>CM060476.1:2063732-2101232 GCA_030544235.1 Lepturacanthus savala | reverse complement strand
TTGCTGTCTTTCTGTTTCACAGTCAGATAAAACTGGGTGTCGTCTGCATAAAAGGTGAACGAGTTTTCTAAGAACTGACCCTAAAACAGAACCAGTTATCTATTTTATGTATTTGATCAGAGATGCACAATGCAGAAATACTGTAGTGGATGGGCTGGGGTCGAAATTACAACAATTAACATTAAATATTACAGTTTAAGGTAAAGAACTCAACCCATAATTGAAATTTACCGTATCAATGAGCAACATAATTATAAATAGTAGATTATAATCACAGTTTTTTATATATATCCTAATTTAAAGCATAGATAGATATGTTGGAGATAATCAATCTTAAAGTAGTTGATGTCTTTCTGTTTCAGTTGCAGGTAAACCTGGGTGTCATCTGCATAACAAGTGATTGACCTGCTGTGTTTTCTAAGAATTTACCCTAAAACAGAAGTAATTATCTATGTATTTGATCAGAGATGCACAATAGAACAGAAATGGCACAAATTTTTGCAACTGTATAATTGTATAACTGTAATATTAATAATAATAATTAAAATTCAGTATTATTATTGGATAAAAACACGCTATCAACTAGTTTTATATTCTTGATGGGTTAAATATTTAAAAGTTATTATTTTTCAGTTACACCATTGGACTTTTCGTGTCAAAAAAAGTCATTTTGATATAACGTGAAGACAAAAATGTACAATTTGAGAGTGACCACCATTCTAATTGTAGACATATCTAGTGTCTGCAGTTCATATTTTAACCAAGGATTTAAAGTTTTTAAATCAAATTCCTCATTAAATATATTAAAGGGAACATAAACTGGGAGTCCACCAGTGTTTTTTAATAGCAGGACATTGTCAGAATGAATGTGGATTTCCATCATTTCCTTATTTTAACTTCCCTGCAGAAGCAAATATCTACTCGACTAAAACCTCACAAAATCATTAAAAACTCATTTTATGTAACAAAACTATAAGGATAAGGTATATAATGAGTTTTATTCATTACTTTAATGGGCATAAAGTCACATCGTGAGCTCTTTTTAAGCATTTGTGACCTGCTCTATATATAGTGGTACATATATTATAGAGGTACTAATTTCCAGTTGATGCATTTCACAGCAAAATAATGTACTTTCTACTTTTATCTGAAGCTTTACTTACTTTCAGGTACGGATTAAACTCTATGGATCATATAAAAAAGCTTTTAAAATGTATCTTTACTTTTCTAAATAGCTGTGATATAATATCAATGTCCTTTCAGCTAGGTGTGAAAAATGGGGCTTTTATTTTGAAGGACAAACAATTTATGCTGTCACATGACCAGGATATCCCTATTGCTGATGGAGAGTTGACATGTGAGCGTCATTGTCTCACAATCGAAGGTTGTCTTTTAGAATTTTGAAACGTTTTTTTTGTTCTCATATGCTAATATAGATTTGTTGCCATGGTAACAATATGCAAACATGGAAAATTACTTTACCTGAAGCTTTACTTACTTTCAGGTGCAGATTTAACTCTATGGATAATATAAAAAAGCTTTTAAAATGTATCTTTACTTTTCTAAATAGCTGTGATATAAAATCAATGCATCTTGGGGCTTTTATTTTGAAGGACAAACAATTTATGCTGTCACATGACCAGGATATCCCTATTGCTGATGGACGTTTGACATGTGAGCGTCATTGTCTCACAATCGAATGTTGTATTTTAGAATTTTGAACATTTTTCACCAAATATTGATACGTTTTTTGTTCTAATATGCTAATATGGATTTGTTGCCATGGTAACAATATGCAAATATGGACAATTACTAGTGTATAAACTAGTGTAATGGAGTCTGACTATATTTTAGGCCATTTTAAAGTAACTAAAACACTTTTTTTACCATGTCTAAGTAACAGAGGGATAACGATGAAGAAAGTTTTTAGTTTTTGTGAAGTCAGGGTCACATTTCACTTCTTTTGCACGCTGGACATTTTCTTAGTGAATCAGGTCCAGACATTGTCTGGAGTTGCATTTTCAAACCACAATGGACGCCGTCCATCTCAGACCCGTTCACTTACTGGAAATTCTCTCGCTTCTTATTGCTGCATTGGTGCTTTTTTTTTTTCCCCCCCTAAAGTAAAGGATCTGAACAGCGTTTGCAACAAGCGGGAAATCCTTGAATGTTTCACGGCGTACGGAGGCTACGATCAAACCGCCGACGCCCTCTCGATTACACGTTTCACATTGCAAAAGAGCAGGTTCCACAATCACTTGACCCGTCGGGGTCTTGAATTCAAATCCCGCAACAAGGACCCGAGTGTGAGGAGGCCTCAACCTTGAAGTAGCACTTGCATTTAGTTTGAGGTAATTAAGCCTCAGGTTGGGATATTTGGCCGGAGGGGAAGAAACGTCAAGGATGTACCTCAACCACCCTTTTTTTTTTTTAAGAACAAATGCTATTCAATAACAGGAGCCTGGCTGCCTTTGCCCTGAGTTCAGCCACAATAAATAGCCCGGGCCCCCGCCGCATTCGTCATATTGATTTTTCTTTAATGATATGCACAAGAAAGTAATTTCCTTGTCTCTGCGTTGTCAGCGGTGACTAATCAGATTTTCATGAGACATCTAATTCCATACCTCAAGGAAATGCTTGGCTACAGATACCGGCCGTCCGAGTGACACAGACATCACCCAACAGCTCGTACAGGTGCAATCTCTCTCTGGATTCAGGGCTGGAATACTAAGTGTGTGCTGCCCACACCGTGCCCTTGGTTTAGTTGTTAGATTTTTGTTCCTGTAAGCAACACGTGCACCGAAACACACACATACGACGATAGAACCGATGAAAAACCAACCAATGTGGATTCCTGCTCTTTTTTCCCTGAGAGTTACTCATTTTCACATATTCCCTTTAGGTGCTCATTTCAAATAATGAATAAAGCTTATTATACACTTCATCCCCTTAGTTCTGTTATATAAAATGGACTTTTAGTCCAGTAGATATTTGGTTCTGTCAGCTCCAACTGCAGGAAAGTTAAAATAAAGGATTTATCGGAACCTTTAGTTACTTTCAGAGGCAGATTTGACTCTAAGGATAAAATAAAAAGCTTATAAAATACAACACAGTCATTGTCGTATAGGAGCAATTACCTTATCTTTATATTTCTAAAAAGCTGTGATATAAAATCAGCTTTTACAGCTAGGTCTGAAAAAGGGGGCTTTTATTTTGAAGGGCAAGTCGAGCATCATTGTCTCACAACCTAAACTTGTCTTTCATTCGGAAATTTCAGAAATTGTCACCTCCAACTCCAAGTCATTGATTTTCTGTCCTTTCCACATTTAACTGAAGCTTTACTTAGTTTCAGCTACAGATTGGACTCTATGGATAATATATCATGCTTTTATTTTGTAGGCAACATGCGCATCTTTGGGAAGGCACCGAAACACAGATTGAACCAATGAAAAACCAAACAATGTGGATTTTCTGCTCTCGGCGACGTAGTTAATTAGCAAAAAGTTGCAGAGAAATGTCTTTGCGTTCTTATGTCCATGACCTTCATCTTTAATTATCAGTGATATCTCATATTACAAAGGATCAAATCAATGGCTTTGATGCAAACAATTGGATTCTAACCAAGAGATTCCTAAAGATTTCCTTCCTTATTTTAACTTCCCTGCAGCTGGAGGTGACGGAAGCAAATATCTACTGGACTAAAACCTCACAAAACCATTAAAAAGCTAATTTTATGTAACAGAACTATAGAGATAAGGCGAATAATGAGCTTTATTCTTTATTTTAATGAGCAGAAAGTCACATTATGAGCTCTTTTTAAGTATATGTGACCAGCTGAATTTCCAGTTGACACTATTGCTTAGTGTTGCCATACTTTCTAAAAAGCTGTGATATAAAATCCATTTTTTACAGCTAGGTCTGAAAAAGGAGGCTTTTATTTTGAAGGACATGCGATTTATGCTGTCACGTGACCAGGATATCCCTATTGCTCATGGACATTTAAACCAAATATTGTCTTTTTATTCAGAATTCAGAACATTTAATACCTTTGGGAATGCACCAAAACACACACATGATTTGATGGAACCAATGAAAAACCAACCAATGTGCATTTCTGCTCTGTTTCTAGAAGGTTATTCATTTTCACATATTCCCTGTAGGTGCACACACTGAGCACTGAGGTTGTTTTTTGCTTCAGTCTCAAAGAAAAATTGACCTCTAGTTTTCTTTTGCAGCGATCCACCAGGCCTCTTATGGTTTTCATTGACCAATAAACAGCGTAACGGGCAAAAAAAAAAAAAACCCAACCCACCTCCAATAGTTTATGTATTGTTTGTGTGATTTTCATTATGCCTGTCTTCAATATTTAACCTTGGCCCAAGTGAAATTTGAATATCCAATCAATCACGCCGTATTAAAGTTGAATGCTAATCGCCGTGGGCTCATTACTATTTCACGAGGCGGCTCCATTTATGAAATGTCACTCAAAATAGTGTACCCACAAGCCAATCGATGTCAGCCGTCTTTCCGTCTGAATGTTTCCTTTTGCTGTAAATACAGAAGCTGAGAGATATGGATCGGGGGCAGGCAGCTGGACGCCCACATGTGGTTTTTGCGTGGAGGGCCGGGGGTGGTGGTGGTGGTGGGGGGGAGGGGTGCTGAAAAGGCATTGATCAGCGGTGGGGCTCGGTTTACGGTCTCCTCGGTGGGTCCAGGGGTAGAGCCGGGACCGAGGCCTGCCGGGGGCCGAGACATTCGGAGTCAACCCGTGACCTTTGAGGTTGGTCTGAGACCAGGCTATTGATAGAAGAGCGGATACGGTTACTTCCCCGCTGGAAGTTGTCATTTTTCAATAACTGATATCGGCACCGATGTTCGACATCGCGCCGACGCAAAGAGTCGCCACAGCACCGCTGGAATATGGAGGACGTGGGGATGTACTGTGAAAACTAGTGCACTAAAATCACACTTCAGCAAAAGTACATATGTATTTTGATCTGTTGTAGATCAAATTGTAATTGACCCTTCAAAAGTTTGGGGGTCACTGAGAAATTTCCTAATTTTTGAAAGAAAATCGCTGTTTTTTCCAATGAAGAAACGAATCAGAAATACACTCTATACATTGCTAATGTGGGAAATATCTATTCTAGCTGCAAATGTCTGGTTTTTGGTGCAACATCTACATAGGTGTATACAGCTATTTTTCAATATTTGAGTCTATAAACGACTGACAACATTTCCCCCAAATTTCAAATCTAAATATTTCATTCAAACATTTATTTGCAGAAAATGACAAATGTTTTTTATACTTCAAACAAAGACACAAGATCAAATTCATTAAAAAACACAATACTTATGAGTTCAGAAATCAATATTTGGGTCAATAACCCTCATTTTTAATCACAGCTTTCACCATCGTGCCATGTACAGCTAGACCTGGGTATGCTACTGCTATGTGTTCATAAATAAATGAATTTAAGTGCAGATTCTGTTCTGTTAGGTGATAGTGCTGGGATTTCCTGAAGGTCTGTGAATGCATCTGTGCTAGCGTGAGGAATGAAGTAGCAGCTAAATCGGCTAATGTCCTAGCATGTGGTTTTTGCTTCGAATTGTAGTGAAAGCGCTGGGAAGCAACATGAGGAGGATTATATGGAGCAGGGATAGCGCTGGGATACTATAAGTTTATGAGATTTTATGTTTTTAATGATGCTTTTGCATATCTATCAAAAAGAATTGCAAAAAATAGGATGCACACCATTGTTCCATATGCAGCTAGACTAATGCTGTTCCATTAGGTGATAGTGCTGGGATTTCCTGAGTGTCTGTGAATGCATCTTGAAGTAAGACCTGTGTCAGTGCTAGGAATAAAGTAGCAGCTAAACCGGCTAATGTCTTAACATGTTTTTCTTTTAATACTTTTGAAAAAATGGGACAAAGGAGCTTTGAATCGTAGCGAAAGCGCTGGGAAGCAACATGAGGAGGATTTGTTATATGGAGCTTTACACTTTAACTAAAGCGCTGCTGCAGGATAGCGCTGTGATACCCAAGTCTATGGGATTTTAACGTTAAATAATGCTAAACATGACTTGAATATCTCTTAAAAAATGGATCCACACCATTGTACGATTTGCAGCTTTACCAGTCGGAGAGATACAAGAGCCTCAGACACATAGACGCTCCTTCCTTATATAAATACATTAGTAAATACAGTTAGTTTTACAGTAGAGGAAAACAGAATTTAAAACGTGACTGATGAAGCCTTTTAGGCCCTTAGTGGCTGTGTTTTACATCAACTCTTACAGAAGTGACTCACCATTTAATCTGCTTCCTGAAACCGAGCAGAGAGACAATAAATAAGCCAGAACGGGTGATGTGGATATGTTGTTATGCAAACTGAATTATAATGAATCATCCGCCGTGCGCTGAAAAACAATGTTTCTCTGTTTGCAAACAGCAGAAACATGCCACAGATGCATGGAAAATGAAAGGGACAAAACACATAGTGAGAGCGCTGGAGCTTTTTTTTTTTATATTTCACTCAAACATTATGCTGTGGAAACCAACCCGTGGCTGATTGATGAACTGGGCAGGCTGTGAAACTCATTGGCTCTTCTGGGATGAATAATGTTGTCTGAATCTAAACCTGAATCTGATTGAGAAGAGCCTGTGAGGCTCCAGTTCCAGGAATGCCACATTTAGTTCATTTCCCTCTGCGGTTTCTCTCGACCTACACATGGTTAGCGTTTCTTTATCAAATTACTCCTGCACATGTCAGTAAAACTACAATAGCTCTACATAAGCCAGAATAAGATGCTATTAGCCCAATAAGTGGCTGTTATCGTTCATTATCAGACCCATAGAAATGGGTTAGAAGGGGCCTTATACACATGTCAGTTCTATTTCAGCCCAATGCAATGGAACTGTAATAGGCCTCTACTCTACATTATGTTACTCTACTTACTATAGAAGTACAAAAAAACTATTTTAGTGTTAAAGATCAAGGTCAAGGAGTTCAAATATCCTGATGTTAAGGTAAAAAAGGTCCAGACTTTACAGTAAAACATGTTCTGATATTACAGAAAAAAAACGTCCAGATTTTACAGTGAAAATATCCAGACGTTATGGTAAAAATGTCCTGATGTTATGGTAAAAAATGTTCAGACTTGACAATAAAACATGTCCTGATATTACAGAAAAAAAATGTCCAGATTTTACGATGAAATTATCCTGATATTACAGTAAAAAAATGTCCAGACTTTACGGTAAAAATGTCCTAATTTTACAGTAAATAATGTCCTGATGTTACGGTAAGAAATGTCTTCATGCTATGGTAAAAAATTTCCAGATTTTATGATCAAACTGTCCTGATATTACAGTAAATTATGTCCAGACTTTACGGTAAAAATGTCCTGATGTTATGGTAAAAAAAGTCCAGATTTTACAGTAAAAATTTCCAAATGATACAGTAAAAAATATATCCAGATTTTACGATAAAATTGTCCTGATATTACAGTAAATTATGTCCAGACTTTACCATGAAAATGTCCTGATATTACGGTAATAAATGTCCATACTTTACAGTAAAAATGTCCTGATGTTATGGTAAAAAAAAGTCCAGATTTTACAGTAAAAATTTCCAAATGATACAGTAAAAAAGTGTCCAGATTTTACGATAAAATTGTCCTGATATTACGGTAAATTATGTCCAGACTTTACCATGAAAATGTCCTGATATTACGGTAATAAATGTCCAGACTTTACGGTAAAAATGTCCTGATGTTATGGTAAAAAAAGTCCAGATTTTACAGTAAACATTTCCAAATGATACAGTAAAAAATATGTCCAGATTTTACGATAAAATTGTCCTGATATTACGGTAAATTATGTCCAGACTTTACCATGAAAATGTCCTGATATTACGGTAATAAATGTCCATACTTTACAGTAAAAATGTCCTGATGTTATGGTAAAAAAGTCCAGATTTTACAGTAAAAATTTCCAAATGATACAGTAAAAAATATGTCCAGATTTTACGATAAAATTGTCCTGATATTACGGTAAATTATGTCCAGACTTTACCATGAAAATGTCCTGATATTACGGTAATAAATGTCCAGACTTTACGGTAAAAATGTCCTGATGTTATGGTAAAAAAAAGTCCAGATTTTACAGTAAACATTTCCAAATGTTACAGTAAAAAAGTGTCCAGATTTTATGATAAAATTGTCCTGATATTACGGTAAATTATGGCCAGACTTTACCATGAAAATGTCCTGATATTACGGTAATAAATGTCCAGACTTTACGGTAAAAATGTCCTGATGTTATGGTAAAAAAAGTCCAGATTTTACAGTAAAAATTTCCAAATGATACAGTAAAAAATATGTCCAGATTTTACGATAAAATTGTCCTGATATTACGGTAAATTATGGCCAGACTTTACCATGAAAATGTCCTGATATTACGGTAATAAATGTCCAGACTTTACGGTAAAAATGTCCTGATGTTATGGTAAAAAAAGTCCAGATTTTACAGTAAAAATTTCCAAATGATACAGTAAAAAATATGTCCAGATTTTACGATAAAATTGTCCTGATATTACGGTAAATTATGGCCAGACTTTACCATGAAAATGTCCTGATATTACGGTAATAAATGTCCATACTTTACGGTAAAAATGTCCTGATGTTATGGTAAAAAAAAGTCCAGATTTTACAGTAAACATTTCCAAATGTTACAGTAAAAAAGTGTCCAGATTTTATGATAAAATTGTCCTGATATTACGGTAAATTATGTCCAGACTTTACCATGAAAATGTCCTGATATTACGGTAATAAATGTCCATACTTTACAGTAAAAATGTCCTGATGTTATGGTAAAAAAAAGTCCAGATTTTACAGTAAAAATTTCCAAATGATACAGTAAAAAAGTGTCCAGATTTTACGATAAAATTGTCCTGATATTACGGTAAATTATGTCCAGACTTTACCATGAAAATGTCCTGATATTACGGTAATAAATGTCCAGACTTTACGGTAAAAATGTCCTGATGTTATGGTAAAAAAAGTCCAGATTTTACAGTAAACATTTCCAAATGTTACAGTAAAAAAATGTCCAGATTTTATGATAAAATTGTCCTGATATTACGGTAAATTATGTCCAGACTTTACCATGAAAATGTCCTGATATTACGGTAATAAATGTCCAGACTTTACGGTAAAAATGTCCTGATGTTATGGTAAAAAAAGTCCAGATTTTACAGTAAACATTTCCAAATGTTACAGTAAAAAAATGTCCAGATTTTATGATAAAATTGTCCTGATATTACGGTAAATTATGTCCAGATTTTACAGTAAAAATGTGCTGAGACCATGAACATATTGAATGTATAAACCTATGGATTAAATCAACTTATTTGGCATCATTTCAATCTACAACTGATAATCTCAGCTGAACAGCAGCCTCTCCATAGCTATGACGAAGGGGAAAAATAGTATGTGCTCACTGTAATAACCAATTATTTTCCTATTCCTAATGTTCGACTGCAGATGTGCATTTCACAAATGACAAAAGATTTCATCCGTGTTATTCTGCTCCAATAGGAGCGTCTTTACAAAATGTCATCGAGACAAACCCAAGGAAATAAAAATGAAAGCGGAGAAAGAGGATTTGGGGGATTTTTGTTTCCATTACCTCAGTTATTTCCTTTTATGTTTTTCAGTGGCTGCTCATTCTGAATCATTTCCTTGTTATGAAAAGATAAACCATCCAATATGGGTTAGAATCGGCCCGCTACTTCTGCTCCTGGAAGGTCGTCACCATCCGTTGCTAGGCAACAACTAGTGCCGTAATAAATCTGATAACGTTAATTTAAGACCAATTCATTACCAGGAAGTAAAAAGTGTGGATTGTTAAAAAAGAAGCAGGAGATGACTTCAAAAAAACTGCTGCTTTTCTGCTTTACTGGATATTTTTACATTTTATACTGTAACATCAGGGTATTTTTACTGTAAAGTCTGGACATTTTATACTGTAACATCAGGGTATTTTTACTGTAAAGTCTGGACATTTTATACTGTAACATCAGGGTATTTTTACTGTAAAGTCTGGACATTTTATACTGTAACATCAGGGTATTTTTACTGTAAAGTCGGGACATTTTATACTGTAACATCAGGGTATTTTTACTGTAAAGTCTGGACATTTTATACTGTAACATCAGGGTATTTTTACTGTAAAGTCTGTACATTTTATACTGTAACATCAGGGTATTTTTACTGTAAAGTCTGGACATTTTATACTGTAACATCAGGGTATTTTTACTGTAAAGTCTGGACATTTTATACTGTAACATCAGGGTATTTTTACTGTAAAGTCTGGACATTTTATACTGTAACATCAGGGTATTTTTACTGTAAAGTCGGGACATTTTATACTGTAACATCAGGGTATTTTTACTGTAAAGTCTGGACATTTTATACTGTAACATCAGGGTATTTTTACTGTAAAGTCTGTACATTTTATACTGTAACATCAGGGTATTTTTACTGTAAAGTCTGGACATTTTATACTGTAACATCAGGGTATTTTTACTGTAAAGTCTGGACATTTTATACTGTAACATCAGGGTATTTTTACTGTAAAGTCTGCACATTTTATACTGTAACATCAGGGTATTTTTACTGTAAAGTGTGGACATTTTATACTGTAACATCAGGGTATTTTTACTGTAAAGTCTGGACATTTTATACTGTAACATCAGGGTATTTTTACTGTAAAGTCTGGACATTTTATACTGTAACATCAGGGTATTTTTACTGTAAAGTCGGGACATTTTATACTGTAACTTTAGGGTATTTTTACTGTAAAGTCTGGACATTTTATACTGTAACATCAGCGTATTTTTACTGTAAAGTCTGGACATTTTATACTGTAACATCAGGGTATTTTTACTGTAAAGTCTGGACATTTTATACTGTAACATCAGGGTATTTTTACTGTAAAGTCTGGACATTTTATACTGTAACATCAGGGTTTTTTTACCGTAATATCAGGACAATTTTACTATAAAATTTTTGCCATAAATAAGGATATTTTTATCAGACATTTTTTCACTCATCACATTTTTTTTTTTTGGAAAGTCTGGACAAATATTACCACAAGATCAGGACATTTTACTGTAAAGTCTGGACATAAATTTACCGTAATATCAGGAAAATTTTATCATAAAATTTGGACATTATTTACCATAATATTAAGACTGTATTTTCTATAAAGTCTAGACTTTTATTTACCACAAAATCTGGACATTTTTTTACCGTAATAACAGAACATTCTTACCATAAAGTCTGGACATAATTTACTGTAACATCAGAACAATTTTATTGTAAAATCTGACGTTTTTTACTGTAAAATCTGGACATTTTTACTGTAAAAAATGGACATTTTTACTGTAAAATCTGTACATTTTTACTGTAAAATCTGTACATTTTTACTGTAAAATCTGGACATTTTTACTGTAAAATCTGGACATTTTTACTGTAAAATCTGGACATTTTTACTATAAAATCTGTACATTTTTACTGTAAAATCTGTACATTTTTACTGTAAAATCTGGACATTTTTACTGTAAAATCTGGACATTTTTACTGTAAAAACTGGACATTTTTACTGTAAAATCTGGACATTTTTACTGTAAAATCTGTACATTTTTACTGTAAAATCTGTACATTTTTACTGTAAAATCTGGACATTTTTACTGTAAAAACTGGACATTTTTACTGTAAAATCTGTACATTTTTACTGTAAAATCTGTACATTTTTACTGTAAAATCTGGACATTTGTACTGTAAAATCTGGACATTTTTACTGTAAAATCTGGACATTTGTACTGTAAAATCTGGACATTTGTACTGTAAAATCTGTACATTTTTACTGTAAAATCTGGACATTTGTACTGTAAAATCTGGACATTTGTACTATAAAATCTGGACATTTGTACTGTAAAATCTGGACATTTTTACTGTAAAATCTGGACATTTTTACTGTAAAATCTGGACATTTTTTACTATAAAATCTGGACATTTTTACTGTAAAATCTGGACATTTTTACTGTAAAATCTGGACATTTTTACTGTAAAATCTGGACATTTTTACTGTAAAATCTGGACATTTTTACTGTAAAATCTGGACATTTTTACTGTAAAATCTGGACATTTTTACTGTAAAATCTGGACATTTGTACTGTAAAAAACTGGACATTTTTACTGTAAAATCTGTACATTTTTACTGTAAAATCTGTACATTTTTACTGTAAAAACTGGACATTTTTACTGTAAAAACTGGATATTTTTACTGTAAAATCTGGACATTTTTACTGTAAAAAACTGGATATTTTTACTGTAAAAACTGGACATTTTTACTGTAAAAACTGGACATTTTTACTGTAAAATCTGGACATTTTTACTATAAAATCTGGACATTTTTACTGTAAAATCTGGATATTTTTACTGTAAAATCTGTACATTTTTACTGTAAAAACTGGACATTTTTACTGTAAAATCTGGACATTTTTACTATAAAATCTGGACATTTTTACTGTAAAATCTGGACATTTTTACTGTAAAATCTGGACATTTGTACTGTAAAATCTGGACATTTGTACTGTAAAATCTGGACAATTGTTACTGTAATATCAGGACATTTTTTACTGTAGAGTTTGGATATTGTTTCTTTTTCTATAAAATCTGGACATTTTTTACCATAAAGTCTTTATTTACATTTTTTACCATAACAGAACATGTCTGAACAACACAAGCCCCAAACCATGAATGTGAATATTAAACTGTTTTTTACAGACTTTGCTTCAACATTCAAAACATTCTTTGATGTCAATTGTTTTAAGCTTCAACTCTAAACGAGAATTAAACCGTCTTATCTGCTGTTTTACAAACCTGTCACAACTCTCACATGAGACCTAATTGGGGAAAAAAAAGGAAAACAAAATATCAGATATTGCAGCTTTCAAAGTGTTTACTTCAAAATTGCAAATGAGCAATGAGTTTAACCTTGAGTGGTCATAATTACTCAGGGAAAACAGTATTTGAGCGAAATAAAAAGCAGCAATGGTTTGTGTCGTGTCGTATTTAATTGGTGGTGAGCACTATTGTTTCTGATGGGAAACACTAATGACATGTTGTGTCTGTTTCGCTCTTTTTCACACTCCAGCCTTTGCTTGATCTCTCTGCAGAGTCAAAAGGAAAAGGAGGAATGTGGGTGTGTTTCAGTCTAAACTTACCACCTGCTTCCGCTCGCCGGCTGCAGCGTCTCCTTTTTCTTTTGTAGCTCCGGCTGTGCTGAATATTCCTGAAATACACATATTTACCACAGCCGAGGGCGTCAACAATTATCAATCGGCTCTAATCCAGTGTTCCGCATAAATAAAGAGTTTCTCATGCAGTTTTCAGAGCTGTGCTGTCACTTTTTATGACTAAAAACAACAAAAAATAGACTCGGCAGAGGCCGATGACCTGTTACTTTAACGTCTACTTACACTAATGCACTGTAAAACCTGTAAAACCTTAAAATGTATGAAGTGGCAGCAATAGGAGTACAAGTACTGTGTAGTACTGTGGATTTTACATAAAAAAATCCATTAAATACGGTTATTTAAGTTGTATTTGCTGTATTTGGTGAACAATTGTACAATAAAAATCAATTAAATACTGTAGTATAGTACAGTATTAGGCGATTAACTGTAAAATATATTAAATTAAAATATTTAAATTACTTAAAATATTAAAAATATATGTAAATATGTAATTGTGCAGTAAAAATAATTAAATATTGTGATTTCAGTTGCAGTAGCAGCATTAAATTAATATAAAATACTTTTATTTCAGTTGTATTTTACAGTATTAGATGATAAATCATAAAAAATATATATAAATATTATTATTTCAGTATTAAACACATTCATATTAATACATATATAAAATAACTGTATTTACAATATTGGCTGATTAATTATAAATATGGTTATTTCAGCTGTATTTGGTAATTAACTGAAAATAATCAACTAAATACTGTAATTTTAGTTGTTTTTACTCTATTAGATGATTAATGGTGCAATAAAAATTAGCTGGATTTACAGTATTAGGTGATTAACTGTAAAATATATTTAAAATATATGTAAATAGGTAATTAATTGCACATTAAAAAATTAAATATTGTGATTTAAGTTGAATTTTCAGCATTATTTATTCATTGTTGTACAATAAAATTTATATAAAAGACTGAAATACTTTTATTTCAGTTGTATTTTCCGGTATTATCATACAATAAATATATAAATACAGTTTTTTCAGTATTAAATACACACATATTAATACATAAATAAAATATATGTATTCACAATATTGGCCGATTAATTATAAATATGGTTATTTCAGCTGTATTTGGTAATTAACTGTATAATAATCAACTAAATACTGTAATTTTAGTAGTTTTTACTCTATTAGATGATTAATGGTGCAATAAAAATTAGTTGAATTTACAGTATTAGGTGATTAACTGTAAAATATACTTAAAAATATATGTAAATATGTAATTAATTGCACAATAAAATATTAAATATTGTGATTTAAGTTGAATTTTCAACATTATTTTTTATTAATTGTTCAATACAATTGATATAAAAGACTGAAATACTTTTATTTCAGTTGTATTTTACAGTATTAGATGATAAATCATAAAAAATATATATAAATATTATTATTTCAGTATTAAACACATTCATATTAACACATATATAAAATAACTGTATTTACAATATTGGCTGATTAATTATAAATATGGTTATTTCAGCTGTATTTGGTAATTAACTGTAAAATAATTAACTAAATACTGTAATTTTAGTTGTTTTTACTCTATTAGGTGATTAATGGTGCAATAAAAATTAGCTGAATTTACAGTATTAGGTGATTAACTGTAAAATATACTTAAAAATATATGTAAATATGTAATTAATTGCACAATAAAAAATTTAATATTGTAATTTCAGTTGAATTTTCAGCATTATTTATTCATTGTTGTACAATAAAATTGATATAAAAGACTGAAATACTTTTATTTCAGTTGTATTTTACAGTATTATCATACAATAAATATATAAATACAGTTTTTCAATATTAAATACATATATATTAATACATATATGTATTTACAATATTGTCTGAAACATTAATTAAATCCTGTTATTTCAACTGTATTTGCAGTATTTGGTAATTAACTCTGATATAATCAGTTAAATACTGTAGTTTTAGTTGTATTTATGCTAACGAGTGATTAATTCTACAGTAAAAATCAATTAATTTACAGTGTTGGGTAATTAACTGTAATTTAAACACAATTAAAACTGTGATTTCAGTTGTGTTTACAGTATTCAATCAATCTTTATTTATAAATCACTTTTCTAAATCCACCTTCGTTTCAGCGGAATGATTCATATCTTTAAAAAAAAAAAGACGCCGACAGCTATAGAATAATGTTTGGCTCTTTTATTTTGAAAAATGGAAACATCCAAAAATGGCTCATTGGTCGTAACTATTACTGAAAGAGTTTAGTTGCAGAGGAAAATGAAAACAGGCTTCGTGCTTTTCTTGCAGCGACGGCTGTTTTCCTGCTGATTTATCGTCTAAGTGCATATAAAGTAGTTCACACTCCAGCAGCAACAAGCTGCTCACACACTCATGTTGTGTATTAAAGGTCCCACGTCGGGGAAAATGAGATTTTAATGTCTTTTTGATTAGAGGAAGCTCTCGTTGCTGCTATTAATAAAGTCCCATGTTTCAAACAGGCTCAATCCGTGAGGGAAAAGCTGCACGGCCTCTGTTCAGGAGCCTGAAAACCACAAGTCAGTGTAGTTGTGATGTCACAACTACACAGTCTCCTCTAAATATAAGGTAGTTTTTTCTGCAGAGATAAAGCTGCTACAACCCAAGACGAGGTCTCACTCTGAGTGATTTTCTCCTCCTTAAACTTAGAATTCCTGTAAAATAAATATATATTAGACCAAGTATTAAAATCGCACTACATTTATAATGAAATAAATCATTTAACCTGTTCAAATCACAGTAGAATAAAGTAAAATAAGTAGAATAAATAAATGCATTTAAAAATTAATAATTAAAATTGGGAATTAAATAAATGCTGCATTTATACAAGGAAAAGCTGCACAAATAAATATATTTAATTAATTAAATGGAAAATTAATTCATTAACTGAGTCATTAATTTAATTATTTTTGTTCTTTCTGCTATAAAATAAAATAAAATGCTATAATATTTGGAGCAGAAATCTTATCAAATCTAATTTTTGTGAGTTTGGTATTTTCAGGTTTAAATAAAATGTTAGACATATATATTTTTTTTAAATATTTGAGCTATAAATTTACAAAACTACTTGAAATAAGCTAAAAATTTCATTTTTTACAGTGTGTAACTTATTACACACTAAAGTAAAGGTATTTAATTGCTCTGTACACTGTAAAAAATGAAATTATCTGGGAAAATATCTTGTTTTTAGTCCAATTAGTCCAATATTGAGTAGAATTATCTTATTCCACTGGCAAATAATTTAGCTTATTTCAAGTTTTTTATTCAGATTTGGGTCAATTTGGTCTTGTTTTAAGATAAAAAAGATCAAATTTACTTGAAATAAGCTCAAGATTTAATTTTTTACAGTGTGTAAGTTATAAGTTTAATTAGTGCTTTGGTGTAAAGGTCTTTAATGGCTCTGTACACTGTAAAAAATGGAATATTATCAGGGAAAAATAGGTTTTTAGTCCAATATTGAGTAGAATTATCTTATTCCACTGGCAAATAATTTGACTAATTTACAGTTTTTTGAATAATTTGAGATAAAAACGCTGCATACACTGTAAAAAATTAGATTAAAAGAGATTAAATTTACTAAAACCAAGAAAAAAATACTTAAAATAAGCTCAAAATAAATTTTTTTACAGTGTGTAACATCATTTTAATTAGTGCTTTGGTGTAAAGGTCTTTAATTGCTCTGTACACTGTAAAAAATTTTATCTTATCAGGGGAAAATATGTTTTTAGTCCAATATTGAGTAGAATTATCCTATAATTTAACTTTTTTCAAGTTTTTTTTTTCCTGATTTGGGTCAATTTGTTCTTGTTTTAAGAAAAAAAGATGAACATTTCCTTTAAAAACAGATTAAATCTACTTGAAATAAGATCAAGATTTAATTTTTTACAGTGTGTAACTTAGTGTTTTGGTGTAAAGGTCCTTAATGGCTCTGTACACTGTAAAAAATTAAATCTTATCAGGGAAAATATCTTGTTTTTAGTCCAATATTGAGTAGAATTCCACTGGCAGATATTTGTTTTTCAGAATTATGGGATGAAAAGTACAAATCTTGAGATAAAAAGTAAAGAAAATACGGCTAAATTGTCCAAAATTGAAATTAAATGATCTCATTCCATGAGCAGATAATTTAGCTTTTTCACGTTTTTCTAAAATATGAGATATTATTATATTATATTTTGCTTAATGTTATTTAGTTTAATCTTTTTTTAAAGAAAATTGACCCAAATGAGAGAAAAAATGTCAAAAATAATGTGAAATTAGAAAAACTCTTTAGTAAAACACAATTTTTCCAATATTCTGACTTTATTTTCTCTATAACAGCAACATAAACAGACTCTGACTCTTCTATAGTCTCCTCACATGTTGTAGATTTATTTAATTCCAGGTTTAAGTCCATAACCTTCATGGTTGGAGAGATTTTCCATATTTCTTATCATTTATAGCAGGAAAACTGAATAAAATCAGGCCTGAGGCTTAAGTGGTGAAAAGTTAATCAGAGCTGTTTTATGTTTTTGAAACTGAGTTTTAAGACAAAGGCTGTAATAGTGAGTCCAGCCAGAGGGAAAATTCACGTCCTAATAAAATATTATAATAGTTTTTAATCAATGAAAATGATTCGCTGCAAACGAGACACAGTTTAACAAACTTTGAAGGAGTTTTCCTTCAGATATATCTCACATGCAGCTGATATCACTGATTATAAGCACACGACTTCTGTAATTCCGATTTTATCAGTGATATTGTCAACTTCATTAACCCTCTGTTGTATGAAACTGAAATTAGACATGTAGTCGATGTTTTTATTACATAAAATAGCCTAAATAATAGATATTTTTGGGAAATATAAGAAAGTTTGACGCATAGTCTCAGAATAGTTTCAATGGGACTCCACTGGCAGCAGCAATAGGGATATCCTGGTCATGTGACCTCATAAATTGCATGTCCTTCAAAATAAAAGCCCCCTTTTCTCAGCGTCTCAGTGTAAAAACATAGATTTTATACGGCAGTTAATGAAGATAAAGTAATGGTTGCCATATGGAAACACTATGAAATAGAGACTTTTCATGAATATTCTTTAATCCAAGATGGCTCCCGCAATATGATGTCATAATATTGTATGTCCTTCAAAATAAAACCCCCCTTTTCACAGCTAACTGTAAAAATTGATTCTATATGGCAGTTCTTTTTGATAAAATGAAGATAAATTAATGGAAACACTATGAAATAGACTTAAAATATGTGGCATTTCATTAATATTCTTTAATCCAAGATGGCTCCCGCATTATGACGTCATAATATGCAAATTAGATAAATGTAATCTCTGCATAAACTTTGGGTCGTCCTTAATATTTCTCTAATTTACAGAAAGTCTCTATCTCTTATCACTTTTAAGTTACAGCCTTTTGAAATTCAAGACGTCAAAATCGAACATCCTTTGGCGCCAAAAGCGTGATTTAACCTTTGAAGGACTTTTCTTTCAGATATATCTCACATGCAGCTGATATCAGTGATTTATAAGCACATGACTTCTGTAATTTAATTGTTTCCAGCCATTAGGGAGCTGAGTTTAAGACTCATCTACAAGAGAAGCATCCTGCAGATTCCCGAGGACACGGATATATTCGTTCGTTGAATGCGTTGAATGTCGTTTTGTGAAGCCTCCAACACAAAAAGCAGCAGAAACCCGGCGTATAATTGCCTCCCCGGACCCTCCTTAAGTGTTTTTTCCAAGTCACAAACGATGAAACGCCCAAAGGCAACGACTCAACTCAACCGGGAGTGAAAACGATTAGACCGTTCAGGCCGGTGTGAGCGTGGCGTCCCGCAGGGCGTTTGTTTAGGACGCATATTGTTTGGTTTGTTCTTACCGTATGGGCTCATCAATAATGCAACGCGACTTAACCAGCAATTACAACGATGAAGACATCAAAATGCAAAACAGCAGGGCCGTGAGCTCCCCTCTCTTATAAGAGATGTCTGAAAAAAGAAAAAGAGAGAGAAAGTGGGGAACCAGAGACTGGACAGACTTTTAATTAGCAGGCTTTGTGTCCCGGCCAGCGACAGCAGATTGGCTGCTTGCTCTTTTTCTTGACATCACAGCACAGAGAAGAGTTAGCAACACTCGACGGGCAGAGCACTTCCAACCAGTTTCACACACACACACACACACAAAAAGATGGTTTCATTTGTGGAAACGTTGGCGAGTCCATCTGTGAGGCATGAAAGGCCTTGTTGGACAAAACAGAACGGACCAAGCTAACAACAGGGCTAACGACGCCTTTAGTGGTTTTCATGGTTCTTCTAAACACACCGGTTGCTGCCGCTAGTTTTTTGTGTGACGGGAAAAGTTTCAAAATTTATATCACCATTTTTGGACTCTAAGTACCATATGTTCTGGGCTATAACTACCGTAATTTTTGGAATATAAGGCTCACCGCATTATAACTGTTTTTTTGTGATTTTGCAGTTATCACCATCAAAATTTCAAGTGTATAATAATTATAATAATACATTTTTGGATTATAAGCAGTGTATTTTTTGCGGATTGTAAGTACCGTATGTCTTGGATTGTAAGTACCATAGTTTTCAGACTATAGATATATATTATAGTTACCGTAATGTACAGACTATAAGCACCGTATTTTCTGGATTATAGGAACCATATTTTTTGGATTATAAGTACCGTATTTTTCAGACTATAGGTACCAAAATTCTCAAACTATAAGTACCATAGTTTTCAGACTATAGATATATATTATAGTTACCGTAATGTACAGGCTATAAGCACCATATTTTCCATACTATAGGAACCGTAATTTTTGGACTATAGGTATATATTATAGTTACCATAATTTCCGTACTATAAGCACCATATTTTTCTGACTATAAGAACCGTAATTTTCAGACTATAAATACCATATATTTTATACTATAGGTACCATAATTCTCGGACTATAGGTATATATTATAGTTACCATAATTTCCAGACTATAAGCACCGTATTTTTCAGACTATAAGAACCATATATTTCAGACTATAGGTACCGTAATTCTCAAACTATAAGTACCATAGTTTTCAGACTGTAGGTATATATTATAGTTACCATAATTTCCGGACTATATACACTGTATTTTCCGGATTATAGGAACCATAATTTTCAGCCTATAAGTACCATATTTTTCATATTATAGGTACCGTAATTCTTGGACTATAGGTATCATATATTTCGGACTACAAACACTGTATTTCTCGGACTATAAGTACCATGTTTTTCAGACCATAAGTACCATATTTTTCAGACTATAGGTACTGTAATTTTCAAACTATAAGTACCATCGTTTTTGGACTATATATTATAGTTACCGTAATGTACAGACTATAAGCACTGTATTTTCCGGACTATAGGAACCGTAATTTTTGGACTATAAGTACCATATTTTTCAGATTATAGGTACCATATATTTCGGACTACAAACACTGTATTTCTCGGACTATAAGTACCATGTTTTTCAGACCATAAGTACCGTATTTTTCAGACTATAGGTACCGACTATAGATATTATATTTACCGTAATGTACAGACTATTAGCACAGTATTTTCCAAACTATAGGAACCGTAATCTTTGGAATACAGGTATATATTATAGTTACCATAATTTCCGGATTATAAGCACCGTATTTTCCAGACTATAGGAACCGTAATTCTCATACTATAGGTACCATATTTTTCAGACTATAAACACTGTCTTTCTCTGGGTTAGGGTTAGTCCCAGTCCCTCCAGTTTTTTGTGATTGCAAAATAAACCAAAAACACCAACAATTATTTCATGAAACATCTTTTCTCCACCTTCTGCTGGTTTCAGTTTATCTGCACATGCAATAATTTTCTTTTTTGTCACACACCTGCTTTATTTCATGTTGTTGCAGGCGGTGGTGATGGCGAACAAATCCCACTTGCCGTCTTTTTATCTGTATCCTTCAGTTTTGCATAAAAGTGGAGGGGAAATTGTTTTCAAACCCTGCAACTACTACTTCTACTTTTTAAAGACAAAAACCGAGAGAGCCCTGATCATCGACACTTGGCAGCCAATCGAAACAAGCAAATGTTTGGCGAGATAAGAAAATCACACTTTTTAAAATAGTTTTAAAAGCATTGTACGTTTTCCCCACACACTGTCAATCAATGAGATTATTCAGCACCATTTTTATTGCGTTGACTACATGACGGTGCTGCTCTACCCTGCTCCTTGGTCCATGTCCAGAGGTTATGAAGCAGATAAAGACTCTGGGTGAAAGTCAAGTGTATGAAACCTGCAGCTCCACCTGTGTGAGCCCGAGTCCTCGATGCTCATTTAAAGTAGAAAAGTGTTCTGTCCTGACCTTTCAGGAAGACCTTGCTGGAGGAAGGAACATCCCTGTCATGGACCACTTACATATTTCTGCTTTTCTTCCTTTTAGCCCTGAGGAAAAAGCACAGGAAAACTCAATAAACGTACAGATTTTGGTGCTTTTTTTGGCTTTTGCGACACTGGAACTACAGCTGGTTTGCTGTTTGTTTTACTTCCATATCAGTGCTGTGTTTTATTGTTTAAAACCATGGTTTTCTTGGTCTCGTTGGCTTCGTTCGGGTCATGCCAGTCACGTCTGATGTGATTCATTCGTCTAGAAGACTTAGTGCTGCTCAGGAACCAGTTTTCCTGGCTGATGACTGGTTCTTTGGCTGTGGAAACAGGATCAGATCTAATTTAGGCTCTGGCTCCGAACCAGAACTGTCTTGGTTGGGAAAAAAAAAAGGTTATAACATCCACACCAGTCAAACAAATCTACAATGACAGTTGTAGTGACAATTCCACAATAAAAACCAATGTCAGTTAGAATAAAACGGGTAATTAATACAGAGAATTATTCACATTACACAGATTAAGAGTTTATATTTGTCTTTAACGTGAATAATGTCCACAGTTTGACCCCTGCAAACTTTAAATACTAGAATCTTATATCATTATTTTTAATATTTTGGATGTTGGGGGGCACTTTAGCACAAATTTAGACTCGTAGAGGGCACTTTAGCACAAATTTAGACTCCTAGAGTGGAATTTAGCACAAATTTAGACTCCCAGAGGACACTTTAGCACACATTTAGACTCCCAGAGGGCACTTTAGCACACATTTAGACTCCCAGAGGGCACTTTAGCACACATTTAGACTCCCAGAGGGCACTTTAGCACACATTTAGACTCCCAGAGGGCACTTTAGCACAAATTCTGGCTCCTAGGGGCACTTTAGTACAATGTTTGGCTCCTAGAGGGCACTTTAGCACAAATCTTGGCTCCTAGAGTGGAAATTTGCACACAATTGGACTCCTAGAGGGCACTTTAGCACACATTTAGACTCCTAGAGGGCACTTTAGCACACATTTAGACTCCTAGAGGGCACTTGAGCACAAATTGTGACTCCCAGAGGGCACTGTAGCACAAATTTTGGCTCCTAGAGTGGAATTTTGAACATAATTAGACTCCTAGGGGGCACTTTAGCACAAATTTAGACTCATAGAGGGCACTTTAGCACACATTTTGACTCCTAGTGGGCACTTTAGCACACATTTAGACTCCTAGAGGGCACTTCAGCACACATTTAGACTCCTAGAGGGCACTTTAGCACAAATTGTGACTCCCAGAGGGCACTGCAGCACAAATTTTGGCTCCTAGAGGGCACTTTAGTATAATTTTTGGCTCCTAGAGTGGAATTAAGCACAAATTTTGACTCCTGGAGGGCACATTAGCACAAATTATGGCTTCTATAGGGCATTTTAGCACTTTGGTGAGTGCTGTGGCTCCTCCTGAGTTTCTACTCATTTTTAAAGTGAATTTGGACATTATTTTAGCTCCATGTGAGGAAGATTGTCTTTCCAAGTAGTATAAATTTTTTTCTAATCTAATTTTCCCCATGAATACTAGAATCTCAAACCTGTCAATTTCTATAAATGAAATCCATCACAGCTCACCTTTCTAACATTGAAAAATCCGGAGTTTGCTAATGAGGACGAGTCCCGGTGCCATTCGACATGGACCCAACATGGCGGCCACCTTCTTTAATCAGCGCGGCGCGGTGGCCGCTATTCCGAGGGCATTTTCCTCCTCTCAGCAGCGACGCTCGCTGGCAGATGCTTTGCATATCAGGCCTGACGGATCGATATGTTATTAGAGAACAACCTCTCGGAGGCATGTCAATTAATTCTCGCCTGTCAGCCGCCCCCCTCGTGCTGTCCGGAGTGCTGGCTGTCTTTTTAACCCGCCGCCGATGGAGGATTTGCGACCTTAGCAGCTTCAAGGTTTCTCCCAGGGTTCCAGAGGATTATGTGGCCGCATGGATGTAAAATATTAAAACTGCGCCGACGAGTTGATGCTACGTGGGTTCTCTCTTGAAGAGAAGTGTGCAAACCCTCGATTAAGAAAAACCTGAGCTCACCAGCCGTGGTCTTCACACTTCTCAGACCATGACACACGCAGGAGAAACACATCCAGGTCCACAGAGAGCACGCTCCACTGCTTCCGTTTCATTATTCTGCAAACTTGTGTAGTGCAGGATTCTGCTGTATCCGCCTGTCATCTCCTTCACCACCACTGCTGCTGGTGGAGGAATAGCTGCACGTTTACCTTCACACTCATATTCTGGGGTTTTGCTCGGCGGCCGTTGGCCTGGTGTGCACGGACGTCTTTAAAGGCATGGGCGAAAAGGACCCTCGTAACTGGAGAGGGCACTTTAGCATGTGTTTTGGTTCCTAGTGGGCACTTTTGGTGCATGCTTTGAGTCTTAGAGTGCATTTTGGCCCGATGTTTTGACTTCCAAGAGGATACTTTAGCATGAATCTTTGCACTTTAGCACACATTTCAATTCCCAACTAGCATTATGGCTCCATTAGAGTAATTAACGCATATTTTGACTCTCAGAGGGCACTTCAGCAGGCATTTCGGCTCCTAAATAGCACTTTAGCACATGTTTTGGTTCTTAGAGAGCATGTTAGCACACATTTTGGGTCCTAGAGGGTACTACAGCTAGCATTTTGGCTCAGAAGAGAGCATATTAACGCTTGTTTGACTCTTAAAGGGCACTTTAGCATGCATTTTGACTTCCGAGAGGACAATTAAGCACACATTTTGGCTCCTAGGGGGCACTTAAACTAGCATTTTGGCTCCACTAGAATAATTAATGCATATTTTGACTCTCAGAGGGCACTTGAGCAGGCATTTCAGCTCCTAAATAGCACTTTAGCACACATTTTCATTCTTAGAGAGCACTTTAGCACACATTATGACTACCTAGAGGGCACTTTAGCACACATTGGAGGTCCTAGAGGGTACTACAGCTAGCATTTTGGCTCAGAATAGAGCATATTAACACTTGTTTGACTCCTAGAGGGCACTTTAGCACACATTTTGACTTCCGAGAGGACAATTTTGCACACATTTTGGGTCCTAGAGGGAACTAAAGCTAGTGTTTTGGTTCCCAAGAGAGCATATTATTGCTAGTTTGACTCTTATAGGGAACTTTGGCATGCATTTTGGCTCCTAGAGGGCACTTAAACTAGCGTTTTGGCTCCACTAGAGTAATTAACGCATATTTTGACTCTCAGAGGGCACTTCAGCAGGCATTTCAGCTCCTAAATAGCACTTTAGCACACATTTTCATTCTTAGAGAGCACTTTAGCACACATTATGACTTCCTAGAGGGCACTTTAGCACACATTTTAGGTCCTAGAGGGTACTACAGCTAGCATTTTGGCTCAGAAGAGAGCATATTAACGCTCGTTTGACTCTTAAAGGGCACTTTATCATGCGTTTTGACTCCTAGAGGGCACTTTAGCACACATTTTGACTTCCGAGAGGACACTTTTGCACACATTTTGGGTCCTAGAGGGCACTAAAGCTAGCGTTTTGGCTCCCAAGGGAGCACATTAATGCTAGTTTGACTCTTAGAGGGAACTTTAGCATGCATTTTAGCTCCTAGAGGGCACTTTAGCACATGATTAGATTCCTACATGGCATTTTACCACACACGTTGACTTCTAGAGGGCATTTTAGCACACATTTGGCCTCCCAAAGGGCACTTTAGCACGCATTTGGGGTCCTAGAGTGTGCAAACATGTTTTTCAGCCATGAGGGGGCAACCCCCCCAGCCCCTGAGCCTGGCTGCTTTCTACATCTCAGCGAGTCATGTTCATGCAGCTTCTTGTTAACCGATAGACTCACAACATCTGACTTCAAAGTTTCTCCGTGTGCTATCAATTATAAAACTTCGCTGTGGCCCTTTAACCCCAAATGTAATTTGTAAGAAAACAAACAATGCGTCCTTTATTTTATTCTCACTTCAACAACTTGAGCACTTCTGCAGCATGTGGGAGGTTCCAGGCATAAATTCAACCGTGTAGAACTAGACTCCAACAGCAAACAAAGGAGGAAAACACAGGGAAAACACAGCTACTTGGAGCAATGAGGAATATCTGAGATACAGAAAGACAAGTGGAGTGTTTGGAACAGAGCAACATGTTGTAATGCAGCAATCTCTTTAAAATATAGAGTGATATAGATTGATTGATATTGAAGGAAACATGCAACTGTGGTTGCATTACTCGGTGTTTGCATGGAATGTTTAACACATTGATGGGGGCTAATAATGTGGAAACAATATCATTTTATTTATTCAATGTGTTAAATATGGAACTTAAGTCCAGGAAATTTTAGAAAATGTGGAGGAACCATGAGAAAAGGGTAGATCAAATAGGGTTGATAGACCAGTAGATCCCAGTCATTTTGGCTCCTAGAGGGCACTTTCGCATGCGGTTTTGCCTTTAAAGGGCACTTTAGTACATATTCGGACTCCTAAAGGGCACTTTAGCACACACTTTGGCTTCTCAAGGGCATTTAGAATGCATTTGGGGTCTTAAGGGCACTTAAGCATGTGTTTTGGCTCCTAGAGGGCACTTTAGCACATGTTTGGCCTCCATAAGGGCACTATAGCACGCAATTTGCCTCCTAAAGGGTACATTAGCATGCACCTTGGGTCCTACAGGGCAATTTACCATTCACTTTGGCTTCTTAAGGGCACTTTACCACAGGTTTTGGCTCCTCAAATGCACTTTAGCACACATCTTGGCTCCTAGAGGACACTTTAGCACATGTTTGGCTGCCATAAGGGCACTATAGCACGCAATTTGCCTCCTAAAGGGTACGTTAGCATGCACCTTGGGTCCTAGAGGGCAATTTACCATGCACTTTGGCTTCTTGAGGGCACTTTAGCACACATCTTGGCTCCTAGAGGGCACTTTAGCACATGTTTGGCTTCCATAAGGGCACTATAGCATGTAATTTTCCTCTGAGAGGGCATGTTAGCATGCCTAGAGGGTAATTTAGCATTCTTGAGGACACTTTAGCGCATGTTTTGGCTCCTTAAAGCACTTTAACACCTGTTTTGGCTGTCTAAAAGGGCACTTTAGCGTGCATTTTGTCTTCGTGGTGGCATTTTAGGAGACGTTTTGGCTCTTGGAAGGCACTTTAACGCATGTTTTGACTTCCAAGAGGGCACTTTAGCCCTCCCCGTGCACCCTGCGTAACCCGACTGCGACTGTATCTCAAACTTGTTATTTTCCTCTCCTTCTTCCCTTTCTTTGCTTCTATTATTGTGCTTTATTCTCCAGCAAATCTGCTATTGACAGGGAATTATTTGGTGTTTGCATAATTTAATACAGACGGGGGGACGGGAGGCTAAAAAAAGGCTGCAGTCTATAGGTTTTTACTGCATGCATTACTGTTTTTCTGCAACTGTTTTACCCCAGAGAGGGTAAATGCAGCAGGAAGTTTACACTCCTGAGGGAGGCCAGATAGTATTACCTCATATTTTCTGTGTCAATGGAAACTAAGTTGTTGGCAGTGGGCGGCTGGGTGGGAATAGCTGCTATAAATACACTATAAATGAGTTGGCTGTAATGTGTGTGTACCTCTGTGTGCTCTCAACTCGGGGAAAAAAAACAACAAAAAAAGCGATAACCTCGGTGACTCACAGCACTTTTATATCAGGCTCTTTGCACATAGAAGTCTTCACGCTCTTTGAATCAATGGCTTCTAGCGAGCCACCGGGCCGTCGATATGTCGGCGCTTTACCTCAGTTCTCAGAGTTCTAACATCACGAGGGACCTGCTTCCAAGAAGTAAAACAACTGAATAAATATGAAATGATGTTAAAGAAGAAAAAGAACACCACAAGCTAAATGTAAAAAAAACTACAACATGCGTTTAACTGTTGAAAAATACTGACACCCCTATTGCTCAGTGGTTTGGTCCAGATGCTGTTTTCCAGTGGGCGGGGCTAGTGGCTAACGGCTAGTTTTGACAGTTAGCTAGTAGCTACATGGAAGAAACCAATTAAATTAAGTTATTTATCACACCACTTATGCAACACTTAAACCAGATAGCGATGTCAGTTACCATAGCGACAGTGACTAGTGGAAGGAGGAGGGAAAGGGTTGCAAGAAATGCCTGTCATATAGCAGTCATATAACACTATACAGCTGTCATATAACACTATACAGCTGTCATATAGCTCCATACAGCTGTCATATAGCACCATACAGCTGTCATATAACACCATACAGCTGTCATATAACACCATACAGCTGTCATATAACACCATACAGCTGTCATATAACACCATACAGCTGTCATATAACACTATACAGCTGTCATATAGCTCCATACAGCTGTCATATAACACTATACAGCTGTCATATAACGCCATACAGCTGTCATATAACGCCATACAGCTGTCATATAACGCCATACAGCTGTCATATAACGCCATACAGCTGTCATATAACGCCATACAGCTGTCATATAACGCCATACAGCTGTCATATAACGCCATACAGCTGTCATATAACGCCATACAGCTGTCATATAACGCCATACAGCTGTCATATAACGCCATACAGCTGTCATATAACACTATAGAGCTGTCATATAACTCCATACAGCTGTCATATAACTCCATACAGCTGTCATATAACACTATACAGCTGTCATATAACACTATACAGCTGTCATATAACTCCATACAGCTGTCATATAACACTATACAGCTGTCATATAGCACCATACAGCTGTCATATAGCACCATACAGCTGTCATATAGCACCATACAGCTGTCATATAACTCCATACAGCTGTCATATAGCACCATACAGCTGTCATATAACGCTATACAGCTGTCATATAACGCCATACAGCTGTCATATAACGCCATACAGCTGTCATATAACACTATAGAGCTGTCATATAACTCCATACAGCTGTCATATAACACTATACAGCTGTCATATAGCACCATACAGCTGTCATATAGCACCATACAGCTGTCATATAGCACCATACAGCTGTCATATAACTCCATACAGCTGTCATATAGCACCATACAGCTGTCATATAACGCTATACAGCTGTCATATAACGCCATACAGCTGTCATATAACGCCATACAGCTGTCATATAACACTATAGAGCTGTCATATAACTCCATACAGCTGTCATATAACTCCATACAGCTGTCATATAACACTATACAGCTGTCATATAACACTATACAGCTGTCATATAACTCCATACAGCTGTCATATAACACTATACAGCTGTCATATAGCACCATACAGCTGTCATATAGCACCATACAGCTGTCATATAGCACCATACAGCTGTCATATAACTCCATACAGCTGTCATATAGCACCATACAGCTGTCATATAACGCTATACAGCTGTCATATAACGCCATACAGCTGTCATATAACGCCATACAGCTGTCATATAACGCTATACAGCTGTCATATAACGCCATACAGCTGTCATATAACACCATACAGCTGTCATATAGCACCATACAGCTGTCATATAACACCATACAGCTGTCATATAACACTATACAGCTGTCATATAACACCATACAGCTGTCATATATCACCATACAGCTGTCATATAGCACCATACAGCTGTCATATAGCACCATACAGCTGTCATATAACACCATACAGCTGTCATATAACACTATACAGCTGTCATATAGCACCATACAGCTGTCATATAACACCATACAGCTGTCATATAACACCATACAGCTGTCATATAGCACCATACAGCTGTCATATAACACCATACAGCTGTCATATAGCACCATACAGCTGTCATATAGCACCATACAGCTGTCATATAACTCCATACAGCTGTCATATAACACTATACAGCTGTCATATAACGCTATACAGCTGTCATATAGCACCATACAGCTGTCATATAGCACCATACAGCTGTCATATAACACTATACAGCTGTCATATAACACCATACAGCTGTCATATAGCACCATACAGCTGTCATATAACACTATACAGCTGTCATATAACGCCATACAGCTGTCATATAACACTATACAGCTGTCATATAACACTATACAGCTGTCATATAACACCATACAGCTGTCATATAACACCATACAGCTGTCATATAACACCATACAGCTGTCATATAACACCATACAGCTGTCATATAGCACCATACAGCTGTCATATAGCTCCATACAGCTGTCATATAGCACCATACAGCTGTCATATAGCACCATACAGCTGTCATATAACACCATACAGCTGTCATATAACACCATACAGCTGTCATATAACACTATACAGCTGTCATATAGCACCATACAGCTGTCATATAGCTCCATACAGCACCTACAACATCTCAGCTCTGTCTTCAGACTGACCCCTGACTAAATGCCGTTAGATTCCCGTCCAGACGTTTTGAAGTTGAAGTCGTTGTGTTTGGTCCCTGATGACAAAGACAGAGAGAGTTTAAAAATGTGTAAATGTGAGTGATGCTTTTTCCTGCCCGGGAGCTGGAGTTGATAGATGAACCGAGACTCATCCAACTCCTTCTTCTTGCAGGTTTTGTGTTGTTTGATTCACTCTTTTCCTGTTGAAGTCATATTTCTTCTGTCATGGCTGCTGCTGCTGCTGCTGACGTCTTCATTACAACTTACATCTCTCCATATTTCTTCTCAGCTGCTGGAACTTGTTTTGCTCTTTTCGCACGTTTTCTGACGCTTCTGTTAAACAAATCTGACAAAGTAAAAGTAAGAGCTTTATGAATAAAACTCCATGCTGCTGCTGTTGAATCAGGAGGTTTTATGGACTGAATTCAGTAGAATTATCTTATTCTACAGATAATTTAGCTAATTTCAAGGTGTTTTTCCCCAATTTGGGTCAATTTGGTCTTGTTTTATGAAAACTACACTAACATTTTTCTTAAAAAATTGACTAAAATCAACAAAAACACTTGAAATAATCTAAATTTTTTATCCAAAACCAATATATTTCATATAGTTTTCTCAGTGTGTAACGTAATAATATGATTTTGAGCTTTGTAGGCTGCGAAAACTGAACATTTTATCAGGGGACAGTGGCTTGAATTTAGTAAAATTAGTCCAATATTCAGTAGAATTATCTTATTCCACTGATAATTTAGCTTATTTCAAGTTGTTTTTCCCCTAATTTTGGTCAATTTGGTCTCGTTTTAAGAAAACTACACTAAGATTTTCAATTAATTGACTAGAATCAAGTAAAAAACACAGTTTTACTACAGATAAAATACTTTATTTAATGTTAGAGCTGAGTTTTTCTATGTGATTTAACAATAAAACTTAATTCTGCTGTTTATCGGACAGCTTTTCATGAATTTGATGGAAATTTGTGTGACTTTTAAATAGTTTCTAATGTTTGAATTGACTTAGTTTGTGAACGGTTCCCTATCAATAAAGTTATTATTGAAGGGAAGTTGCTGGAGCTGAGGTTTTATCATGTGATTCATGAATAAAACTCAAAGCTGCTGCGTTTGTCCCAGTAGAATAATCAGGATCCCATTAAATCTGATTATTGTCACTGATCAAACCAGCTTCATCAGGAGGAAACACGGTGGAAACTGAGCAGCAGCAATGGAAGCAGCAGCAGCAATAGAAGCAGCAGCAGCAGCAATGGAAGCAGCAGCAGCAATAGAAGCAGCAGCAGCAGCAATGGAAGCAGCAGCAGCAAAGACCTGACGCTCCCACCGGCAGCAGCAATAGGAGCAGCAGCAGCAATAGAAGCAGCAGCAGCAATAGAAGCAGCAGCAATAGAAGCAGCAGCAATAGAAGCAGCAGCAATAGAAGCAGCAGCAATAGAAGCAGCAGCAATAGAAGCAGCAGCAATAGAAGCAGCAGCAATAGGAGCAGCAGCAGCAATAGAAGCAGCAGCAATAGGAGCAGCAGCAGCAATAGAAGCAGCAGCAGCAATAGAAGCAGCAGCAATAGAAGCAGCAGCAATAGAAGCAGCAGCAATAGGAGCAGCAGCAATAGAAGCAGCAGCAATAGAAGCAGCAGCAATAGAAGCAGCAGCAATAGAAGCAGCAGCAGCAATAGAAGCAGCAGCAGCAATAGAAGCAGCAGCAATAGAAGCAGCAGCAATAGAAGCAGCAGCAATAGGAGCAGCAGCAATAGAAGCAGCAGCAATAGAAGCAGCAGCAATAGGAGCAGCAGCAGCAATAGAAGCAGCAGCAGCAATAGAAGCAGCAGCAATAGAAGCAGCAGCAATAGAAGCAGCAGCAATAGGAGCAGCAGCAATAGAAGCAGCAGCAATAGAAGCAGCAGCAATAGGAGCAGCAGCAATAGAAGCAGCAGCAATAGAAGCAGCAGCAATAGGAGCAGCAGCAATAGAAGCAGCAGCAATAGAAGCAGCAGCAGCAATAGAAGCAGCAGCAGCAATAGAAGCAGCAGCAGCAGCAATAGAAGCAGCAGCAATAGAAGCAGCAGCAATAGGAGCAGCAGCAGCAATAGAAGCAGCAGCAATAGGAGCAGCAGCAATAGAAGCAGCAGCAATAGGAGCAGCAGCAGCAATAGAAGCAGCAGCAGCAATAGAAGCAGCAGCAATAGAAGCAGCAGCAATAGGAGCAGCAGCAGCAATAGAAGCAGCAGCAATAGAAGCAGCAGCAGCAATAGAAGCAGCAGCAATAGAAGCAGCAGCAATAGGAGCAGCAGCAGCAATAGAAGCAGCAGCAATAGGAGCAGCAGCAGCAATAGGAGCAGCAGCAGCAATAGAAGCAGCAGCAATAGAAGCAGCAGCAATAGGAGCAGCAGCAATAGAAGCAGCAGCAGCAATAGAAGCAGCAGCAATAGAAGCAGCAGCAATAGAAGCAGCAGCAATAGAAGCAGCAGCAGCAATAGAAGCAGCAGCAATAGAAGCAGCAGCAATAGGAGCAGCAGCAATAGGAGCAGCAGCAATAGAAGCAGCAGCAATAGAAGCAGCAGCAATAGAAGCAGCAGCAATAGAAGCAGCAGCAATAGAAGCAGCAGCAATAGGAGCAGCAGCAATAGAAGCAGCAGCAATAGAAGCAGCAGCAATAGGAGCAGCAGCAGCAATAGAAGCAGCAGCAATAGGAGCAGCAGCAGCAATAGAAGCAGCAGCAGCAATAGAAGCAGCAGCAATAGGAGCAGCAGCAATAGAAGCAGCAGCAATAGAAGCAGCAGCAATAGGAGCAGCAGCAATAGAAGCAGCAGCAATAGAAGCAGCAGCAATAGGAGCAGCAGCAATAGAAGCAGCAGCAATAGAAGCAGCAGCAGCAGCAGCAGCAGTAGCAGCAGCAGCATTAAATAATAATAAAATATTATTTAATATTAAAAGATAATAAAAGATCAATTATTTAATATTAAATGATACTAAAATAACAATTATTTAATATTAAGATACTAAAAGATCAATGTTTTAATACTAAAAGATACTAAAAGATAAATTATTTAATAATAAAAGATACTAAAATGTTAATTATTTAATATTAAAAGATACTAAAATATCAGTTATTTAATTCTAAGATACTAAAATAACAATTATTTAATATTAAAAGATATTAAAACATATATTTGAAAGATTATTAAGATTGTTATTATTATTATAAGATTATTAAAAGATACTAAAAGATCAATTATTTGATATTAAAATATATTAAAAGATCAATTATTTGATATTAAAATATATTAAAAGATCAATTATTTGATATTAAAAGATACTAAAAGATCAATTATTTGACACTAAAAAATGAAAATGTCATGGAAAATATAACTTACAATAATCTCCTGTAAATTATTTTCCAGCAGAATAAGATAATTATAATTATTTATAATTATAATTATCTGAATTATCAGTAGAATAAGATAATTCTACTGAATATTGGACTAATTACACCCACACCAATAGTTTTTGCAGCTGAACTGTATTGATCCATCACCTGTTGATTATAAATCAATGTTATTTCCTTCTTTTCTCCTGATTTTCTCGATTCTCGAATCGTCGTTTGTAAAATCGCGGTGCCTCCGTCCAGTCGGCTCAGAAACAGCTGACGGCGCTCAGCAGAACGGCCGCGTCGCCAATAATCAGCCTATAATTAACGGGTATAAAGCATGTCACATGGCCATTAGAGCAAAGAGCTGGCAACCAATCAAATGTGACGTTAACGGCTTCATCCTCCTGCTGCTGCTGCTGCTGCTGCTGCTGCTGCTGCTGCTGCTGCTGCTGCTGCTGCAACAACACGTCTGATTTTACTCCTGTTTATTCACCAGTTTGATGCATATTTATCTTTTTTCTCAGTTTATTTTAATGTAAATGTGTTTCATCACAGTAAGAGACAACACACACACACACACACACACACACACACACACACACTGCTGCATCCATTCAGTAATAATTCACTACAGTACAACAAGTCATTATGTTTCCTCTATAGCTTCAAGCGACCTTTGACCTTTATTTCCAAGGCACGTTCACATTCCATCGTCTGGAGCCCAAACGTTTAATTATCTCCTTAAAAGCAGGTCATTTACCTTTAATTTTATTTTAATTAATGCTAAATACCTTTATAAAAATAGGTATTTGTAGGTTTAGTAGTGGAAAAACTCATCTCAGCTCTGAACCAATCAGAATCCAGCAGTTACATGAGATAATTAACGATTAAACGGAATAAAAAGAGGATTTTAACTCTATTAGATTATATATATTATGTTCTCTTCCCAGGAAACTAAACATGACGTCTGCTTATTTTAGCGTCGTTGTCATGACAACAGCCATCAATCATCAAGGGAGCTCTGTGTTGTAGCCCCGCCCACTTCCTATTAGATCCAATTAAATAAATGAAATGAATGTGACATGAAAGAAAAGGTGTTTAGTGCTGATTTAACTCGTGTAACATGGAGGATTTTAATTATTCAGTTTATTTATTATTTATTCTGTGGGTTTAAGAAGGAAGGAAACGTGTGAGGAAGGAAAGTTGAAGCTTCCTCAGATGTTTCCTTGTTTCCTAAGAGGAGAGGGAGAAAATGGGAAGGAAGGAAGGAAGGAAGGAAGGGAGGAAGGGAGCGAGGAAGGAAGGATGGAAGGAAGGAAGGAAGGGGGCAAGGAAGGAAGGAAACATGTGAGGGAGGAAGGGAGAATTCTTCCTTAGATGTTTCCTTCTTTCCTAATGGGGGAGGAAGAAAGGAAGCAAGGGAAGAAGGGCAGAGGAAGGAAGGAAGGAAAAATGTGACGAAGAAAGGGTGGGAAATGAGAAGAGAGGAAGGAAGAAGGGAGAAAAGAAGGAAACGTGAAGAAGGAAGGGAGCAAGGAAGGAAGGAAACATGTGAGGGAGGAAGGGAGAATCCTTCCTTAGATGTTTCCTTCTTTCCTAAGGGGGAAGGAAGGAAGGAAGGAAGGAAGGAAGGAAGGAAGGAAGGAAGGAAGGAAGGAAAAGAAAAATGTGAGGAAGAAATAGGAAATAGAAGGAAGGAAGGAAGGAAGGAAAGGAAGGAAAGGAAAAATGTGAGGAAAGATGGAAGGAAACATCAGGAAGGGAGGAAATATGAGGATGGAAGGAGGAAGGAAAGGTGAGAAGGGCAGAGAAAGGAAGTAAGGGAGGGAGGAAGGAAGGGAAATGTGAGGAAAGGAGGAAGGAAATGTCAGGAAGGAAGGAAATATGAGGAAGGAAGGAAGGAAGGAAGGAAGGAAGGAAGGAAGGAAGGAAACATCTGAGGGAGGAAGGGAGAATCCTTCCTTAGATGTTTCCTTCTTTCCTAAAGGGGGAGGAAGAAAGGGGAGAAGGGCAAAGGAAGGAAGGAAGGAAGGAAGGAAGGAAGGAAAGGAAAAATGTGAGGAAGAAAGGGTGGAGGAAGGAAGGAAGGAAACATGAAGAAGGAAGGAAAGAAGGAGGAAGGAAAAGTGAGGAAAGAAAGGGACCAAAAAAGGAAGGAAACATGAGGATGGAAGGAAAGAAGGAATAATCCTTCCTCAGATGTTTCCTTCTTTCCTAAGAAGGAAGGGAGGAAGGAAGAAAGGGGAGAAAGAAGAAAGGAAACATGTAAGGAAAGAAGGAAGGGAGCAAGGAAGGAAGGAAAGGAATCATGTGAGGAAGGAAACACAGTTATAGAAACAAAAGAAAAGTAAAATAAAAATCTGTATTTAATGTTTTCCCTTCTATTAAATCACCTTCTACTCAGTAATAAACCGTTTTTTCTCCCTTTACAGTGAAAACTGCTTCAGATTAACTTCCTCCTGTAACTGTACACACCTCAGATACGCAGTTTAAGTCAGGAACACGTCACCATCACACAGATTCATGCCGCTTCATGTGGGATTCACCCCCAGCATCATCAAAACTAAAAAATAAAAGCACTTCCTGTTTAAGAAGTTGCATCAAAACTTGGTGAGCGTCGTCTCGGAGGTGACGGGAAGGACACGGCATCAAAGAAAAAAAACGGTTGAAACATCACAAACGGGCCGTAACGAAGGCTGAACTCCTAGTTATCGGGTTCGTGTGCTTTTATTTTGGCGGGTTTAATGATTCTGCATTGTGTGCCTCCAGGCTCTATATGTTCAGATGTTTATGGTTCAGCCACGTGTCACCGAGCAGAAATATCTGCATCACATCATGTGCTGGATTCATAATTCAGATCCAGCTTGTTTAGCATAAAGATGATGAGAAGGAATCGATAATTATCTGTTGAATCTGCTTCATTTCAAGGATTTCTGATTCTCTGGGAGCTAATAATAAACAGCAAACATCCAAGAAATACACTAAGTTATGCAGCTTTTTGGTGTAGAGTGAACAGGTTTGTCCCCTTGTGACCTGAGTGTTGAAAAACGTGTGCTGAAGTGCCCTTTGGGGACTGAAAAGCCTGGTGAAGTGCCCTCTAGGAGTCAAAATGTGTGTCAATATGCTCTCTTGGGAGTTAAAAAGCATGTTAAAGTGCCCTTCAGGTGGCAAATTGTGCTTAAGTGCCCTCTTGGGAGCTTAAATGTGTGATAAAGTGCTCTCATTGAAGTTATAAAGCATGTTAAAGTGCCCTCTTGGGAACTAAAGCTTGCTAAAATGCCCTCTTGGGAGATAAATTGTGTTAAAGTTCCCTTTTGGGAACCAAAAACATGTTAAAGTGCCCTCCTGGGATCTAGACAGTGTGCTAAATTGCCCTCTTGGGAGCTAAAGTGTCCTAAATTGCCCTCTTGGGAGCTTAAACATGCGCTTAAGTGCCCTTTTGGTAGCTAAAAAGGGTGCTAAAGTGCCCTCTTGGGAGCTTAAAATGTGGAGTAAAGTCCCCTTTTGGGGGGCATGTTAATGTGCCCTATAGGAGACAAAATGTGAAGTAATGTCTTGGGAGCTTACACACATGCTAAAGTGCCCTCTTGAGAGCTAAAAACTGTGCTAAAGTGCCCTCTGGAAGCCAATATGTATAGTAAAGCCCCCTCTTGGGAGCTTAAACACATGCTAAAGTGCTTTCTATGAGCCAAAATGTGTGCTAAAGTGCCCTCTTGGGAACTACAACATGCATTAAAGTCCCCTCTTGGAAGCTAAAAAGTGTGCTAAAGTGCCCTCTAGGAACCAAAATGTGTAGTCAAGTCCCCTCTTGGGAACGTAAACACATGCTAAATTGCTCTATTGGGAGCTGAAAATGTGCTAAAGTGCCCTCTATGAGCCAAAATGTGTAGTAAAGTTCCCTCTTGGGCTTTAGTGCCCTTT
>CM060476.1:1881232-2056232 GCA_030544235.1 Lepturacanthus savala | reverse complement strand
CGTTAAAATACCTTTATTTAAAGAAACGGAGCTTTGAATTGTAGTGAAAGCGCTGGGAAGCAACAGGAGGAGGAGCCGTGATATGGAGCTTTACACTGTTATACATAAATCTATGGGATTTTAACACTTAAAGTATATTATACCAGTTTATAGCATCACTTTATACTGTAGTTTACAGGTCACTTTTAGAATATATTACCATTCAGTCACTTCTTATATATAAGATTTAATTAGAACAATATAATTTTGGAATTTGGTTTTAGAAGCTGGTTAATTAATCACTTTAAACTAAAGTTGGAAGAGACAAATAATTTAATTATTCTTGAATTTATTCATAAATAAATGGGGGAAAAAAAATGGAGGAATGAACTTATACTTCTCGAAAAGCCTTAGACTTTTATTTTTATTTATTTATTTACCTTTATTGAATAAGAACCTCACGTTTTTTATGTTGTTTCTGTTATATATAGATAAATATTGCTTTTATTCAACATTTTCTATGTTATACATATATAATAGAACCTTAAATGTTTGTAATTTGAAATACTTGAATTTAAGATTTCACTGTTTTCCAACATGTTGAAAGGTCAAAGGTCGTCTCATCTTGTCAGCTTTTCTACTTTTCTAATATTTGTGTGGATTCAAGCCAACAGCAACTTTTTGGAAGCAATAGTTTTGACTGCGTTGCATGAGACGTCGATATATATTTAATATTATTTGGTAACTTTATCTTTGGAGGTGAACATCATGAATACAGTCATAGCGACGGGATATTTCTGAATATACAGTTGCAGCATTGTAGGAGCTGAATATGAAGAAGAAGAAGAAGGGAATGAGGGGAAGGAGGAGGTGTCAGTGGGGAGGCTGCTCGTCACCTGGAATATTTCGGTCTCTTTTATTTTTATTTTATTCAGAGGAATGGCCTCAGGCCACAGGGCTCCGCCGCTGCTCAAAACGTCTTCTTCCTGCTTCAAAAAGGGAAACGAGTGGCTGGGATTGAGCGTGGATGTGAGAGGGCGGAACCTCGGGATTTAAACTGACAAAAATAATAAAAAAAACCCTTAAATTCCACCGATGCAACTCATATTTGGAGACGAGCTGTGGATGAGATCAAATCTCATGGGAGATAAGTGTTGTTTTAAAACAGCTCTGTAACATTACACTATAAAAAATAGGTGTTAAGTCCAATAATCAGTGGAATTATCTTGAATTATCGTATTCCACTGGCAGATAGTTTGACTAATTTAAAGCTTTTTGAGGAATTTCTGAGTAAAAACTGAGATTAAAAGAGATTAAATTGACTAAAACCAAGAAAAAAATACTTGAAATAAGGTCAAAATTTCATTTTTTTACAGTGTGTAAGGTATTTTTAATTAGTGCTTTGGCTTTAAGGTCTTTAATGGCTCTGTACACTGTAAAAAATGGAATCTTATCAGGAAAAATATCTTGTTTTTAGTCCAATTAGTGGAATATTGAGTAAAGCTTTTTGAACAATTTGAGATAAAAACGCTGCAACACTGTAAAAAATTAGATTAAAAGAGAATAAATTTACTAAAACCAAGAGAAAAATACTTGAAATGAGCTCAAAATTTCATTTTTTACAGTGTGTAACTTATAAGTTTAATTAGGGCTTTGGTGTAAAGGTCTTTAATGGCTCTGTACACTGTAAAAAATGGAATATTATCAGGGAAAATATCTTGTTTTTAGTCCAATTAGTGCAATTATGAGTAAAGCATTTTGAATAATTTGAGATAAAAACGCTGCAACACTGTAAAAAATTAGATTAAAAGAGATTAAATTAACTAAAACTATTTACAACAATTTACTAAAAATACTTGAAATGAGCTCAAAATTTCATTTTTTACAGTGTGTAACTTACTAACTTAAATATTTTTCCTGATTTGGGTCAATTTGTTCTTGTTTTAAGAAGAAAAGATGAACATTTCCTTAAAAAAAGATTAAATCTACTTGAAATAAACTTAAAATTTAATTTTTTACAGTGTGTAACTTACCAACTTAAATTTGCTTCCTGCCTTTGTGGCATCTGTGGTTGATTATTAAGCCCTATATAAAATAATAATAATAATAATAAATCGTAATAAGTGAAAATGTCTTGTGAATATATTTGTAATTATTCCAAAATTGTTTTAATAAATTAATATTAATAATTAAATAATAAATAATATTAATTAATAATTATCTTAGTGCATTGGTAGCTAATTTAGCCTATTTCACATTTTTCCTTGATTTTAGTCAATTTATTCATTTTTTTATTTTTTTTTTAGAATTTTTTTGGACAAATTTTGGACATTTTTTTGACTAATTGTGCCAAATACAAGGAATTTTCTTTACTAAAAATGTATTTTTTTTACAGTGTATATAGATAAAGTTGAGATTTATTTATTTATAAGACATAAAATCTTAAAAATCCAGAAAAGATCCCTTAATCTTATTTTATCCACTAGATTAAATTTCAAGTATTTAACAAAAAACCCATTGACTTCAGTTCGAGGGGGAACTCATTTCCTCTGTTTCCAGAGCAGTATTCATTATATTTGGCAGCAGAATGTGCAGATTTGGTATAAAATGTTAAACAAAATGCTAAATATGTGGATGTAGAGCAGCGATGTGGTGATTTCTAAACCTCTGAGATGCATTTAACGGCGATTTCAGCACCAAAAAACCCCAAAATGAATAAAACGACACATTACGGGATGCCATCAGGGAATTAAAGTAGAATTTGTTCCATGTCCCATTTGGTTTTGTCACTTTAATCACATATAACTCACAGGACAATCTGAACCAGCCTGGAAATCTCATCCTGATGGATGACAGCGTTTAAATTCCTGACAAGGTAATAACGAGCAAACAAAGACAAATATTACAGCTGCTTCATCGCAATCTGTTGAAATGCTTCATGATTTACACAAATATTAGAGTCCGAGTGAGGCCTGAGGATGAGGATTACTGAAGTAAAGGTGGATATTTAATCATATTTAACAATATAATAACTTTATTTAATGATTTAAAGGGTAAAATATCTGAAATGCTGATTTAATTCCTATTTATTTAACATTTAGAGCTAATTAGACACCTGATTTATCTTTAATTCTTTTATTTTTTTAAATTTATATATGCAATTTGACTGAAATTATTTTATATTATTTGATTGTTTAGACATGGCAAAATAAAATGTTTTTAATGTTTTTTTTTATTAATTAAAATGACCTAAATAATAGATATATTAATAAAAATATAAGAAAATGTAAGTCAATGGGGCTCTATTAGCTTGTATACACTAAGAATTTAACATATTTGCATATTGACACATGGAAACAAATCTATTTTAGCATATTAGAAAAATAATATAATATATAATATATAATATCAAAATGAATTTAAATTTAAAAAAGAACATTTTCAAAAATTATGAATAAAAAGACGACTTTCTGTTGACAATGATGCTCAAATGTCAAATGTCCATCAGCAATAGGGATATCCTGGTCATGTGACCTCATAAATTGTACTAGTGCTACTCCTACTACTGGTAATACTGCTAGTTCTACTGCTACTGCTAGTACTGCTACTAGTGCTACTGCTATTAGTACTGCTAGTGCTAGTGCTACTGCTACTGCTACTGGTATTAGTACTGCTAATGCTACTGCTAATGCTACTGCTAGTGCTACTACTACTTTTAAGTTTTTCAAAAATATGAGCTATCAAAAGTAATTCATTTTTTGAGGTTATCAAACTGCTAATGCTAGTGCTACTGCTAGTAATACTGCAAATACTACTGGTACTGCTACTGCTATTAGTACAGCTAGTGCTACTGCTATTGCTAGTTCTACTGCTATACTGCTAGTGCTAGTACTACTGCTAGTGCTACTGCTAGTTCTACTGCCACTGCTACTGCTACTGCTAGTGCTACTGCTACTGCTAGTACTACTACTAGTGCTACTGCTAGTTCTACTGCTAGTGCTACTGCTACTGCTAGTACTACTACTAGTGCTACTGCTAGTTCTACTGCCACTGCTACTGCTACTGCTAGTGCTACTGCTACTTCTACTGCCACTGCTACTGCTAGTGTTACTGCTACTGCTAGTACTACTACTAGTGCTACTGCTAGTTCTACTGCCACTGCTAGTGCTAGTACTATTGCTAGTGCTACTATTTCAAGTTTTTCAAAAATATGAGCTATCAAAAGTAAAAAAAAGAAAACTTAAATAAAATATTTTTTTAATCCTGACTCAAGTCAGGCAAAAATACTAGAAATAAGCTAAATTATCCGAATACTATAATTCCACTAAAACTCATATTTTGCAGTGTACATCAATAAAGTTGACTTTTCTGCTGCTTCCTCTATTGCGACCAGTGGAGTAACATAAACAAAGAGTCGTTCCCATCGTTCTCCGCTGATCTCCAGGCCTCCGAACGGGGTAAAAAGTGTGAATTCCTCGCCGCTCGTCCAGATGTTTTCCTCCTGAAAATGAAAAGCGGAGGGCTCACACACAGCGAAGCAGCATTGGAGCTGGCAGCCCGACGGAATGGCAGCAGCATTAGGGTTGACACAGTGTTTTATTACAGTCGGGGCCAATCATCAGGATCATTCATCTGCACATTCAAACTCTTTACTCCCTCATTCGTCAAGGCGCCGCGGGTGTTTTTAGCGGCGGCGCTGTTGCTAGCTAGCGTGTTGCACGGCGCCGTGATAAGCAGCTGGATCCATGTGGTTTTAAACATTTGATGTAATTTATATAATAATGAATGTTATTGTGTCTGTGTGTGTGTGTTAACCCTTTAATTAGCAGCTAAGTAAATTTACTTGAGTACAATTTGAGGTATTTAACATCTAAAAAACAGCATGTTTGAGTTGCAACAGCTTCACCGAATATTAGATTTTCCCTCTAAACTTACAGTGCATCTGGAAAGTATTCACAGCGCTTTACCTTTTCCCAAATTTTGTTATGTTACAGCCTTTATATACATGTGGCCTCTTAGTTCTTTAATTTGTAATAAATTTGCAAAAATCTCTTTTTTTCACATTGTCATTATGTGTAGAATTTTGAGTAAAATAATTAATTGAATCCATTTTGGAAAAAGGTAAAATGTGGAAAAAGTGAAGCGCTGTGAATCCACACTGCAAAAGCTACGATGTTAATGAGTGAAAATATTTAGTTTTGGGTATAATTGGTCCAATATTGAGTAGATTTATCTTATTACAGTGGCAGATAATTTAGCTTATTAAGTTTTTTCCATGATTTGGGTTAATTTGGTCTTGTTTTAGGAAAACAAAAGTACCATTTTCTGAAAAAAAAAGAATTAAATTGGCTAAAATCAAGAAAAAAAATAGAAATGAGCAAAATTATCAAGATAATTCTCCTCTATATTGGACTAATTGCACCAAAAACAAGATATTGTCGCTTAGGATTTCACTTTTTTCTGTGCAAAAATCAAAGATTAGCGAAAAAAAGACCCTTCACACCCAAAGATCATCAGTTTATTATTATAGAGACTAAAGAAACCAGGAAATAACCAGAGAAGAGAAGCTGGAACCAGAGAATTTAGACATTTTCTTCTTAAAAATGACTCAAATTGATTAATCGATTATCAGAATATATGGATGTCAAATCAAATGTGGGGTTCCTCAGGGTTCCGTTCTAGATCCTGTGAAGTTTCAGTCATCAGTTTATTATTATAGAGACTAAAGAAACCAGGAAATAATCAGAGAAGAGAAGCTGGAACCAGAGAATTTGGACATTTTCTTCTTAAAAATGACTCAAATTGATTAATCGATTATCAGAATATATGGATGTCAAATCAAATGTGGGGTTCCTCAGGGTTCCGTTCTAGATCCTGTGAAGTTTCAGTCATCAGTTTATTATTATAGAGACTAAAGAAACCAGGAAATAATCAGAGAAGAGAAGCTGGAACCAGAGAATTTGGACATTTTCTTCTGTAAAAATGACTATAATCGATTATTTGATTATCAAAATAGTTGCATAATAAGGTCATATTTAGCAACTAATTGATTAATCAACTAATCCTTGCTACTTGCCAATTAATCGCATATATTTATCTGTTCTAAATGTACATTAAAGGGATATTTTTCAGTTTTTTTAACACTTTTATAACATGTGTCTGTTTATGATTATAATAGCATCAAACCTCAATTTTTGCCTTTTAAAAGGCTCAAAAAACAGTTTTAGTGACCTGTTAAATTTAACTTTGCCTGACCTCCAGCCCTTTTTTAGGTTTAGGACATACCCATAGTAAGTAGGGTATGTCTGATGTTGGTTGACACTAAACGACCATTTATTGATCTCAAATAAACATTTTCATCCCAAAACAGCAACAAAAAAACACATTTTTTGTCAGTCGCTTCAAACAAGCGACTTTTTACTGTAGTGTTTTTTGGCTTCTAGTTTACTGAGTTTTTGTCATAAAGCTACACTGATGGTACCGTTGGACTTGCCAAAGTCTCAGCTTTCATATGAGATGTCATTTGTTTGTGTAACATGAAGTATCAGAGCGCTAGCCATCAAAATGTGGCGAGTGGGTTGGCTTTATGATCGTATACCAATTTTCATATTTGTTAATTAATTCGCTTGGTGTTGGAGTTGTGTTTGGTGTGTGTAAATATGACTTATATGTACTTGTAGTGGAGTTTCTCCTGTTTAATTTGATGTATAGCTTCACTATATTTGTACATGATTAGTGGAGCAATCTCAGGGTCTCCCCACAGGGGTTAATTCTAATTAAAAATATGTCTACTATAGTGAAGAAATGGCGAGTGTTGCACCTTAAAACACCTAAAATGACGTCAAATCTGTAGAAAATCCACTATATTCATGCAGAGAACCAGCGACAGCTCGTCTTAAGTCTTATCGGTTGACGTCTGACACTTTTGGACTATAAAACGAAAGGAAATGGTAGAACTCCAGAGTCCCAGAAGTAGTTTGAAGGTCACTGCAGCATTCCTGTATTTTCCCACAGACTCTCAGGAAAGAGCGATAAAACCCGACCGAATAAATGCGACTTGAAGACGTCAAACGACGAGTAAACACTCCGCGGCTTCGCTATAACACTAATAATTTCTTTCCCTCCTCTCTCTGGTTTTACGGGCGACTTCATCTCACCCACAGGACCGAGGAGGGAAGGGCAGCTTGACCGATGCCTTGAGGACGCCATTATCCAGCTTCGCCCTCTTCCTTAATGTAAGTTCGTTGAAATTCTCGATATACGACCCAATCTGCTCCTGCTGGCCATAAAATATTGATGGAAAGCCTTCAGGTTGAATATGAGTCCACTGTTTTTTTGACTGATTTCTTTTCATTTATTTATTAATTTCTGTTATTACAATTTCTACTTCAGCCTGGTGTTCATCAAATCTATTGTCTCACTGCCTGTGGTACCATGTGATGGATGAAAGCTTCGTTTTTAGGCAGAATTACATCTCAGCTAATGCCGCGGCGTGTAGCGGCGTAGGGAAGTGCAGGCTTTTATTTTGAAAGGTCCCGTTTGTTGCCCTCTTAACCCATTGAAGCCTATGAGCCTTTAAATCTACGACTGTCATTTTATACTTAGATTTTTGTTTATAGGTAGATTTGCAGCTATAACAGCCATTAAAATGCTATTTTCTGCAAAGAAAATAGTACAAAATGGTAAAAAAATAGATGCAAATATATGCATGAAGTCTTTATATACCTCTATTCTATTTATTTTATTGTATGCAAGTCCAAATAATATTCCGTTATCCATGATAATGACAATAAAGAGTTTTGAATGAGGTCAAACTGACTGATTGGTAGCTTTAATGCTAATTTAGCCACTTTAATTTATGCTAACAACAGTGTAATAGGCTACTTAAAGTTTTCACTGCCATCATTTTCCAGGATAAGTTAATAACTTCCAGGACATTTGACCTTTTTTTCCTTGTTTTCCATGACGGCCTATAATGGAAATAGGCAGGATTTTGGAAAATGTGCTTATTTATATTTGATAAATTACTAAATTATTAGATACCTTACTAAAATGACTACGTTATATTCTGTTGCTAAATAAATGGGTAACGTCCTCATGTTTAAAAACATATAAAATCACATTATTCAGGTTTTTACCTTCTACAGTCAAGAAGAAGAAGTGATTGACTAGATTTTAACCTGGCAGCGGCGGCCATATTGGATTTCTCCATTTCGAGGCATTCAAAACCCCTAAAAATGTTGTATGCTATGTTTTTTGTTACACAAATTTAATGTAAATTGTCTAAAAATAACTGTAAAGCTCATCTAGTCACAGAATTAAGTAGCAAAACTATGTAATTTCATGCATAAACTCGCTAATTAGAAGTTGCCGTGGCCTGTGTGTGTCGCTAGGTGGCTAATTAGCTTATGATGCTAGTGACTAGCATCTCTTTCTAGCATGTATGAGAGAAACCTGTGAAACACCTACATGTTAAACTATATAACATGTTGTTAAACTATATAATGTTGTTTTCATGCAGAACTTGCTAATTAGAAGTTGCTAGTTAGCTTCTAACGCTAGTAACTAGCATGTAGTGCATGTTCTTCTCTATTATGCAAGTGAATAAATCCAGTTGAGATCGACTGATTTAACATTATGACCCACTATATATGCATATTGGAATGTAATTGTCAGCTTAATTAATGATTTTGCTCCATAACTCTTCCTTTTCTTTTTGTTTCAAGCGCCTTTTGTACTTTTGTTTGATTTACACTATAATACAGACGTATATAGATAAAACCAATAGTACAGAAAGGGCTGGAGATGTAAAGAAAACAATTATTCAAGGAAATATCCCCAAAAAGGAAGATAAAATACTGACAATTCAACCAGTACATCTACCATATTCTAACTGAGACAGCAAACACCATCTGTCAATAGTTTTTAATGTATTTTTTCTTCATCTTCTGCAAACTCCTTTGCATACTCGTGTAATGAATGCTCTATTGGACCTCACCGTGATGGCTGTGATGGGAACGTATACCCAGACAAATCCCCCGTAGCTTGACGGCGGGATATTTTCAGTGTTGATGGAGCTATTGATCACGCACATTAAAATGATGTCGGCAGCGGTAAATGCCAATGGTGGAGAGGTCCATTAATCAGGAAATCAATGGCCCTGTCGATAGGCCGCCCCGGCCCTGACAATAGATGACAGTCCGGAGGCGGAGCTTAGCCTGGCAGAAAGCGCCCCCCCGTTTGCAGGAAGCGGAAGCTCTGGCCCTCAGGCGTGACTCCGTCATTTGCTAAATCCTTTTAGGGACCGCTCAGCGTCGGGGGTCATGAGTCATGAACCGGTGGGATGCGAGTTAGTCCAGCGTCAGCTTCCCCCGCCAGAGACGCCGGCCGCCATGACGGATCGGCCCGGCGCCAGTGAATCACCTGCAGTTGTTGAAGTAAAACATCAGCTGTACGGCTCAGTGCAGCATGACGTTCGATAGCTTTTCCTGTAGCGGTTAGCGGGGTGGTCCATCTTCAAGAAGGGCAAATATGTTAAAAAAAATCTTTCATTTAGTTAAAGATAACTGGAAATGACCGAAATGTGGTTTATAACCAGTGATTAAAGCTAAAACCTTGAATTTACCAGTTTCATTTTAATAATCTGTGTTTGTCTGATGCTAATGCTAACGTTAGTTCAGGTCGTTTCTTTGATAACTTCAGAGTCAGATGTTCAACAACTAAAATCTTTCATTTACATTTGGAAATTAGCAAAATGTGGTTTTAAAACCAGTGATTAAAGCTAAAAACCTTGAATTTACCAGTTTCAGGGTAATAATCTGTGTTTCTCTGATGCTAATGCTAACGTTAGTCCAGCTTATTTCTCTAATAACTTCAGATCCAGACGTCCAAGGACTAAAACTCCTTCATCAGGTTAAAGATTGTTGAAAATTACCAAAATGTGGTTTAAAACCAGTGATTAAAGCTAAAAACCTTGAATTTACCAGTTTCATGTTAATAATCTGTGTTTCTCTTATGCTAATGCTAACGTTAGTTCAGGTCGTTTCTTTGATAACTTCAGAGTCAGATGTTCAACAACTAAAATCTTTCATTTATATTTGGAAATGACCAAAATGTGGTTTTAAAACCAGTGATTAAAGCTAAAAACCTTGAATTTACCAGTTTCATGTTAATAATCTGTGTTTCTCTTATGCTAACGCTAATGTTAGTGCAACTCTAATAACTTTAGAGAAAGTCCAAGGACTAAAACTCCTTTATCCAGTTAAAGATTGTTGAAAATTAGCAAAATGCGACTTTAAAACCAGTGATTAAAGCTAAAAACACTGAATTAACCAGTTTCATGTTAATAATCTGTGTTTCTCTTATGCTAATGCTAATGTTAGCTCAGTTTGTCTCTCTAATAACTTCAGATCCAGACGTCCAACAACTAAGACCCTTCATCCAGTTAAAGATGGTTGAAAATGATCAAAATCGAAAAAAAATGTGGTTTTAAAACCAGTGATTAAAGCGAAAAAATACACTGAATTTACCAGTTTCATGTTAATAATCTGTGTTTCTCTGATGCTAATGCTAACGTTAGCCCAGCTTATTTCTCTAATAACTTCAGATCCAGACGTCCAAGGACTAAAACTCCTTCATCAGGTTAAAGATTGTTGAAAATTACCAAAATGTGGTTTAAAACCAGTGATTAAAGCTAAAAACATTGAATTTACCAGTTTCATGTTAATAATCTGTGTTTCTCTGATGCTAATGCTAATGTTAGCTCAGCTTGTTTCTCTAATAACTTCAGATCCAGATGTCCAAGGACCGTTCAAGACTGTTGAAAATTACCAAAATGCAAAAATGTGGTTTTAAAACCAGTGAGTAAAGCTAAAAATCTTGAATTTACCAGTTTCATGTTAATAATCTGTGTTTCTCTGATGCTAATGCTAATGTTAGCTCAGCTTTCTGCTCTAATAACTTCAGACCCAGACATCCAAGGACTAAAATCCTTCAACTGGGCAAAGATAGTTAAAGAAATTACCAATATATAAGAAAAAAATATTATAAAAATGTCCCTTAACACTGGATAAAAAGCCGATTTATGGAAACTTCAGACAAATAGATAAAAATGAATGATGTCATGATGAATATTAATGAATATTCAACACAGGTCCAGTCATTTTTGTCATTATTTAAGTATTGATTTGTTAGTGAACTGCTGCACAGTGGATGCATTTGTGTTATTTAGAAATAGAAGCATAGTCAAACCTTCAGAGGGAATTTAAAGGCTACAGATTGAACCAATTCAAAGCCTTGAATTTCTATATTTATTTTATTATTATGTCAAATCAGAAATGGTGTAGCGCTGAGGGAAGTGACACAGGAAGACCTGCTTCCTTCCCTTTCATCATTTCACATTCCCTGGATAAAACTCCTCTGGCGAGAATATAAAAAGGAATCTTCAATCAACCACAGCCATCATCAGTTCATATTAAAGTCAACTTCATTTAGGATCCGAGCGTTATTTTTAATTTTTTTTCAGGACCGCCTTTAATGGACGGTGTGAATCAGATGTGGGGCAGTGGATGAAAAGACAAACGCACCTTTTAATGGAACTCCCCAGAAATCCGGCGCGATATAATCAGATTTTTCCCAGACGTGTGGTTAGCCAACGGCCCAAAGTGCTTGAACAACCAGAAAATTACAATGCCGCTCAACTATCTGCTTTATACTCGTCAAATAATTGCTTAGAGGGACTCGACTGTTCTATTTTGAAACCGTTTCCTTTTTCCATCAAGCATTACATGTATATGAAAGCAGTGAAAGAACTCTCCGATTATGTCTAGACTGGAAATTGGCAGGCAATCTGCTGAGTTTTCCTCCGTGAATGCATCTTTTAGTGAATGCAGCAACTCGCAAAGACCCTGGATATAATTTGACTTCAGACGTAACCTATCCGACACGACTTGGGAGGCAGGAAGAGTGACACCTGCTCCGCTCGGTTCAAATTAGAAACGCCAGCAGGAAGGAAGGAAGCTGTCAAAGAGGCCTGATCCTGTCAGTGTCCGTCCTTAACCTGGAATTCCGTCTTTTTAAATTTGGAGTTTCAACCGTAAAGTTTCTGTAAAAGCATTGTGAATATGAGGAGTGTTTTTGGAGGTTGATTGATAGAAAAATTCAAAACCATATCTACAGTTGTATTGGGTTAGGTGGAAGGGTTATGGGTTTTAGCTCCCAAGAGGGCGCTTTAGCATGTTTTTAGCTCCCAAGAATGTATTTTAACATGCTATTTAGCTCCCAAGAGGGTGCTTTAGCACAGGTTTTGGCTCCTAGAGGGCACTTTAGCATGATATTTACCTCCAAAGAGGGCACTTTAGCACATATTTTGGCTCCTAGAGGGCACTTTAGCAAACATTGTATCTCCTAGAAGGCTAGTTACCTCCCAAGAGGGTGCTTTAGCACAAGTTTTGGCTCCTAGAGGGCACTTCAGCATGCTATTTAGCTTCCAAAAGGGCACTTTAACATGTTTTTTAGCGCCCAAGAATGTACTTTAACATGCTATTTAGTTCCCAAAAGAGCAATTTAGCACACATTTTGGCTCCTAGAGGGCACTTTAGCAAACTTTGTATCTCCTAGAAGGCTATTTAGCTCCCAAGAGAGCACTTTAACACACATTTTGGCTCCTAGATGGATCTTTAACATGCTTTTTAGCTCCCAAAAGGGAACTTCAACACGATCTTTAGCTCCCAAGAATGCAATTTAACATGGTATTTAGCTGCTAAGAGGGCACCTTAGCACACACTTTGGCTCCTAGAGGGCACTTTAGCACACTTCTTATTTCCTAGAAGGCACTTTAACATGCTTTGTAACTCCCAAGAGGCCACTTTAACATGCTTTTTAGCTCCCAAGAGGGTGCTGTAGCACAAGTTTTGGCTCCTAGAGGGCACTTCAGCATGCTATTTAGCTTCCAAAAGGGCACTTTAACATGTTTTTTAGCGCCCAAGAATGTACTTTAACATGCTATTTAGTTCCCAAAAGAGCAATTTAGCACACATTTTGGCTCCTAGAGGGCACTTTAGCAAACTTTGTATCTCCTAGAAGGCTATTTAGCTCCCAAGAGGGCACTTTAGCACAAGTTTTGGCTCCTAAAGGGCACTTTAGCATGCTTTTTAGCTCCCAAGGGCACTTTAGCATGCTTTTTAGCTCCCAAGGGCACTTTAGCACACATTTTGCCTCCTAGAGGGTATTTCAGCATGCTTTTTTAGCTTCCAAGAGAGCACTTTAACACACATTTTGGCTCCTAGATGGATCTTTAGCATGCTTTATCCTAAGAGGGCACTTCAACACGGCCTTTAGCTCCCAAGAATGCAATTTAACATGGTATTTAGCTGCCAAGAGGGCACTTTAGCACAAATTTTGGCTCCTAGAGGGCACTTTAGCATGCTTTTTAGCTCCCAAGAGGGCACTTGAGAACACCTTTTATTTCCTAGAAGGCACTTTAACATGCTTTTTAACTCCTAAGAGGGCACTTCAACACGGTTTTTAGCTCCCAAGAATGCAGTTTAGCATGCTATTTAGCTGCCTAGAGGGCACTTTGGCACACATTTTGGCTCCGAGAAGGCACTTGAGCACACTTTTTATCTCCCAGAAGGTACTTTAACATGCTTTGTAACTCCCAAGAATGCACTTTAACATGCTATTTAGCTCCAGAGAGGGCTCTTTTGCACACGTTTGGCACCTACAGGGCGCTTTAACATGCTTTTTAGCTCCCAAGAGGGCACTTAGATTGTTTTTGGACTTCCAATAGGACATTTTAGCATGCGTTTTCAATAACTGGGCCACAAGGAGGTGACCCCCAACCCCTACTCCCTATGCATGCCATTGTTTACTCAAGTTCTCTATCTGCTATTGCAAGCTAGCATGTTGCCTGTGATGTATGGCACCATGATAAGCAGCTACCGTGCAGAAAATATGGATCCCTCGTTCATGATGTGATTTTAAATGTTCAGTCTTTGATGTAAATGCAAAATAAAGTGCTGCTCTGATCAGTAGAGGCTGAGATATGGATCTATTTCTTCATGCTAACATTGACGTGTGGGGCTTAAGTTATTGGATTTACAGCACATGAGGGTTAGGTAAAAACCCGCCTCAGCTTTATGATGGATTCTGAGTTGCAGTGATTTTTCTTTTTAAGTCGGGTAAGTCGCTCTGGGGAGAAATAACATGTCTGAAGGCAATCAGGTGAAATGAAAGTGAATGTTTGTCTGTATGTATTCATCCTTTTGATAGATCCAGCACTGACAAAGCTGAAACCTTAACAGGTGAAAATATCTTGTTCTTCTGCTAGAATTAGTCCAATATTGAGTAGAATTATCTTATTCCACTGGCACCAGTTTATTTCCATTGTTTTCTTGATTTTGGTAAATGTTTGTGTTGTTTTCCTTAAACAAAATTGACCCATCTGAATTAAATTACCTGCTATTGGAATATAATGTTGAATATTTCACCAAAAAGTCAAAGATATTAGAGAAAAAGTCCAAAAAAGTGAAAATAGAACTTTGTTTATTCTTCTTTTCTTCTCCCATTAATCATCTCAGGACCCCTCATGTTTATCTGCTGACCCTTTGAAGGGGCCTGACCCCTAGGTTGGGAACCACTGGACTAAACTAGCTAATTGTATATAAAGTAGATAAACTAGCTAACTGTATATAAAGTCGTTAAAAGTAGCTAACTGTGTATATAGTAAAACTAGCTAACTGTATATGAAGTATATAAAATAGCTAACTGTATATAAAGTAGTTAAATTAGCTGTTTATGAAGTACTTAAAACTAGCTAACTGTATATAAAGTAGATAAATTAGCTAACTGTATATAAAGTAGATAAACTAGCTAACTGTTTATAAAGTGGTTAAACCTAGCTGTGTATAAAGTAGTTGAATTAGCTAACTGTTTATGAATTAGTTAAAACTAGCTAACTGCATATAAAGTAGATAAACTAGCTAGCTGTATATAAAGTAGATAAACTAGCTAACTGTGTATAAAGTAGATAAACTAGCTAACTGTGTATAAAGTAGTTGAATTAGCTAACTGTTTATGAATTAGTTAAAACTAGCTAACTGTATATAAAGTAGTTAAACTAGCTAGCTGTATATAAAGTAGATAAACTAGCTAACTGTGTATAAAGTAGTTAAATAAGCTAGCTGTTTATGAAGTACTTAAAACTAGCTAACTGTATATAAAGTAGTTAAACTAGCTAACTGTATATAAAGTAGTTAAACTAGCTAACTGTATATAAAGTAGTGAAACTAGCTAACTGTATATAAAGTAGTGAAACTAGCTAACTGTATATAAAGTAGTGAAACTAGCTAACTGTATATAAAGTAGTTAAACTAGCTAACAGTATATAAAGTAGCTTCACCTACAGCAGCTATAACAATAACATGCTGCTAAACACTGATGCTACACATTAATAATCTAACGATTCATATTGAAGCTTTTACTTGTAGTATGTCTACTTTTACATCGTGTACATGGATCTAAATACTTTTTCCACAACTGCTCATTATATTTAATACAGTATCATTTGAAAATTGTCCTTTAGCTTCAAAATATATTCCCCCCCAAGCTGTGTCAAGTGTCTGCTGCAGAAATACTGCAGAGCTTAAAATCCATTTACGTTCACCTTTCTGGTGTGTGTGTGTGTGTGTGTGTGTGTGTGTGTGTGTGTGTGTGTGTGTGTGTGTGTGTGTGTGTGTGAGATGCTCAGGGGAGCTGGAAAAATGTCCAGCTGTGAGTGTTTGTTATTGCTTTTCTGAGTCTGGCTGTTACCAAAGATTTGAGTCTTCAATCGACCCGTTTGCTATAAATCACAATAAACCGTTTTATACAGGACTTTTTTTTTTTCTTAACGGGTTTAATGTTACAGAAATATGATGTGAGATGATATGGTATAATATACATTATGACTCCAAGCACTGCTTTTAGATCTACCTTACATTTTCAGGTTTCATTCTCTCTCTCAAATTGAATCAACTGGACTTGTATTTTCACCTCGTCTCCAAGTGGCTCCTTCAGTTTTTAGGCTTCGGTCTGGTTCGTCCACACTAGTCTGACCTAGTTGGTGACCCAGTTGCCTACGATTTAATATGAGGGAGAGAACTATGTCCTGGATGAATGAGAATATCCACAGACAAATTGCTGGGAATTTTGGGTCAGATACCCTAAAAGCAGTTTGAGAATATGAAAGATTGGCTCGGAGAACTTGCTACGGATTAACCTGAGGTGCAGGAAAAACAGTTTTATAGCAACTAGCCTACAGGTGTGCTCCACAGTGGAACCCTCGTGGCCCGTTTTTTTTAAAAGTGTGTGCTAAAGTGCCCACTTGGGAGCCAAAAGGCATGCTAAGATGCTCTCAAGGGGCCAAAACATGCACTATGACGCCCTCTTGGGAGCCAAAATGTGTGCTAAAGTGCCTCTTGGGAGCTAAAACATTTGCTTAAGTGTCCTCTAGCATGAGTTGTGGCTCCCTAGAGGGCACTTTAGCATGTGTTATGGCTCCTAAAATGCCTCTTGGGAGCTAAAAAATTTGCTTAAGTGCCCTCTAGGGAGCCAAAACGCATGCTAAAGTGCCCTCTAGGGAGCCACAACACATGCTAAAGTGCCCTCTAGGGAGCCACAACACATGCTAAAGTGCCGCTTGGGAGCTAAAACATTTGCTTGAGTGCCCTCTAGGAGCCAAAACACATGCTTAAGGGTCCTCTTGGAACCAAAATATGTACTAAAGTGCTCTCTTGGAACCAAAATATGTACTAAAGTGCCGTCTTGCGAGCCAAAATATGTATTTAAGTGCAAAATGTGTGCTGAAGTGCCCTCAAGGAGCCACAACATATGGTTAAGTGCCCTCTTGGAGCCAAAATATGTACTAAAGTGCCCTCTAGGGAGCCACAACACATGCTAAAGTGCCTCTTGGGAGCTAAAATATTTGCTTAGGAGCCAATTCACCTGCTTAAGGGCCCTCTTGGAACCAAAATATTTACTAAAGTGCCGTCTTGGGAGGCAAAACATGTGCTAAAGTGCCCTCTTGGAACCAAAATATGTACTAAAGTGCCGTCTTGGGAGGCAAAATTCAGGCTGAAGTGCGCTGTAGGAGCAAAAACGCATGCTTGAGTGTGCTCCAGGAGTCAAAAAAACATGCTAAAGTGCCCTCTAAGAGCCAAAACATATGCTAAAATACCCTCTCAGAGCCAAAACATGATAAATTTCCCTCTTGGGAGCCAAAATGTGTGCTAAAGTGCCCGCAAGAAGCCAAGGGGATGCTAAATTACCCTCTTGGAAACAAAAATGTGCAATTAAGTGCCCTCTAGGAGCCAAAATGTGTGCTAAAGTGCCCTTTTCAATGGCGAGGATGCCCTGTATGTGCCCTTTTTTTGCAAAGGTTGCTGCGTTGAACAAGAAAGTCCAACCAGCCCAACATGGCAAAGGAAAAGAAAGGCAAACAAAGAAACTCAAAGTCAAACTCTCAGTCAGACGTCATGTCCTGGATGAATGAGAATATTCAGACAAAATTAGCTCGACTGTAGATCTCACACCGTAGCTTCAGTCAGCATCACCTTTAAAACTCACCTGTTTTTTCCCTGTTCCGTTGGCACATACACTAACACAGTTGGCGCCAACACAAACCCTTCAACTAAAGTGATTGAATCAGTGTCGGCGTCGCTCTTCTTTACCTCCAACACCTTCCTCTTCTCATATTCTCACAAATTTAACCTCAAAAACAGAAAGTTTTCTACTGATTGCGCCAAATCACTGGAAGTTGTTATCGTGCAGGCCTCCTGTTGAGAGCAGCTGCTCGGCTGTCGCATTAATCCATGTCGCTTATGCAAATGTGCACCCTTTTGAAAGGTTCTCCAGAAATATGGCGTTATTTAGGCTGCCAATCATTGTTTATATAATTACGCCATTACGCGATCTTGTGGAGTTTTGACGGCGCCTGGATCAACAGAAGAACATAAGACTGACAGCAGGAAACACTTTGTGTACATGGGAAAACTTTTGGTAGAAAACCTGCTCAAGATGTGTAATTAAAAAACTTAGATTAAGGTTGTTATTAGTAATGACACTGATGCATTGGTTCCGTCAAGAAGACGTGGATTATAACCCGTTTGTGCCAAATCGTCGGTTGGGGGAAGAGCAGCTGTGCAAACACAGGTTTAGAATTCCATCGCTCTTCTTCTGTCACTGTAAGTGGGGAAAATAGGGCGAAACCAGTCGGATGAACAACTTCTCCAAAGCTCAAGCGTTTTGTTAACGTGGCTTCGGTTTATCTGTGACAAATGTGCCGACATTACCGGCTGCGAGGAGTTTAGCGTACGGAGACAACGCGCCAGAGGTCCAATTACTTTATTGATGAGGCAGAGGAAGCATCAACAGCTGATTGCAGATTTAATTAAGTATATTCTGTGTTTTCTTTTATCGGGGTGCGGCTGGAGTTAACGTGAATCAATAGGCAATTTAAAAATATGAAATAAAATGACCTTTGACTGTAAAACAAAGTTTAGAAGGGACTTATTGACGTCTAGTTATTCCTACAAAATGCTTCTTTGACCCTTTATACCGACAGAGTCTGAGTATTATCCTCCATGACGCTTCTGAGCATCATGTCCGTCTGTCTTCTACAAATAGAAACAACATTCAACGTAAGTAAGATTGTCGGAAATTGAGACACCAATTTACCTCTGAGTTCACACTGGAGATGGGAATCAGTTTGTTTCGTTAGCAAAATCTCAAAAAGTTTTGGCCGGATTTTCATAAAATTTTCAGCGTATATTTGGAACGGTACCATAAACAGATGATTCAAGTTTGGTAATGATCCGGAAGAAATCCTGGTTTCTGGATCACTTTGAATTCATTGTTGTTTGGTAATATTGCAGGAAATGGACCTTCAAACAGTTGCCATTGTTGGGGGCCACCTGGTGGTGATATCCTGCACCTACACACCACGCCAAAGATACTAAAAGAGGACTTTTACTTCACCTTTCCAAGCTTGAGGTAGGCATGAGTTCTTGTCAGAATAGAAACTTTATTACTGAGTAATCGTCAACCGTCAATCCACGATAGTGTGTGTGTTCAGTCCAATATAGGACACTAATGTTGGATGGGATGGTCTGTACCCTTCGTGCTTTTCTAGTTTTCATTCTAGTCTAGTTTGCCCAAAAAGTACATGGTCCATAATGTTACCAAACCATGTTTCTAGTGATCTTAGCACAAATCTGTTTAACCATAACCAAGTGGATTAATCACACTGATTCAGCACCATGGATCAGGCCAGTCAATGAACTCCCAACAACTTCAAAGTGTGTATTTTAGTAGAAATGGCCGTTTTTTCCCTTGTTTCTTTCTTTCAGTATAGCGAGTCACATCAGTAGCCTGGGTGTACCCATCCTTACAACCTAGTCAACACGAACATCATTTTAGAAACAGGGTCAAGTGGGAAGAGGATATTTCTCCTGGATTCTAGTACTAGTCCTGCAGATGGCAGCAATGCAACTTTTTGGTTGCCTTAAAACCCCAAAGAAGAAGAAGAACTGGAGCCCACAACTGTGATTACTATGGACACACGGTTTCAAAAATCCCTGCGTTCATGTGGACACCAAGGAGCCAATTTTCCCCATATCTATATATCACAGTTATCTCCTTGTTTATTACTGTGGATCCAACATGGCGGCAGATGGTAATTTACCTTTCAATGCAGCCTTAAGGGGTGTTCTGTTCACACCGGACCCAACTGATGCGATTTGCACGGCTGGTTTCAACACTTCCTACAGGGGCTCTGCCTGGACGACGCGGCTTCTAAGTCCGTTGAAAAGTAAAAGACTGGCGATAAGTGAATTTCTCGTTGTCATGGGGACGTGGAGCAAATCTCTAACGCTGATTGGTTGTCGCGGTACGTCATCCTGCGAATTCGCCTGAGAAGTTCAACATTTTCAACTCGACGCGACAGACGAATTTCACGTTGTGAAATCGCGTCCGTCAGGAAATCGCATCCGTCGGGAAATTGTGTCCATTGCATCGCGAAATCGCGTCCGTCTGGAAATCGCGTCCATTGCATCGTGAAATCACGTCTGTCTGAAAATCGCTTCCGTCGGGAAATCGCGTCCGTCACAAAATCGCGTCCATTGCGTCACAAAATCGCGTCCGTCAAGGTGCGAAAATTTGCGTCTTCCCATTGACTTAACATGTAATCGGGCTGTCGCACAAATTTTTGACCCATTTTTGAAGTGTTCCAAGTCATTTATAATGCAAGTTTACTTTGGAAAATGAGCAACTTTTAGCGCTAAACTATGCAATCGTCATCAGGTATGTTTTATTAGCTATAAGCTACGTACAGAGGACTCTAGGCTTTCATAAACCACACCTCCAATATGATGGTTCCATCAGTCTACAATGAGACGAGGTCGCCTTTAGCCCGGCTGCCACATCAGTCTAACTAATAATGGACTTTCTACCCACATCTATCTCTGCTGACAGTTCTGAGCCTCTCACTGACTTTGTGTTGGTTGACATTAGCAGACATGAATATTCCATACTTTTTTATTTTAATAATAAAACCGTCCCAAGTCCACAGGCTGTTTTGGGAACCGAGAAAGTCGAGGACGTTCTAATTTTTTGAAGTTCTGTAACAACCCGTTCTCTCGTGGTGATTAATGTATGTAAATTGCTTCACGGTTTTGTACATATAGCACCTTTAAAGACGAAGAAGCCTGCAGGACTGCCAGTTCAAAGCAGCTCCTGGATTATGAACGCTTTGTCTTATATGCATGAATTCTGCTATGCTGTTTGGACACAGTCAGGGGTACCTTTGTTGCAGTCTGATTGGTCCATATTGGCGTTTCTGATGCTGTAACATGCAACGTTCGGCTCCAGGGAGGAGAACAGCTACTCCTCCTCATGGACGATCAGAATGAAAGCGTTAAGGAGGTTAGTATGGGAACAAAAATGAACGATGACGGCTCAGAAACATCCTAAAGAAAGAAACCACTGGAAGAACGAGCGGCGAAGCTACTCATTCATCATTTTGATCAATTTTTCTTGACAAAAAGTGAAATGTTACCTAATGTTTGAATAACCTGAAGCAGCACTTTGCGTCGCCATGGGAACATGAATGCAAATTCCTTTTTATCCGCATCTTCAGTCTGTGACAGAGCAAAAAAAAAAAAGGTGGATAACGACAGTAAAAGTGTCCAAATACTTTATATAAAACCTTGATGAGAAATAGCTTCAAGTTTATTCAATCATGACAATAGCAGGAAAAACATTGTGCACAGCATTGACATTTCTCATAAAAACAGAAATGAAAAGGCCAAATATTCTAAAAGCTGATCCTATATTATCAACTCCTGCAACTTTTAGGACTTTTAACTTGCAGAAAAGCAAAGAAACAACAAAAAAGCCTAAAAAACGGCAAAATCACAAAGAAACATTAACAATTAGTTGCACTAATGAGCTGAATTTTCTTTATATAATATTTTAATAGTTACTTTTAATCCATGTATGTATATTACATGTGTATATATACGTATATATATATATATACGTGTATATATACGTATATATATATATATATACACGTGTGTATATATATATATATATATATATATATATATATATATATATATATATATATATATATATATATATATATGTATATATATATAATGTGTGTATATATGTATGTTAACAATTAGTTGCACTAATGAGCTGAATTTTCTTTATATAATAATATTTTAATAGTTACTTTTAATCCATTTTATAACGTATATATATTACATGTGTATATATATACGTAAGTATATTACGTATATAATGTGTATATATACGTATATATGTATATACGTATATATACGTATATATATATATATACACGTGTATATATACGTATATATGTATATACGTATATATATATATATACACGTGTATATATACGTATATATATACACACGTGTGTATATATATATATATATATATATATACACGTGTGTATATATATATATATACACGTGTATATATACGTATATATATACACACGTGTGTATATATATATATACACGTGTATATATACGTATATATATATAATGTGGGTATATATGTATGTTAACAATTAGTTGCACTAATGAGCTGAATTTTCTTTATATAATAATATTTTAATAGTTACTTTTAATCCATTTCCTAATGTATGTATATTACGTACGTATGTATGTATATTACATGTGTATATATATATACATACGTATATTACGTATATATACACGTGTATATATACGTATGTGTATATATATATATATATATATATATATAAAAGTATATATATATATAAGTATATATACGTACGTATATATACGTATATACGTGTATATATACATGTACATGTACATGTATATATGTGCATATATATATATATATATATATATATATATATATATATATATATATATATATGCACATATATATATACACACAAATAATTTCATCCTAATGTATTTGAGTGAAATTCTCTTGGAAAATTAATATAAATTCTATTTAAAATAATTATTCTACTATATTTTCTATTTATTTTACAACTCTAACTAATTTACTCAAACTAATTTAACTCAATTAAAAGTAATTATATTATAATTATTATTATTATTATAATCATTATTATTATCATCTCATATCCAGGCAGGTAAAATATTTGGTTCATTGTCTGAATGTTGAATTTATTGAAGGTTGAGATACATAAAAACAGCTAAAAGCTTTAAACTAGATTGGATTTAATTTAAATATGTTGAGTTAAATTATTGGAAAATTCAAATAAATTCTACTCAAAATCATTATTTACAGCTCATGGTGATAAATAAAAGTGTGACTTTTCATGGGATGGTTTGAATTGTAGTGTATTTCCTCAAACATCAACTATTTAAGCCAATTTTAATTAATAAAACACATCAAATATACCAAATCGGAGTTATAGTCCATACAATAGAGGGCAGATTTGCTGTGGATCCATCCTGGGGGGTCTGGTCTGACCCAGACTGGATGAAACCCTCACCCAGAGGCTGACACATGTCTGTGGTAGCATGTGTTAATGGCGTGTGTGTGTGTGTGTGTGTGTGTGTGTGTGTGTGTGTGTGTGAGGCTTTTCCATGTCCTCCAAGGTTGCAGCAGCCATCCATTCTTCAGGACGCCACTTGTCGCCATGATGGATGCGTTTGAGGACGTGTGGACGTCTGAGTGTTTGACTGTCATGCACCGTACATGCACCGCTTCATCCCGTCCCCCCAGGCCGACCTACAGGTCAACACGTGCACGGGCGGCGGCGGAACATTCATTTCTCTTTAGCTCTAATGTCCAGCTTCACTCCATCAGGGTGAGGTCATGTAGAGGAGGTTTACACAGCAACAGGTCTGGGAGGAAAACACACGTCCACGTGATGGAAACGGTGAAATAAAGTCCGAAAATTAGTGAAAAAACCCAAATACAGCAGCAGAATTGAGTTCTATTCATAAATAACAGTAGAAAACCGCAGCTCCAACACTAAATAAAGCATTTTTATCTGTATTAAAAGGATTTTTAACACTTTAAAATCCTACAAAACACAGATACAGCAGCAGAATTGAGTTTTATTCATATATTTCATGATAAAACCTGTTAGAAGACTAAATAAAGTGGTTTTATCTGTAGTAAAACCCAATGTATATCATCAATATCCACATCAATACAATAAGAAAATAGTTTAATATAATATTTATATATTTAATTTAGATTTGAGCTGTTTAATTTGACTTAATAATATAATTCAATGCAATAAATGTGTATAATTTACTTAAATATCAGCTGTTTTTGATCTAATTGGCTGATTTGCCACAAAAAAACAATCAAGTTTTTATATAAAGACCATAAAAATGTTAATATTAAACTAGGAAAATGCCAAAAATAGATTAGAATATAATTAATTGTGTATATTATACTTAAATAATTGCTGTTTTTGATCTAAATGACTGATTTGCACCATAAAACCAAGCAGAAAACCACAGCTCCAACAATAAAGTATTTTTTATCTGTATTAAAAGGATTTTTAACACTTTAAAATCTCTTTTATAAGATATATATATATATATATATATATATATATATATATATATATATATATATATAATATCAGTAGTAGAGACTATTTAGATGTTTAATGTAGATTTGTGTGATTATTTAATTGGTTCCTTTATTACAAACATCTTACAGAATATATTCTTCATGTTCTGGAATGATCCTCATTTTAATAATTGACCTTTGAACTCTTAACTTATTACTTAATACGAACTAAATAACTTATTTCAATGATCTACCTGTCAAATTTCAATGTTAACAGGTGAAAATATCTTGTTTTTGGTAGAATTAGTCCAATATTGAGTGTCTTGTTGAAAATTGACCGCAAATACAACAAAACTAGCATTTTATTAAAAATAGATAAATCATCTACCAGTGAAATAAGATAATTCTACACAATATTGGACTAATTCTAGTAAAAACAAGATATTTTACCTTAAGATTTAAGTTTTTGCAGTGTATACAATTTGGGTTTGTAGAGATTTTCCATATTTATTATGATTTATAGCAGGAAAACTGAAGTGGTTAATGCACAATATGACATTTTTGCCACTTTTATGTCTCAATCTATAGTTGTTTTTCTTGATTTTAGTCAATTTTATCTTTTTTTTAAATAAAATGTTAGTCTTTTTTTCTTAAAACAAGACAAAATTGACCACAAATACAACAAAACTAGCATTTTCTTAAATTTCAATAAGATAATTGGTCTAATTCTAGCAAAAACAAGATATTTTACCTTAAGATTTCAGTTTTTGCAGCACGTAACCTTTGTGTTTGTAGAGATTTTCCATATTTATTATCATTTATAGCAGGAAAACTGAAAATAGACCTGGTCATTAAGTGGTTAATGACCAATATGACATGTTTGTGTCTCAATCTATAGTTGTTTGTCTTGATTTGTCTTGAAATAAGACTAAATTGACCCAAATTAGGCGAAAAACAACTCTCAAACTCAATAAAAGACATTTTCACCTGTTAAAATGTCAGTTTTTGCAGTGTAATATGAATCTTTATTTCTGTTTCTTCATTCTTAATCTCTAAAAATCACATCTGCATCACTAAAAAAGTAAAATCCCAACAAAACCGCCGATTGTTTAAAGTGATTTTCCACGTTTGGTGTGTTTTCGTCCCACTTCAAACCTTAAATAACAGGAATTATGACGCGATGGAATCATGACTAATGAGGTTTGTCTTGTTAAAAGTCTGCCGGCCCCAGAGCTGCAGCTCTGTCAGCTTCTGTGGATTAACGGCCTTTATGTACTGCGGCTAATGGAGTGGGAGACCAGCGGTCAGTAAACTCACTCCAATCAACATCCAGGCTTTGCTGTATCCTCCTCGGCCATAAAAGCTGTTGTTTTATCTCCCCTCTCCTCACCCACTGACCTGCCTACGCCGCCTGGTGTCAGTGTCGGAGCCGCAGATTTACAGCCCGGGTCGGACGGATGTGTAGTACAGTTGATGTGGAGGCCGGGGAGGAGGGGGGTGGACTTGTAGAGCTCCACCGGTTGCACGGACGCGTGAATTATTGATGCTTTCAACGGTGAAATTGTCATCGCGTGTGGGTCTTTTATTGCCGCTGGAAGGAAAAGAGTCAAAACAGAACAGGGGAGGTGATACCGCCGCTGTTTGCATGTTTTATCCTGCAGAAAAGGGAGAGAAATCATTATTAAACTGGTTCAAATAGGAAGAAATAAAAGGAAATAGACAGGTGATACCAGGGAAACTTTTGGGTAAATCGCTTGGGATGATAACACAACACCAAATAAGCCTTTTCTGTCTATATTTAAGATTAATGGTGACTGTTTCTGGTCATTTTTATGCTGGAATTATGTGATTAAATATAAGAGGAGATGAAATCATTTACAAACTGGTTAAAGAGGAAGAAATAAAGAGGAAATAGACAGGTGATACCAGGGAAACTTTTGGGTAAATCGCTTGGGATGATAACACAATACCAAATAAGCCTTTTCTGTCTATATTTAAGATTATTAATGACTGTTTCTGGTCATTTTTATGTTGGAATTATGTAATTAAATATAGGAGAAGATGAAATCATTACCAATAGGAAGAAATAAAGAGGAAATAGACAGGTGATACCAAGTAAATTTTTGGGTAAATCGCTTGGGATGATAACACAACACCAAATATGCCTTTTCCATGTATATTTATGATTAATATTGACTGTTTCTGGTCATTTTTTGTTGGAATTATGTGATAAAATATAAGAGGAGATGAAATAATTAACAAACTGGTTAAAATAGGAAGAAATATAGAAGAAGACAGGTGATATTGGGTAAATTGGACGATTTTTTGGTAAATCACTTGTCACTTTTCCATGTATATTTATGATTAATATTGATTAATATTGGTTAATAATGACTGTTTCTGGTCATTTTTATGTTGGAGTTATGTGATTAAATATAAGAGGAGATGAAATAATTAACAAACTGGTTAAATAGTAAGACATAAAGAGGAAATAGGTGACACCAGGTAAATTTTTGGGTAAATCGCTTGGGATGATAACACAACACCAAATATGCTTTTTCCATGTATATTTATGATTAATATTGACTGTTTCTGGTCATTGTAATGTTGGAATTATGTAATTAAATATAGGAGAAGATGAAATCATTACCAATAGGAAGAAATAAAGAGGAAATAGACAGGTGATACAAAGTAAATTTTTGGGTAAATCGCTTGGGATGATAACACAACACCAAATAAGCCTTTTCTGTCTATATTTAGGATTAATATTGACTGTTTCTGGTCATTTTTATGTTGGAATTATGTGATTAAATATAAGAGGAGATGAAATAATTAACAAACTGGTTCAAATAGGAAGAAATAAAGAGGAAATAGACAGGTGACACCAGGTAAATTTTTTGGTAAATCGCTTGAGATGATAACACAACACCAAATAAGCTTTTCTGTCTATATTTAAGATTAATGATGACTGTTTCTGGTCATTTTTATGTTGGAATTATGTGATTAAATATAAGAGGATGGAAATCATTAACAACAGGAAGAAATAAATAGGAAGAAGACGTGATACCAGGTAGAAGTGTATAGAAGTATAGAAGTGATACCAGGTAAATTTTTGGGTAAATCACTTAGGATGATAACACAACACCAAATATGCCTTTTCCATGTATATTTATGATTATTAATGACTGTTTCTGGTTATTTTGTGTTGGAATTAAGTGATAAAATATAATTATTTATATTTGGTAATTCAAAATCAATTCATCATTAGTTTTATTTGTTAAAAACACAATTGCTTAAAAGCCCATAACTTTAAAAATGCATTAAACAAACTCATATTATTGCTATTTAAATATAAACAGATCAGTTATGCGTTGTACACACACATATGTATACAAGCTAAGCTATCACTACACAAAAGCTAGCAGGCTAGATAGCTAAGCTATTAGGCTAAGCTATCACTACACAAAAGCTAGCACTCAGTCATATGTAACAAGCTAAGCTACACAAACAGGGCAAACGTAGTGACTACTTTGAGTTGCATCCATCAAAAATAATGTTAGTTTGACATATTAACACATTTTTTTTGGAAAAGTTGTGTTTATCTTGGTGGCCCAAACAGCTAGCTAAAATGGGCCACATGGTTTCAGCTAAAATGGGCCACAAACACACATGTATATGACATTTGATTCCACTAAAACATGTGAAATTAGCTCAAAGTAGTCACTACTTTTGCTGTGTTTGTGTAGCTTAGCTTGTTACATATGACTGGGTTCTAGCTTTTGTGTAGCGTTAGCTTAGCTTGAGCTTTTGTGCTAGCACGTGTGATCTGTTTTTCTTTTAATAGCAGCAATATGAGTTACGTGGTTCATTTTTTATTGAATTTTCCTTTGTCATTTGTCTTTTGACCCATTTTTACCTAAAATGGACAAGATGTGGACATTTCAAGATGTAAATAATTATGTTTTATGACATAATTTCAGTCGTTATTAATCATAAAGATACACAGAAAACACAAATTTGTCATTGTGTTATTATTGTACCAAGCGATTTAGCAAAAAAACCACCCAATTTACCAATTTACCAGCAGAATTAGCTGAAATCTCTGCCCTAAATCTAAAAGTTTAAGCGTTAGACGATGTTGTTATAGGACAGTTTAACTACAATACTGACAGAATCTCTTCTAGCGGCTTCTCCTCAGCATGTGAACACATCACAGTCATCCGAGCACTTCAAATTAGGCCGCCCTGGGTAACGCTATCATTTCCAAATTTCAGGCTGATTCTCGGTCTCGGCGTGAAGCCGCTCCTGAAGAACGACAAGCGCAGCGGCCTCCTTTTTGATTCCTTGAACGACCCGGGTAATCGCGTCGGTAGAGTCTGATTCAGCCGTCACCGCGGGAGACCAGACGGCATGAAAGGCGTCGTCCTCCGATGAAAAACCCCGGCTTGTTATGTACTTTTAACCGAGCATAAACACGACTGGGGAACATGAAAGCCTCTCGACAACGTGTCTTCTGGAGAAATCTATAAGGAAATCAATCAGGTGAACAGAACCCAACCAGACAGATGCTGAGAGAGGGAAAAAAAACAAATCTTTATTGAGATTAAAGGTCTGAAATGGACAATTTCAGGATTAAAATGTCCACAAATGACTAAGAATCAAATGACAAGAACTAATAAAGGACTACAACTCCCATGATTCCACAGTAATCCAGTAAATCGATTGTTATTGTTTAGATTGAGAGACAAAAATGGCAAATTTTGCATTAACTCCCAAGGAAATCTTTCAGTTTCCTGCTATAAATGATAATAAATATGGAAAATCTCTACAACCACGAAGGTTATTGTGCTGAAAACAGGTTAAAAAATCGTATTTTTGGTGTAAAAAAATGCTAGTTTTGTTGTTTTTGTGGTCAATTTTTATTAAAAATAAGAATCAATCGACTAAAATCAAGGAAAACAAACTTATCAGCCAGTAAAATGAGATAATTCTACTAAATATTGGACTAATTCTACAAAAAACAAGATAGTTTCACCTGTTAACATTGAAATTTTGCAGGTAGATAATTGTACTCCAAATTTGCATCCTATTCATTCCTTATCATTCTTTTTTTTTTAATTGCGACCATTCAAATAATGCCACTAAAATAATTGAATAGAGCAGATATAGTTAGAATAATCCAAAAATAACAATCAATGGAGCATCTCTACAACCAAAAAGGTTATTGTACTGAAAAAACTGACATTTTAACAGGTGAAAATATCTTGTTTTTGATCAAATTAGTCCAATATTAAATAGAATTATCATCTTATCTCAAGTTGTTTGGGTAAATTTGGTCTTGTTTTAAGAAAACTTGACTAAAATATGGAAAAAAACTGAATTATCTGCCAGTGGAATGAGATAATTCTACTCAATATTGGACTAATTGGACCAAAACCAAGATATTTTCCCCCTTTTCATTATTTCTTATAGTCTAATAGTAAAGCCTGATGGTTTAAACTTTAAATCCATTAATATTAATTTGAACTCATGATCAAAGTCCTGAGGATTTCCTACGATTTCCTATGTTTTGCCCATAAGTTGAACTCATGTTCACACACACACACACACACACATGGATTTCTCCACTCCTTTCAAAAGCTTCAATACATATTTTAATACAATCATGGCTCCACAGGCGCCACAGATAAATCTATTTGTATAAGTCTGATGAAGTGTCTGGCCCAGCTGTCGACCTATTTCAGCCGCGCGGCACCCGGGGTAAGAATTACCTCCGACCAATCACATGTGACACGCTTTCACTCCCGATGATATCACTGATTTCCTGGAAAACACCACGTAAACGACGCGTTTAGAGGTGAAATCCAGCCTGATGGTGTGTGTGGAAGTCATATATATCCTTATCAAAATCTAAATTTATCACAACACCAGGTTTATTTCTAACTACATATATAATATTATGAAGGCAAGAAAAAGCTAATTAGGCAGCGTCGTTCTCCGAATCCTCGTCCAGATCACAGGTAATGTCATTATTTTTCTGGTGCTACTTCCTGGTTGAAGTGTTAACAATTAACCACGGAGGTGTTTGGCCAGGTGACTCATTTATTGGCCAATTAGCTCATGTAGTGTCGCTTTAAATGTCAGTGTTTTATAATGAAAAGATCAGTCACTTACATGTGAGGGGGAGGAGGAGGTATGGTCGCCCACTCATGGCTCATTTCCCCAAAAAGACGTATGCTAAAGTGCCCTCTACGAACCAAAATGTGTGTTAAAGTGCCCTCTTGGGAGAGGAATGTGTGCTGAAGTAACCTCAAGGAGCCAAAATGTGTTTAAAAAAGCCCTCTTGTGATCTAAAAAGTGTGTTAAAGTGCCCCCTAGGAGCCAACATGACTGTTAGAGTGCCCTTTTGGGAGCCAAAAATGTCTGTTAGAGTGCCCTCTTGCATGTTAAAGTGCCCTGCTTTTGCAAAAAAAGTATGTTAAAGTTCCCTCTTGGAGTTAAAAGCATGTGGAATCGTCCTCTCTGGAGCTAAAAACACATTAAGGTGCCCTCTTTCAAGCCAAAGAAGTGCCCTCTATGTGCTAAAATGTTTGTTAAAGTGCCCTTTTGGGAGCCAAAACATGTCCTGAAGTACTCTCTAGCCAAATTGTGTATTAAAGTGCCCTCTTTGCTAGGTAAAAAGTGTGTTAAAGTGTCGTCTTGGGAGCTAACATGTCTGTTAGAGTGCCCTTTTGGGAGCCATTAATGTGTGTTAGAGTGCCCTCTTGCATGTTAAAGTGCCCTGCTTTTGCAAAAAAAGCATGCTAAAGTTCCCTCTTGGAGTTAAAAGCATGTGAAATCGTCCTCTCTGGAGCTAAAAAGCACATTAAGGTGCCCTCTTTCGAGCCAAAGTTGGTGCTGAAGTGCCCTCTATGTGCTAAAATGTTTGTTAAAGTGCCCTTTTGGAAGCCAAAACATGTCCTGAAGTACTCTCTAGCCAAATTGTGAATTAAAGTGCCCTCTTTTCTAGGTAAAAACTGTGTTAAAGTGCCCTCTTGGGAGCTAAGAAGTGTGTTAAAGTGCCCTTTTGGAAGCCAAAACATGTGCTGAAGTACTCTCTAGGAATATAAATGTGTGCTAAAGTGCCTTCTAGGTAGCTAAAAAGTGTGTTAAAGTGCCCTCTTGCAAGCTACAAAGCGTATTATGAACCAAATCATGTGCTGAAGTACCCTCTAGGATTCAAAATGGGTGTTAAAGTGCCCTCTAGGGAACTTTAACACATGTGAAATCACCCTCTTACACATTAAGGTGCCCTCTTGGGAGCCAAAGTTTGTGCTAAAGTGCCCACTATGAGCTAAAATGTTTGTTAAAGTGCCCTCTATGAGCTAAAAAGCATGTTAAAGTGCCCTCTTGGAGCCCAATCGTGTGCTAAAGTGCCCTCTTGGGTGCTAAAACACCTGTTAAAGTGCCCTCTTGGGAGTTAAAATGTTTGTTAAAATGCCCAACATGTGCTAAAGTGCCCTCTTGGAAGCCATAATGTGTACTTAAGTCCCCTCTAGGAGTTAAAACACAAGTTAAAGTGCCCTCTAAAGACCTAAACGTATGTTAAAGTGCCCTCTAAAGACCTAAACGTATGTTAAAGTGCCCTGTTCAGATCCCAGAATGTTGATGTGCTTTTCCCTCAGAAGCGACTCGACGTCCCCGCCGTGAACACACTCCTCGACATCTCCCTTTTTATTAGCGCGCTCGCGACAGATGAAACACACTCCTCCTTAATGGCGCCTGCCGTCCTCTGAGAGCTAATGAGGAAATGATCCAAGGAGCTCGCCGGTGCTCTCCGGAAAGTTTAAGTCAACACGTGTTAAACCGGGGTCGCCGCTGTTCCCATTGACCTCCTGAGACGGGGACTGATTGGCTGGCGTCGTCTCCAGACCTCCACTCATCACCAGATTAAACCTTGAGGTGCACGCGAGGTAATTACCCAGGATCCTTAGTCATCAGGCTATGTAAATCTCCCACCGGCTCATTAGCGGGGTTTATTTGAAGAACGCTTTTTTCTTCTTCTTCTTCTTCTTTTTTTTCCCCCCCTGCCAGATTTTGCACCTCTGTGAGATGCTGTGCTGAAGCTATTTATTCTCCACGTGTGAAACTGGAAGCTGGAGGATGGCGGAGATGATGCAATTGGCCATAAAAGTGGCCAACAGGTTTAAAAAGGCCGGCAAACACAGTGGATTTTTTTAAAGCATGTTTTAGAAGGCACTTTAGTCGGCTTTTTAGCTCCCAAGAGGGCACTGAAGTATACTCTAGTGCCCTCTTGGGAGCCAAACACATGCTAAAGTACCTTCTAGGAGTCAAATTGTGTGCTAAAGAGCTCACTTGCAAGCTAAAAACGTGTTTAAGTGCCCTCTTGGGAGCTAATAAGCTTGTTAAAGTGCCCTTTTGGAAGCCAAAACATGTCCTGAAGTGCTCTCTCAGAGCTAGTAAGTGTGTTAAAGTGCTCTCTTGGAAGCCAAAATGTGCTGAAGTACCCTCTAGGAATCAAAATATGTGTTAAAGTGCCCTCTAGGGAGCTAATAAGCATGTTAAAGTGCCCTCTTGGGAGCCAAAACATGTTTTGAAGTACCCTCTGGCCAAATTGTGTATTAAAGTGCCCTCTTTGCTAGGTAAAAAGTGTGTGAAAGTGTCCTCTTGGGAGCTAATAAGTGTGTTAAAGTGCCCTCTGGGGAGCTAATAAGTGTGTTAAAGTGCCCTCTTGGAAGCTAAAAAGCGTATTGTGAGGCAAATCATGTGCTGAAGTACCCTCTAGGATTCAAAATGTGTGTTAAAGTGCCCTCGAGGGAGCTAATAAGTGTGTTAAAGTGCCCTCTTTGCTTGGTAAAAAGTGTGTTAAAGTGCCCTCTGGGGAGCTAAAAAGTGCATTTATGTGCCCTCTTGGAAGCCCAAATGTGCTGAAGTACCCTCTAGGATTCAAAATATGTGGTAAAGTGCCCTCTAGGGAGCTAAGAAGCAACTTAAAGTGCCCTCTAGGGAGCTAATAGGTATGTTAAAGTGCCCTCTAGGGAGCTAAGAAGCAACTTAAAGTGCCCTCTAGGTAGCTAATAAGCATATTAAAGTGCCCTCTAGGGAGCTAATAAGCATATTAAAGTGCCCTCTAGGGAGCTAATAACTATATTAAAGTGCCCTCTAGGGAGCTAATAACTATATTAAAGTGCCCTCTAGGGAGCTAATAACTATATTAAAGTGCCCTCTAGGGAGCTAATAAGTATGTTAAAGTGCCCTCTAGGGAGCTAATAACTATATTAAAGTGCCCTCTAGGGAGCTAATAACTATATTAAAGTGCCCTCTAGGGAGCTAATAACTATATTAAAGTGCCCTCTAGGGAGCTAATAACTATATTAAAGTGCCCTCTAGGGAGCTAATAACTATATTAAAGTGCCCTCTAGGGAGCTAATAACTATGTTAAAGTGCCCTCTAGGGAGCTAAGAAGCAACTTAAAGTGCCCTCTAGGGAGCTAATAAGCATATTAAAGTGCCCTCTAGGGAGCTAATAAGTATGTTAAAGTGCCCTCTAGGGAGCTAATAAGTATGTTAAAGTGCCCTCTAGGGAGCTAAGAAGCAACTTAAAGTGCCCTCTAGGGAGCTAATAACTATATTAAAGTGCCCTCTAGGGAGCTAATAAGCATGTTAAAGTGCCCTCTAGGGAGCTAATAAGTGTGTTAAAGTGCCCTCTAGGGAGCTAATAAGTATGTTAAAGTGCCCTTTTGGAAGCTGAAACATGTGTTGAAGTACCCTCTGGCCAATTTTGTGTTAAAGTGCCCTCTTTGCTCAGTAAAAAGTGTTTTAAAGTGCCCTGTTTGGAGCTAAAAGCTGTGTAAATGTTCCTCCTGGGAGGTAAAATCTAATTCTTTCATATCTACCTTGTTGGTCTTATTGGTCCCATACGACCTCCTTCATTCATGAAAACAGCCCGTCTCTATGAACCGACGGCCATAAAGCACGTTTAATAAAGGCCGGCGAACACACGGTCGATTTTTATAATCGTAAGAATAGAGAAATATTATAAATAAGATGATTACTCGATTTGCTTTTTGTCAATTATTAAGAAATATCTTATTCCGCTTTTGCCCGTGTGTCTGTATCATCTGCAGCACAACCGTCCTGTCAATATTATGTGCCTCGGATAATTAGTCGCCACTCTGTGTAACGAAAGCTGCAGGCTTGGTGGAAATGACTTTATTGATGAGCAGAGCAACACTATCGACTTTTCCAGTAAGGCAGGAATTAAAAAAAGCAGCGTTTCTGCGCCGGTCATGAGATCCGTCCCGTGTCCGTTTACCCTCGGTTTTAATATTTCAGTGTAATTAAACGTCAAATTAGAGGCGACGGCGTTTTAGACCTTGGATTTAACCGGCTATATATAGGCTGACAACTTTTGCTGCTACTGAGAAGAAGGCGTAAAACACAGGAAACCTGTGGTCTCATTATACATCATCAGGGATGTCCCGAACTAGCTGTTTTTATACCCCAATATGAGTCATTTAGCTTTGAGCTAATACAGAAACCAAGTCCAGATACTTGTGTTCAAGGAAATTATAGTTATTAACAGACTTACCACCAAATAGGGCACTTTAGCATGCTTTTTAGCGCCAAAGAGGGCACTTTAGCATGTGTTTTGGTTATGAAGAGGACACTTTAGAACACATTTTACCTTCTAAAGGCATTTTATCCAACTTTTTAGCTCTCAAGAGGGCACCAAAGAAGGCACTTTAGCATGCTTTTTGGCTACAATTCATTTTAGTTCCCAAAAGGGAACTTTAGAACATATTTTGCCTCCTAGAGGGCACTTTAGCATGCTTTTTAGCGCCAAAGAGGGCACTTTAGCATGTGTTTTGGTTATGAAGAGGACACTTTTAGCTCCCAAGAGGGCACCGTTTTGGATCCTAGAGGGCACTTTAGCATGCTTTTTAGCTACAATTCATTTTAGTTCCCAAAAGGGAACTTTAGTACATGTTTTGCCTCTGAGAGGGCACTTTAGCATGCTTTTTAGCTCTCTTGGCAGCCAAGATGTGTACTAAAGTACCCTCTAGAAGCCAAATTGTGTGCTATAGTGAGATGCCTGTGGCCCAATTGGGTGCTAAGCCATGTATTAAAGTGCCTTCTAGGAGCTAAAAAGTATGTTAATGTGCCCTTTTTGGAGCTAAAGAAGTGTACTAAAGTGCCCTCTTTAGGAGCTAAAACGTTTTAAAGTGAAAACATGTTTATATTGCCCTTTTGAGAGCTAAAACATGTATTAATGTGTGGTCTTAGGAGCTAAAAATCATCTTATAGTGCCCTTTTGGGATCTAAAAAATGTGCTAAAGTGCCCTCTCGGATCCAATACACATGCTAAAGTGCCCTTTTTAGTGGCAAAGACATCCTATATGTGCCCTTTTTTCCCTTTTCGCATGTTTTAAACACTACTCGCTTGAATTTCTTTGGGCCGCCATCGCTTCCACAAATACTTCACACGTACTCAGCACCACGCAACACACACACACACTCACACACACTCACACACACTCACACACACCTTGATCGGCCATCTTGAAACCCGTTCGGACAGACATCATGAATGTTGGATAAAGCGGCCCACCTGTCTGGCTCAGAGCTGCAGCTTTTAATGTCAGGGCAGCGAGGGCTGGTGGACGGAACAACCCCCGAGAGTTCATGAAAGAGGCAGCCGGCTCATTTAACATGCAGCGCCTGACGAGGGGAGGGGGGGGCGACGCCACACACACACACACACACACACACACACCAAGCCGGAGTCATTATGGAAATACATTTCCTCTGCACTAGCTGCATTTTTATGTAGCAAGACAAACAATTCACGTTTTAAATTCCCTCAGTTCCTCTATGTTCAGAGCCCTCTGGAGATGATCTTTGTTCTTGCTGCGTGTGTGTGTGTGTGTGTGTGTGTGTGTGTGTGTGTGTGTGTGTGTGTGTGTGCATATATGCGGTCACGCTGCCATTATATCATCCCCTGGGCTTGTTGTGACTGCATGTGTAAATACGTAGTGGTTGTGTGTGTTTCTTCGTGTTAATGTGAGGTTTGTGTTCGTGCATCTGTAGTTTATGAATGAAGAAGTAATGGCTGCACTAGACTATAGGAGACCAGTTGTTCTGATTTTACTACTTATACGTATGTGTTTAAGTCTATAAACTACTGACATTTACCCCTGATTCCATCATTTATAGCATTTATTTGCAAAAAAAAACCCTTCTGACCTAAACTGATGCAATGAGCAAACATTGTTCCATTAGAGCACTAAACTAATAGTTGCTGGAAATGCGCCTCTATACACAAACATGTAGATATTGATGCATCAAAAACCAGACATTTGCATCTAGAATAGTCATTTACCACATTAGCAATGTATAGAGTGGATTTCTGATTAGTTTAATGTTATCTTTATTGAAAAAAACAGTGTTTTTCTTTAAAAAATGGGCAAAAGAAACACTTTTGTTTGAGTCTATAACTAAATCAATGAACTCTAAAATAAAGATAAACTCCAAATTCCAAATAAAAATATCTTTTACAGCGTTTATTCGCAGAAAATGACAAAAACTACAATGTTTTTAGACGTCGAACAATGTAAAGAAACGAGAACAAATTCATTTTAAAGCAACATAAAACCAGTATTTGGTGCAACAACCTTTAATTTTAACCCCAGTTTTGATGCTTCAAATCTTTGCCTTTCTTCTTCGGTGACTTTATTCCACTCCTGGTTGATGGATTTTGTAAATGGGATAAATAGGTTTTTGTTTAAGGGCAGATTTCAGCCATTAAATGATATTTTCTGCAAAGAAAAGAGAACAAAATGGAAAAAAATGGTTTAAATGCTTTAACCCTTTATGCGCCTTTTATTTCTAAAACGTCTTCATTTCAAAAGGCTGTAACTTAAAAGTGATAAGAGATAGAGACTTTCTGTAAATTAGAGAAATATTAAGGATGATCCAAAGTTTATGTAGGGATTAAACTTTCTCATCTAATTTGCATCTAATTATCATATTATTAGGAGCCATCTTGGATTTAAGAATATACATGAATATTCATAGTGTTTCCATATGGCAACAATTACTTTATCTTCAGTTTTTCCCAAAAAAGCTCTGATATAAAATCTGTTTTTACAGTTAGATGTGAAAATGGGGCTTTTATTTTGAAGGACATGCAATTTATGAGGTCACATGACCAGGATATCCCTATTGCTGATGGATAATTGACAAGTCTCACAACTGAAGGTTGTCTTTTATTCAGAATTTTGGAAAATTTTTACCAAATACAAAATTGAACTTCAATTAAATTAAGGCATATTTTTATAATATGCTAAAATAGATTTGTTGCCAATGGCAACAATATGCAAATATGGAAAATTCCTAGTGTATACAACCTAATGGAGTCCCATTGGTTTACATAGCATGAAACTCTACTGAGACTGGGTTTAAAATCTAAAATATCTATAATTTAGGCCATTTTAAGTAATAAAAACATCCAAAACATGTTTTTACCATGTCTATGTAATATTTATTTATCATTGCTAATATAATAATAATTGATAAAATGGCTCATATTTGACTAAATCTGCTGTTTTAATGAGTCGAGGGTTAAGATGATCACATTAATGAGGTTCCTAAAGGAAAGTGTGGAATCCAACATTACACCAAGAAGGTGTGTGAAGTGTGTGTGTGTGTGTGTGTGTGTGTGTGCTGACCCAGCCTCATCAGAACCTTCTGCCGCTCCTCTGACTGATTTGTGGGGCTTCGCCGTCCTTCAACAATTGGTCGTGTCTGCGACTGGAGGCATTTATTTCCCTCCAGTCTATCACGCCACCACCGGCCTCAGCTGCAGGAATTGTGCTGACCATAGGACATGTCGCTGTGAGGGGGGGGGGGTGAATGCATTGGCTGCAAAAAAAAAAAGTCAAATATCCCTTTTTTTTTTTTTCCTGTGGAGTGATTTGGCTGCAGGACGCACGGATCTACAGGATTCTGCTTCTTCTGCATGAAGATTAAAATACAAACCTCGCACTAATTAAAGGTGCTGTAAGTACATCCTGCTGGTGTTATTGTAATAAATCGGCCGTAAAAGATCAATTCCAATGACTCAGTGATTACAGGGCCAGAATATATCCCCGCTACTACAGTTAGTTATGACAGTACGGAATATTTCAGGCAAAACGGGATATTTTAAAGGCTAAACCACTCTAATATATGAGAGAACACTGATGTCGAGGCTTCGCTAAGATGTTCTGGGAAATCTTAACAATTGGAAATATCTCACTTTTGATGCAATTAGTCCAATGTTGAGTAGAATTATCTTATTCCACTGGGCGATAAGTTAATTTAAGCTTTTTTTGAGGAGCCAAAGCGTACTAAAGTGCCCTCTTTGAAGCCAAAGCGTACTAAAGTGCCCTCTTGCCAGCCAATATGTGTATTAAAGTACCCTCTTGAAGCCAAAACACGTGCTAAAGTGCCCCCAAGGAGCTGAAAAGCCTGTTAAAACACCCTCTTCTTCGCTAAAAAGTATTATTAAAAGTATGTAAAAGTGCCCTCTTGGAGCCAAAATGTATGCTAAAGTGCCCTCTTGGCAGCTAATATGTGTATTAAAGTACCATCTTGAAGCCAAAATGTGTGCTATAGTGAGTCTGAGATGCCTGTGGCCCAATTGTTGAAAAACACATGCTAAAGTGCCCTGTAGCAGCCAAAATGTATGCTAAAGTGCCCTCTTGGAGCTAAAACATGGGCTATATTGTCCTATAGGGAACAAACGCAAGTCTTAGTACCCTGTAGGAGCCAACACGTATGCTAAAGTGCCCCCAAGGAGCTGAAAAGCCTGTTAAAACACCCTCTTGTGCGCTAAAAAGTATTATTAAAAGTATGTAAAAGTGCCCTCTTGGAGCCAAAATGTATGCTATAGTGAGTCTGAGATGCCTGTGGCCCAATTGTTGAAAAACTCATGCTAAAGTGCCCTGTAGCAGCCAAAATGTATGCTAAAGTGCCCTCTTGGAAGCCAAAGCATACTAAGGTGCCCTCTTGGAAGCCAAAATGCATGTTAAAGTGCCCCCAAGGAGTTGAAAAGCCTGTTAAAACACCCTCTTGTTGTATGTAAAAGTACCCTCTAGGAGCCAGAATGCATGCTAAAGTGCCCTCTTGGAGCCAAAACATGGGCTATAGTGTCCTATAGGGAACAAATGCAAGTCTTAGTACCCTGTAGGAGCCAACACGTATGCTAAAGTGTCCCCAAGGAGCTGAAAAGCCTGTTAAAACAACTCTTGTGCACTAAAAGGTGTTATTAAAAGTATGTAAAAGTGCCCTCTAGCAGCCAAAATGTATGCTAAAGTGCCCTCTTGGAAGCCAAAGCATACTAATGTGCCCTCTTGAAGCCAAGAGATGGGCTATAGTGCCCTATAGGGAACAAACGCATGTCTAAGTACCCTCTAGGAGCCAAAACATGGGCTATATTGTCCTATAGGGAACAAATGCAAGTCTTAGTACCCTGTAGGAGCCAACACGTATGCTAAAGTGCCCCCAAGGAGCTGAAAAGCCTGTTAAAACACCCTCTTGTGCGCTAAAAAGTATTATTAAAAGTATGTAAAAGTGCCCTCTTGGAGCCAAAATGTATGCTAAAGTTCCCTCTTAGAAGCCAAAGCATACTAAAGTGCCCTCTTGCCAGACAATATGTGTATTAAAGTACCCTCTTGAAGCCAAAACACGTGGTAAAGTGCCCCCAAGGAGCTGAAAAGCCTGTTAAAGCACCCTCTTCTTCGCTAAAAAGTATTATTAAAAGTATGTAAAAGTGCCCTCTTGGAGCCAGAATGCATGCTAAAGTGCCCTCTTGGAGCTGAAACATGGGCTATAGTGCCCTATAGGGAACAAAAGCATGTCTGAGTACCTTCTAGGAGCCAAATGCATGCTAATGTTCCCTCCTGAGAGCTGAAACACATGCTAAAGTGCCCTTTTGGAGCCAAAAGAAAGTGCCCTCTGCAGTGGCGAAGATGCACTGTAGTCATTGCTCCTCCTGCTAACGGCTGCTATTTGCTAACTACACTTATAAACCACTTAATCTGGACCAAGGACCAAACCAAAGCTCAGGTTTTTGATGCATTTTCTGTTTTCTGGGTCTCTCTATACTGGACTCTGATTGGTTCACCTATCTGATCTGGACCATGGTGACCATGGTCTAAAATCTCATTTATACTCAATGTTAGATACAGATATTTTAGTCTTCTAGTGGCTTTATTGTATAAGATCCAAGGCACCGAAGTACAAGGACAGTGAAGGTTGAAGGATTTCTTTTCAAATGTGCATGAATGAGTGTCCAGAGCAGATTCAACCTGGTTCAACTCTTCAGACCAGTGTACAGTATATTCCTGAAGACCTGTGTGTGTGTGATAATCACCATTTATCAACGTTTGGGAGGGTGAAGTCATCCAAAGTCAGATAATTACCTTTCAGCCGCCTTCCTTCAGGCCACCGGCGCTGGAAGTTTTTCCAAGTGCAGCGGCATTAAGCTGTGAAAGCTGCTTTTTCATATTGAGTTTAAACTGAATAATGAATAATGAAAGGCTCCTGTGGACATAGTAAGGAGCTGCCAGCTTTGTTTAGTCAGGACTTAAAACAGCTGCTTCATGCTGCTTTGCTGCTGGACTTCTACCTGTTTGAATAGACAGATTCAAGATGTGACTTTACTCCGAGTCGCATAATGATATGATTTGGTTTTGCACACCAGCGGTTCTATAATGAAAGCCACGCTGGCTCCTTTGTCCTTTTCTTCTGTGTTTGAAAAACACTGTTTTTAGCCGTTTTAGACGCATTAATCTGTCCGTTGTGCCACTATAACCATGAAATTCTGAACTCGACTGACTTTGGTGATGATCCACCTATGGTGATGATGTTAAAGGGGCTCCTGGGAGCTAATTACATGCTAAAATGCCGTCTTGGGAGCCACAATGCATGCTGAAGTGCCCTCTAGGAACCAAAACACATGTTAAAGTGCCCTCGAGAAGCCAAACTGCATGCTTTTGTGTGCAATTTATGAGTCAAAGTGCATGCTTAAGTGCCCTTTAGGAGTCAAAACGTATACTAAAGTGCCCTCTTGGAAGCCAATCGCATGTTAAAGTTCCCTGTAGGAGCTGAAACACATGCTAAAATGCCCTATCTACGAGGCAAAATGTGTGCTAAAGTATCCTCTTGGAAGCCAAACAGCATGCTTATGCACCCTCTAGCAACCAAAATACATGCTAATGTGCCCTCTTGGAAACTAATATTCATACTAAAGTGCCCTCTAGGAGCCAAAACGCATGCTTAAGTGTTTTCTAGGAGCCAAAATATGTGCTAAAGTGACCTTTAGGAACCCAAATAGATGCTAAAGTGTTTTCTATGAGCCACACCACATGCAAAGTGACCTCTAGGAGCCAAAACCTATACTAAAGTGCCCTCTTGGAAGCCAATCACATGCTAAAGCTCCCTCTAGGAGCCGAAACACTTGCTAAAATACCCTATCTACGAGGCATAATATGTGCTAAAGTATCCTCTTCGGAGCCAAAAAGCATGCTAATGTGCCCTCTTGGAAACTAATATTCATACTAAAGTGCCCTCTAGGAGCCAAAATACATGCTAATGTGCCCTCTTGGAAACTAATAGTCATACTAAAGTGATCTCTAGGAGCCAAACTGCATGTTGAAGTGCCACTTAGGAGCCAAAACTCATGCTAAAGTGCCCTCTAGGAACCCAAATAGATGCTAAAGTGTTTTCTATGAGCCAAAACACATACTAAAGTGCCCTCTTGGAGCCACAACATGTGCTGTAATGCCCTATAGGGAACAAAAGCATGTCTTAGTACCCTCTAGGAGCCAAATGCATGCTAATGTGCCCTCTTGGAAACAAATATTCATACTAAAGTGCCCTCTAGAAGCCAAACTTCATGCTTTTGTGCAATTTATGAGTCAAAGTGCATGCTTAAGTGCCCTCTAGGAGCCAAAACCTATACTAAAGTGCCCTCTTGGAAGCCAATCGCATGTTAAAGTTCCCTCTAGGAGCTGAAACACATGCTAAAATGCCCTATCTACAAGGCAAAATGGGTGCTAAAGTATTCTCTTGGGAGCCAAAAAGCATGCTTATGCACCCTCTAGCAACCAAAATACATGCTAATGTGCCCTCTTGGAAACTAATATTCATACTAAAGTGCCCTCTAGGAGCCAAAATGCATGCTAAAGTGTTTTCTAGGAGCCAAACACATGCTGAAGTGACCTCTAGGAGCCGAAACACATGCTAAAATGCCCTATCTACGAGGCATAATATGTGCTAAAGTATCCTCTTCGGAGCCAAAAAGCATGCTAATGTGCCCTCTTGGAAACTAATATTCATACTAAAATGCCCTCTAGGAGCCAAAACACATGCTAAAGTGACCTCTAGGAACCCAAATGGATGCTAAAGTGCCCTCTAGGAGCCAAAACACATACCAAAGTGCCCTCTTGGAGCCACAACATGTGCTGAAATGCCCTATAGGGAACAAAAGCATGTCTTAGTACCCTCTAAGAGCCAAATGCATGCTAATGTGCCCTCTTGGAAACTAATATTCATACTAAATTGCCCTCTAGGAGCCAAAACACATGCTAAAGTCCCCTCTAGGAGCCAAAACACATGCTAAAGTGCCCTCTAGAAGCCAAACTTCATGCTTTTGTGCAATTTATGAGTCAAAGTGCATGCTTAAGTGCCCTTTAGGAGTCAAAACGTATACTAAAGTGCCCTCTTGGAAGCCAATCGCATGTTAAAGTTCCCTCTAGGAGCTGAAACACATGCTAAAATGCCCTATCTACAAGGCAAAATGGGTGCTAAAGTATTCTCTTGGGAGCCAAACAGCATGCTTATGCACCCTCTAGCAACCAAAATACATGCTAATGTGCCGTCTTGGAAACTAATATTCATACTAAAGTGCCCTCTAGGAGTCAAAACGCATGCTAAAGTGTTTTCTATGAGCCAAACCACATGCTAAAGTTCCCTCTAGGAGCCGAACCACTTGCTAAAATGCCCTATCTACGAGGCAAAAGTATCCTCCTCTGAGCCAAAATACATGCTAATGTGCCCTCTTGGAAACTAATATTCATACTAAAGTGCCCTCTAGGAGACAAAATGCATGCTAAAGAGTTTTCTATGAGCCAGAACACATGCTAAAGTGCCCTCTAGGAGCCAAATGCATGCTAAAGTGCCCTCTTGGAGGCGAGACATGGGCTATATTGCCCTATAGGGAACAAAAGCATGCCTCAGTACCCTCTAGGAGCCAAATACATGCTAATGTGCCCTCTTGGAAACTAATATTCATACTAAAGTGCCCTCTAGAAGCCAAATGCATGCTAAAGTGCCCTCTTGGGAGCTAAAACACTTGCTAAAGTGCCCTCTTCAGAAACGAAAATGCACTATATGTGCTCTTTTTTTCCACTCATTGCTCCTCCTGCTCACGGCCGCTGTTTGCTAACCGCACTTATAAACCACTCATTAACTCGTTAAAATCAACTCAATAAGGAGTGAAATGAATCCAGTGCAGCTGGCGGCGAGCGGCGGCCGGCGTTACCAGGGGAGAACGTATGCATAACACATGCTAATGAGAATCATGGAGGGGTCACGGCGCTCCTTTCTGCACATGTCTTCATGACTATAATCCCGGCACAAATCAAATCCCGCCGCCATACTGAACCTGGATAATTGCAGACAGGGGCCTGATAAGCCCCTGTAATGGAACTCTGTCAATCAATTCACGCCACATACCCTCTCTCTCCTGGGTGTTTGCTCAAATTGAATGAAGAAATCCAGGAGCCGCTGACATTTAGGTCTACTCCGCCGCTGATTGTGGGGGAGAATGTTCTGCTTTAATTTCATTAACCGGGAGAAAGTAAAAGCAAATTTGCCGTATGAAAAGCAATTATGGCGCCGCTGACTGGAGCTTTTATGCATCCGAAAAGAAAAAGGTCCGACTCTTATTGTCTCTCCGAGTGGAGGAGACTTCCCGCCATTTACTGCAGGAGGGATTCATCATGCAGGCGAAACACAGGAGGGTACTTATCCAGCCCCGAGGTCGCCATGATGAATTAAATGATGAACCCAACGGCTCCATGATAACTCTGCAGCTCATCATGTAGTTCCAGCTGTAGAAAACCATTCATTCCATCTGCTAGAACCCTCCTAAACACCTTGAAATAGGAACGTCGCATCTTTCAGTCATGATTCAGGTCATTTTTTTAATGCATTTATGCACATTTGTCTGGTTCTACTTAGATTTTGCACCGTTTTTGACTCATTTGCTGCGAAAATGTCACTTCAGATCTTTGAAATAAGCAGATAATTTAGCTTATTTTAAGGTTTTTAGATTCTGTATTTAAATTCCAGGTTTAAGTCCAATAACCTTTGTGGTTTTAGAGATATTTAGTATTAATTATATCAGGAAAACTGAAAAATATGCATCAGGATTAAGTTGTTAAACATATATTTTAGGTTTTTCCTTCAGAAATGTTCAAATTATTAAACAAATTAAAGTAAAAACACCATTTTCTAAGGTAAAATAGAGAAAATGCTTAAAAAGTTTTAAGAAAACAAGACAAATCTATGCTCTAATCACCACCAGAGGCCTGTTTTCCTACCATTTATTATATAGAAAGTAATAAAATGGCATTTAAATGGTTAAAATCCTGGAAGTGGTTGGATGTTTGGTCGTTTTGAGCAGGTAAAAAGTCGTTTTCAAAGAGATTAATGAGAACAAATCAAAGGGTGAAAGAGTATAAAAGACATTTAAGAGTAAAAGCTGCAACACAGACAAAATTAAATTAAATTAAATCAAAAGTTGATTAAAATGTACAAAAATGCCCAAAAAGGACATGAAGGTTAATGCGAAACGTGTCTTAATGTGAATTTCTGTCTCTTTTTGGGACAAAGTTTTATATTCTATGCTATTTATTTAATATTTATCAGAATCAGAGGACCTTGACGACAAATACCTGTTGTATTCAGGTCAGAATTCTAATTAATTTACAACTAAAGGAGTCTTTTTATGAACAAACACCTCTTTAATGTTGTTAAACTCTCGTGAACTTGAGTAATTCCTGCCTCCTGTTTTCCTGATTAACCTCATGTCTCTGAGGCGTGTGGCATTTCCAGCAGAGCCGAGGCCGATCCATACTGTACAGTCACAGCCCTTTAAACCAGCCAATCAGAGGGAGGCTCGTTAATATTAATGAGACTCCAGAGAGGAGAGGACATTTGGAGCATTTTAGAGCATTAATCCCGTTTAATTCCAGGGTTTAATGCATAGAATTATCAATTGAGTCACTAACATGTTCAGCATATGTGCTGAAGTGCCCCCTAGGAGCCAAAACACATGCTGAAGTGCCCCCTAGGAGCCAAAACACATGCTGAAGTGCCCCCTAGGAGCCAAAACACATGCTGAAGTGCCCTCTAGGAGCCAAAACACATGCTGAAGTGCCTCCTAGGAGCCAAAACACATGCTGAAGTGCCTCCTAGGAGCCAAAACGTATACTAAAGTGCCCTCTTGGAAACTAATATTCATACTAAAGTGCCCTCTAGGAGCCAAACTGCATGCTGAAGTGCCCCCTAGGAGCAAAAACACGTGCTAAAGTGCCCTTTAGAAGCCAAACTGCATGCTAAAATGCCCTCTAGGAGCCAAAATGCATGCTTTTGTGCAATTTATGAGCCTAAGTGCATGCTTAAGTTCCCTCTAGGAGCCAAAACGTATACTAAAGTGCCCTCTCTGAAACTAATATTCATACTAAAGTGCCCTCTAAGAACCCAAATGGATGCTAAAGTGCTTTCTATGAGCCAAAACACATGCTAAAGTGCCCCCTAGGAGCCAAAACCTATACTAAAGTGCCCTCTTGGAAGCCAATCACATGCTAAAGTTCCCTCTAGGAGCCGAAACACATGCTAAAATGCCCTATCTACAAGGCAAAATGTGTGCTAAAGTATCCTCTTGAGAGCCAAAAAGCATGCTAATGTGCCCCCTAGGAGCCAAAACACATGCTGAAGTGCCCCTTAGGAGCCAAAACACATGCTGAAGTGCCCCCTAGGAGCCAAAACACATGCTGAAGTGCCTCCTAGGAGCCAAAACACATGCTGAAGTGCCTCCTAGGAGCCAAAACGTATACTAAAGTGCCCTCTTGGAAACTAATATTCATACTAAAGTGCCCTCTAGGAGCCAAACTGCATGCTGAAGTGCCCCCTACGAGCAAAAACACATGCTAAAGTGCCCTCTAGAAGCCAAACTGCATGCTAAAATGCCCTCTAGGAGCCAAAATGCATGCTTTTGTGCAATTTATGAGCCTAAGTGCATGCTTAAGTGCCCTCTAGGAGCCAAAACGTATACTAAAGTGCCCTCTCTGAAACTAATATTCATACTAAAGTGCCCTCTAAGAACCCAAATGGATGCTAAAGTGCTTTCTATGAGCCAAAGCACATGCTAAAGTGCCCCCTAGGAGCCAAAACCTATACTAAAGTGCCCTCTTGGAAGCCAATCACATGCTAAAGTTCCCTCTAGGAGCCGAAACACATGCTAAAATGCCCTATCTACGAGGCAAAATGTGTGCTAAAGTATCCTCTTTGGAGCCAAAATACATGCTAATGTGCCCTCTTGGAAACTAATATTCATACTAAAGTGCCCTCCTGGAGGCGAAACATGGGCTATAGTGCTCTATAGGGAACAAAAGCATGTCTCAGTAGCCTGCAGAAAATAGCATTTTAGTGGCTATAATCTATAATCTAAATGTGTCTTCTCCATGTCCTCAGGAGGAAGGAGCAGGAAGTTGATGACGTTTTAAGACAGGAAACACTTAGAAACGTATTGTGTTTTGCTTAAAATATAACAAGTTGTCTACAAGCAGTTGTGAGCAATATTTAGATTTTATATTATACAATATATGTATAGGAAATATCAGAAAACATACTGTCCTAGAGTTTCATGCTATGTAAGTCAATGGGAATTTTCCATATTATCATATTACAACAAATCTATTTTAACATAATAAACAAAAAGGTTGAAAAAAATTAAAATAAGTTAAAATTCATTTATTTATTTGGTGAAAAATTTCCCAAATTCTGACTAAAAGACAATTGGTTGTGAGACGATGATGCTCACATGTCAAATGTCCATCAGCAATAGGGATATCCTGCTCACAAATTGTATGACCTTCAAAATAAAAGCCCCCTTTTCACACCTAGCTGTAAAAACATAGATTTTATATCACAGCTTTTTAGGGGGGAAAAATGGAGATGAAGTGATTGTTGCCATATGGAAACACTATGTTCTTTAATCCAAGATGGCTCCTGCAATATGACGTCATAATATGCAAATTAGATGGGGAAATTTAATCCCTGCATAAACTTTGGATCATCCTTGATATTTCTCTAATTTACAGAAAGTCTCTATCTCTTATCACTTTTAAGTTACAGCCTTTTGAAATGAAGACGTCACAATCAAACCTTAAGGGTTAAAACTATATAAGAATTGACAAAACATGAAAAATCTATAGATAAACTTCCACTTTTCTATAGGGATTCATACGTTGCAGAGGAGGGAGGATTCCTCACAATATTGTGTTAATATCATAGTTTGATAAAAATAAAAAAAAGAAATAGTTTGGAGGCTCTCAATTGGAGGAAAAAAATCCATCATGGCCTTTAAATTCACAGCGTCGCCTCCTCCGTCTCCCGCTGCTTTAGTGCAGTGGTCTGGTCTCTCTTTTCTTCCCGTGAACGTTCCCCCTCGGAGACGATAGAATAGCCGGTCTGCGTGCTAGAGGTCAGCGGCTATAACACCTCGGTCCTTCAGTCCTGGTCCAGAGATGCCGGATTCAAACACGAGAACCACCCGAGAACAAAGGTTGAAAAGAAAGCTGGCAACTTTCAGAACCAACAGGGGGCGGAAATGTTCTCCTCGCTGGGAAATATCACCAACTATTTCTGGCTAGGCACAAAAAAAACATGGAGAGTTGAATATAATGCTGCTACTCAGCCTCCGTTGCGTTATTATAGTGAAAAAAAATCACCTACGGCCCCAAAAAAGTTTTTTTTTTTTAATATAATAAAGAGGCGTCTATAAAACTATCGACACCTGGAAGTGAAAATAAGGTCAATCCTTTATTTCTCTTTACAGGATGAGTTTTGAATCCATGAAGGTTTCACTTTTATGAAATGAATTTCCTTGAGCCCAGAAAAGCGAATTAAAAATGTGTAAAGTCAAACTGAAAGAAAGTGCAATTTCAACAATATGATGTCTCAGTTATTCCATATTAGTCAGTTTATGGGGGGTTGGTTGGAGCTGTTGGCCCTCATGGCCCAAATGTTTAAAACATATGCTAAAGTGCCCTCATGGCAGCCAAAACGTGGGCTAAAGTGCCCTTTAGCAGCCAAAACATGTGCTAAAGTGCCCTCTAGCAGCCAAACCGTGGTCTAAAGTGCCCTCTAGGAGTCACAACATGTGCTAAAGTGCCCTCTAGCAGCCAAAATGTGTGCCCTCTAGGAGCTAGAAAGCATCTTATAGTGCCTTCTAGGAACCAAAATGTGTGCTAGAATGCCCTCTTGGAAGTTAAAACGCATGTTAAAGTGCCCTCTAGGAACCACAACATGTGCTAAAGTGCCCTCTAGGAGCTAAAAAGCATGTTAAAGTGCATTTTAGGAGCCAAACATGTGCTAAAGTGCCCCCTAGCAGCCAAAACGTGTGCTATAGTGCCCTCTAGGAGCAACAATGTGTGCTAAAGTGCCCTCTAGCAGCTAAAATGCATGTTAAAGTGCCTTTTAGGAACCAAAATGTGTGCTTGAGTGCCCTCTTTGAAGTTAAAACGCATGTTAAAGTGCCCTTTAGGAGCCAGAACATGTGCTAAAGTGCCCTCTAGCAGCCAAAACGTGTGCTAAAGTGCCCTCTAGGAGCAACAATGTGTGCTAAAGTGCCCTCTAGCAGCTAAAATGCATGTTAAAGTGCACTCCAGGAACCAAAATGTGTGCTTGAGTGCCCTCTTGGAAGTTGAAACGCATGTTAAAGTGCCCTCTAGGAACCAAAATGTGTGCTAAAGTGCCCTCTAGGAGCTAAAAAGCATGTTAAAGTCTCCCATATGAGCCGAAATGCTGCTAAAGTGCTGTCCTGGGACTCAAATGACATACTAAAGTGTCCTCTTGGGAGCCAAAATGTGTACTAAAGTGCCCTCTTCAATGGAGAAGACACGCTATATTGTTGATTTCATACAGTCCACCAGTTGGGCCGGATTGGACCCTTTATTGGGCCGGTTTTAGTCCCCTGGCCGCCTGTTTGACACCCCTGAATTAGAGATCAGATTGATAAGACATTCTGTGTATTCTCGTATAATTATCTGTCCACAAAAAGCAGCATGAATGCTATAAAATGAGAAGGTTGAGTTTGGCTGAAGCTTTAATACACCACATGACCCCGGTCTCTGAGCTATGATGAGAGGGAACTACATCCAGTTTGGCAGCTTCTCCTCACAACCTCTTATCTCTAACCTGGATTGATTTCATCACTATTATCACAGTGTTTCCTCAGTTACAAAAGAAATGTCACAGACGCTCTGATACTCAACTTACAGGTGAAGGGAATGAGTCTGTCAGTTCTATCAGTGTGAGATGAATGTACAGGTGTAGATAAGCAATAGGTGTAGTGGAGGAGGACATTCACTATTATACATATAAAGAAAAGTTCACAAGAAGCAGCTGTAATGTCCTTGTACCATTAATACTCATAATATACAGAATAGACCGAGGCTTTAGATGTTGATGCTGGAACACACTGCAAGAAATGAAACCTTATCAGGTTGAAAATTTGCACAATTAGTCCAATATCAAGTAGAATTATCTCAAAAATCTGAGATAAAAAGACTAAATTGATCAAAATGAAGAAAAACTTCACTATTGGACTAATTGTTAAGATGTCAGTATAGTACAGAAACCAGAAATACTGAAACCAGACCATGAATCAATTATTATTTGTTTGATGCCAAATATTTCAGTGACATTTAAATTATGACTTGGTTCAGTCCTTTTTGAACTCTGTTTAATGGATTTAATTTAATTGTAGCTCTTGTGTGTTTTACCTTCATTTTTATGTTCAGCACTTTGGTCAACTTCAATTGTTTTTAAATGTGGTTTATACAAAATTGATTGATCGTAACCTTCCTCTGGTATATCTTCACTTTTCCTACAGTCTGGTAACCTTCCTGTGGTATATCCCTAGTTTTATACAGTCTAACAACCTTCCTTTGGTATAAAACTAGTTTGTCTACAGTCTGGTAACCTTCCCCTGGTATATCTCTAGTTTTCTACAGTCTAGTAACCTTCCCCCAGTCTAGAGCTTTCCTACATTCCAGTAACCTTCCTCTGGTATATCTCCTGTTTTCCTATGTTCTAGCAACCTTCCCATGGTATAAATCTAATTTGCCTACAGTCTGGGAACCTTCTTCTGGCATATATCTACTTTGCTAGGGTCTGGTAACCTCCAGCTGGTATATCTCTACAGTCTAGAGCTTTCCTACATTCCGGTAACCTTCCTCTGGTATATCCCTAGTTTCCTACATTCCGGTAACCTTCCTCTGGTATATCCCTAGTTTCCTACAGTCTGGTAACCTTCCTTTAGTATAAATCTACTTTTCCTACAATCTGGTAACCTTCCTCTGGTATATCTCTAGTTTTCCTACATTCTGGTATCCTTCCCCTGGTATATCTCTAGTTTTCTACAGTCTAGTAACCTTCCCCCAGTCTAGAGCTTTCCTACATTCCAGTAACCTTCCTCTGGTATATCTCCTGTTTTCCTATGTTCTAGCAACCTTCCCATGGTATAAATCTAATTTGCCTACAGTCTGGGAACCTTCTTCTGGCATATATCTACTTTGCTAGGGTCTGGTAACCTCCAGCTGGTATATCTCTACAGTCTAGAGCTTTCCTACATTCCGGTAACCTTCCTCTGGTATATCCCTAGTTTCCTACAGTCTGGTAACCTTCCTCTGGTATATCCCTAGTTTCCTACAGTCTGGTAACCTTCCTCTGGTATATCTCTAGTTTCCTACATTCTGGTAACCTTTTTCTTGTATATCTCCTGTTTTCCTACATTCTAGCAACCTTCATTTAGTATAAATCCAGTTTGCCTACAGTCTGGGAACCGTTTTCTGACATACCTCTACTTTTCCTAGGGTCTGGTAACCTTCCTCTGGTATATCCCTAGTCTTCTACAGTCTGGTAACCTTCCTCTAGTATATCTCTAGTTGTCTAAAGTCTGGTAACCTTCCTCTAGTATATCTCTAGTTGTCTAAAGTCTGGTAACCTTCCTCTAGTATATCTCTAGTTGTCTAAAGTCTGGTAACCTTCCTCTAGTATATCTCTAGTTGTCTAAAGTCTGGTAACCTTCCTCTGGTATATCTTCAGTTTTCTACAGTCTGGAAACCTTCCTCTGGTATATCTCTAGTTTTCTACATTCCGGTAACCTTCCTCTGGCATATCTTCACTTTTCCTACAGTCTGGTAACCTTCCTCTGGTATATCTCCACTTTTCCTACATTCCATTAACCTTCCTCTGGTATATCTCTAGTTTTCTACAGTCTGGTAACCTTCCTCTGGTATATCTCCAGTTTTCTACAGTCTGGTAACCTTCCTCTGGTATATCTCTAGTTTTCTACATTCCGGTAACCTTCCTCTGGTATATCTTCAGTTTTCTACAGTCTGGAAACCTTCCTCTGGCATATCTTCACTTTTCCTACAGTCTGGTAACCTTCCTCTGGTATATCTCTAGTTTTCTACATTCCGTTAACCTTCCTCTGGTATATCTCTAGTTTTCCTACATTCTAGCAACCTTCCTTTGGTATAAATCTGCTTTTCCTCCAGTCTAGTAACCTTCAGCTGATAAATCTCTAGTTGTCTACAGTCTGGTAACCTTCCCCTGGTATATGTCTACAGTCTAGAGCTTTCCTACATTCCGGTAACCTTCCTCTGGTATATCCCTAGTTTTTCTACAGTCTAGTAACCTTTCTCTGGTATATCCCTAGTTTTCTACAGTCTGGTAACCTTCCCCTGGTATATCTCTACAGTCCAGAGCTTTCCTACATTCCGGTAACCTTCCTCTGGTATATCTCTGGTTTTCCTACAGTCTGGTAACCTTCCTCTGGTATATCTCTGGTTTTCCTACAGTCTGGTAACCTTCCTCTGGTAAATCTCTCAGCTCAGTGTAATAACATAGCAGCAGCAGCAGCAGCAGCAGCAGCAGCAGAATATTTCAGCGGGTAAATAGGAATCCTGGCCCAGGGAAACGGCCCCCGAGGCCAAACTCTGCCAGGTCGCTGGTCTCAGCACAGACTCTCCTTGCCAGGCCTCTGTCTCATTAGCGACTCAGGGAAATGTCACAGGGGGCGACTGGATTAAAAAAAAAGAGTCTGAACGAACCTCAGAATTGGAACTGTCATTGGAACCTGGAGCTGGAAGAACGTAACACAACGGGATCTCGCTTTTTACTCCGAGTGACGCCTCACGTGACAGAGATGCTCGTATATTTGTAAAAATGACGTCACTGCTGGATTCAGGTCTATATTTAGACGCATTTGAATGCAACATCAGAGGCTGCATGAATCAAAGGTAGCATGTCTTCCAGCAAGAAAGACCAAGAAAAGGGGAGGAAAGGTGAAAATTGTAATATCCTAAAATAATGAGGAAGTAGCCTGAAGATGCATCAACATATAGAGATGCTAACCTGTGAAATACTGTAAATGTACACTAAAATAAATACACTATATACGTTGAGTTAAGGCGGAAATTTCTTTTGAAACTCTGTGCATTGTCGAGTTTAAACAATTTTTTTATTTATTTCCAGTTAGAACTTAGCTATACCAACTAACCTCATGGCTAAAATCAGGCTAGAAAATGCAATAAATATGAATATTTTAAGGTCAAACACACATTATAGTCTAATTATGACTCAATATGCCAGAATATTGTATATTAAATATATAATTATTTGTAAAATCCTGGCTACTCTGTAGTTGAGTGAATCGTTTGACCCTAAATATCAAGCTGAAATGTCTTTGTTAAAGGATATTATTTAATAAAGTTGCTTCAAATGTCATATTTTAGTTTTCTAATACAATACACTCCACCATATTAGACCTGATGTCAGCACAGTTTTAGTTTTCTTTTATTAAATAATGTCCTGTTGTCTCTCGGCTATAAAAAAAACAAAAACTTGAAGCTTTTGAAACAGAGAAAAGAAGAAAAAGGTAATTTTAGCTTTTATTTCTCTCCACCTGTGTTTATAGCCTTTGAAATTCCCCTGAGTCATAAATCAACTCGTATTATAGTCAACTACTCTCACACCTAATGAGCAATGAACTGTAATGACAGCAATCACAATCCACGGCATTGAGAATTGTAATAATCAGTTAACGAGAAACTATCGCCGGTTTCCGCGGCGACGAGACACCGGTAATTTGGCCTCGAGTCTATTCACTGACATTTGATTGTTGAAGAGGTATTGTCCATTTTTTTTTTTTCTAATTTGAACATTGACCCATTTCAGGCATCGTGTTGTGAGCAGCATCCGTTCTTCACAGGGTTTCTGTGTTTTTCTCTTGGTTGTAGCTGCAGCTGTTTGCAGGATGGGATTTTGTCGAGCTCCTATTAATAAATAAATCGATAAATAAATAAAAGTTTTTGCCAAGTAGAACTTGGTAATTATAGGTGGAAATACAAAATAAATCTCCATCTATTGCATGAAATATCACTTAGACGTGGTAAGAAATGTTTCTAGACTTCTAGAGGGCACTTTAGCACATGTTTTGACTCCTACATGGCACTTAAAGATGTGTTCTAGCTCCAAGAGGGCACTTTAGCATGTGTTTGGTTCCCAAGAGGGCACTTTAGCATATGTTTTGGCTTTCAATAGGGCAATTAACACATGTTTTGCCTCCTAAATAACATGTTGGCATGCATTTTAGCTCCTAGAGGGCACTTTAGCATGAATTTTGGTTCCTAAGAGGGCACTTTATCACATGTTTTGGCTTTCAATAGGGCACTTAACACATGTTTTGGCTCCTATAGGGCACTTAAACATATGTTTGGGTTCCTAGAGGGCACTTTAGCATGTATTCTGGCTTCTAGAGGGCACTTTAGCATATGCTTTGACTCCTACATGGCACTTCAAGATGTGTTCTAGCTCCAAGTGGGCACTTAAGCATGTGTTTTGGCTCCAATAGGGCACTTTAGCACATTTTGTCTCCCAAGAAAGCACATGTTTTGCCTCCTAAAGAACATGTTAGCACACATTTTGGCGCCAAAAGGGCACTTTAGCATGCATTTTAGCTCCTAGAGGGCACTTTATCACATGTTTTGGCTTTCAATAGGGCACTTAACACATGTTTTGGCTCCTATAGGGCACTTAAACATATGTTTGGGTTCTTAGAGGGCACTTTAGCATGAATTTTGGTTCCTAGGAAGGCACTTTACCACATGTTTTGCCTCCTAAAGAACATGTTGGCACACATTTTGGCGCCAAAAGGGCACTTTAGCATGCATTTTAGCTCCTAGAGGGCACTTTAGCATCAATTTGGGTTCCCAAGAGGGCACTTTATCACATGTTCTCCTAGATATACAAAAAAAATCTCTTTAAACACCATCTATTTCATGAAATATCACTTAGACATGGTAAGAAATGTTTATATTACCTAAAATGACCTAAATAATTGATATAATAATAAATATATATAAGAAAAAGTTGTAAACATAGTTTCAGGATAGCTTCATGCTATGTAAGTCAATGGGACTCCATTAGGTTGTATACGCCAGGAATTTTACATATTTCCATATAAAAAACATATAAATGTCCATGAGCAATAGGGATATCCTGGTCATGTGACCTCATAAATTGTATGCCCTTCAAAATAAAAGCCCCATTTTCACACCGAACTGTAAAAACACAGATTTTACATCACAGTTTTTTGTAAAAAGTTAAGATAAAATAACAGTTTATTCAATAGAGGTTTAATTACACAGTTCTATAACATGCGTGTGATACCTGTGATTTCAGGTTTATTGAGGTAGCTGCTGATGTTGTTGTTGGCAGAGATTAGCCTCAGTCAGACAGGTGAGCTGTGTGCTGACACCCGCTTCAACAAAGGTCACTTATCATTTCAGCACTAAGCCGGCTGCAGAAGAAGAAGAAGAAAAAAACAGGGAGAAAAGAAAAGAAAGAAAGAGCATCAAAGCCCAACAAACCCAGCAACTGGACTCTCCACGGTTACCATGGAAACTACAAGAACAAACATCGAATCTGTCGATATATTGGCTTTTTTTTTAAATACTATACCAACATAATTTATTATCGCATCTAAAAATACTTTAGTTTTCAATGATTTTGTATAAATGCTTCATTAAATGGTTTGATTGGCTCCAGATCCAGGTTGTTCATACAGGGATTGAGGGCAGTGAGTGATCGTCACTGCTGTTTTTGATGAGCTCTGCAGGCTGAGACTTAAGCTGAGCTCACAGGTTATCATCACACCCGAGTATTAAAACACACCACGCTTCATAGAATCACTGGGGGAAACAAAAGCAGAAGTTTACCATATATATTATGAGGTATAGGACTCCATGGACATGCACTTTTGGAAAGAAAGGGGCAAAAAAGAAGGAAAAACGCACATCCTCGCCACTGGAGGTGGCACTTCAACACGCATTTTAGCATATGTTTTGGCTTCCAATAGGGCACTTAACACATGTTTTGGCTCCTAGAGGGCACTTTAGCATGTATTCTGTTTTGGCTCCCCACGTTTAGCCTCTTAAAGAACATGTTAGCACACATTTTGGCTCCCAAAAGGGCACTTTATCACATGTTTTGGCTTTCAATAGGGCACTTAAATATATGTTTTGGCTCCTAGAGGGCACTTTAGCATGTATTCTGGCTTCTAGAGGGCACTTTAGCGCATGTTTTGACTCCTACATGGCACTTAAAGATGTGTTTTGGCTCCCAAGAAGGCACTTTAGCACGTTTTGCCTCTTAAAGAACATGTTAGCACACATTTTGGCTCCCAAAGGGGCACTTTAGCAGGCATTTTAGCTCCTAGGGGGCACTTTAGCATGCATTTTAGCTCCTAGAGGACACTTTATCACATGTTTTGGCTTTCAATAGGGCACTTAAATATATGTTTTTGTTCCTAGAGGGCACTTTAGCATGTATTCTGGCTTCTAGAGGGCACTTTAGCGCATGTTTTGACTCCTACATGGCACTTAAATATATGTTTTTGTTCCTAGAGGGAACTTTAGCATGTATTCTGGCTTCTAGAGGGCACTTTAGCGCATGTTTTGACTCCTACATGGCACTTAAAGATGTGCTCTGGCTCCAAGAGGGCACTTTAGCAGATGTTTTGCCTCCTAAAGAACATGTTAGCACACATTTTGGCTCCCAAAAGGGCACTTTAGCATGTATTCTGGCTTCTAGAGGGCACTTTAGCACATGTTTTGACTCCTACATGGCACTTAAAGATGTGTTTTGGCTCCCAAGAAGGCACTTTAACACGTTTAGCCTCTTAAAGAACATGTTAGCACACATTTTGGCTCCCAAAAGGGCACTTTAGCAGGCATTTTAGCTCCTAGAGGGCACTTTATCACATGTTTTGGCTTTCAATAGGGCACTTAAATGTTTTTGTTCCTAAAGGGCACTTTAGCATGTATTCTGGCTTCTAGAGGGCACTTTAGCGCATGTTTTGACTCCTACATGGCACTTACAGATGTGTTTTGGCTCCCAAGAAGGCACTTTAGCACGTTTAGCCTCTTAAAGAACATGTTAGCACACATTTTGGCTCCCAAAAGGGCACTTTAGCACATGTTTTGATTGCCGTGAGGGCACTACAGCACATGTTTTGGCACTTTAACATGTGTTCTGACTCCTAGGGGGCAGTTTAGCAAGCGTTTTAGATCCCAATAGGGCACTTCAGCACATTTGTACCTCATAAGAGGGCATTTGATGATGATCATGATGGTAATTGTTGGTGGTAATTGTAAAAGAACATTGCTGTGATAGAGAAAAGAGAATCCATCTGTGGTTAAATCATCTGAAACAACAAAAGCCGGTAACATTTATTGTTATTTCCACTAAAGCTGCCTTGACCTTTTGTCATTTAGCTGTTTTTTTCTTCCAATAAATTCACTTATTCTCCGCTTCACACTGAGCGAAGCAGCAGCTTCACGGAGACGTTGAAGCCTCTCGGCTGGTGATGCCGACTCCTAATTTACATGGAAACAGCAGAAAACACCATCCATTGCTTTATTTGGTGAGGATCTTTCTGTTTTTTGTTCATTTTTTTGTCCCGAGGGGTCGCGGCGGTTCACCCCACGGCGACCCGGGCGTCGTCAGAGATTCAATCGACGTCCTCTGGGAGAGAAGAATTCATTAGAGCCGCTCGCTGCGTCTCATTCCGTCCTCTTGTCAGAAAACGCGCCGCCACGTTCTATCATCTCTGAATCCTCATCTTCGCTCGTTGGGTTTCGCACAATTAGAAAACAGGAAGAGTGATGTGAAGTTGCAGGGATCCTTCAAGGACGACTTTTTCAGCCGCCCCTTAATTCTCTCTGAAGACTCGTTGAGTTGTTATATAATACATATAATGCACGAACAGTAGAGATTTTCATGTTTAACCAATTTACAACCGTGGCTACGCTGCAAAAAATTAGGAGAAAACATCCAAAGTGTGAAATTTTCCTTTTCCATTGCCTTTTTTTTGGCAAAGCCCAAAAAGTTGTGCACAAATATGCACGTTGTGGTCTTAAAAAGGTCTAAAACATAAGATAAAAGGCCAACGTTAGAATTAAAAAGTCAAACTATTTAATCTAATTTTGAGAAAACGAACCTAAATTGACTAAAATTAAGAAAAAACGATTGAAATAAGCTAAATTTTCTGCCAGTGGAATCAAATATTTCAAGCTAATTCTCCTCAATATTGAACCAAAAACAAGATATTCACACTTTTCAAGTTTCAAGTTTTTCAAGAAAATACAAATCAACCCATGAACTGATGAGGTAAAAATGAAATAAGCTAAATTATCTGCCAGTGGAATGAGATAATTCTATTGAATATTGGACTAATTTTACCAAAAAACAGATATTTTCACCTCACCATTTTAGATTTAGTTGCTAAAACTGGTTGAAAACCCACTGTTTTCAGTGCAGAACCAATGTAAATTGGTTGAATTGTAGCATCACTGGTCCCATCATCAGAAAACCAATGGGCTTTTTCCATTAAATTTCAGATACTTGCAGGAAATAAGCTACATGTTAGCATTAGCAACTCATTTAAAACACTGTTAACTCATTTTTTGGGGGTTTTAGCGTCTCATAGCTCTGACTTTTTACCTTAATTCTAAATTATTCTCACAGGAGGAAACTTATTTCACCTCCGTTTTTTTTCTGGTTTCAGCTTTTGCAGACAGACGGGTTCAAACCTTATTATCCCTGACATGATTATAACCGTCATAACCGAAGCCGGAGCAGTCAACAACAAATTCAAAAGCTGTCACGAGAGACGGCAAAATTACGGAGGATAAGAAACCAATTACCTTCACGCTCACCTGTGCTGGAGATGTAAAGTGGAAAGTGTTTTAATGTTCGGAAACAGGCAAAGGTTCGTTCAAATGAACGGGAAGTTGTAGAAGGTTTCGACCCTGATTTGTTGACTGAAAATGTCCCATCAGTCTCACGTTTGACTGGAAGTAGATGCGAGTGATGTCACGAAAACAAAATGACTTCTAATGTCATTGTCGGCTTAACCAGCGGAGAACAAAGGGTGTGTGTGTGTGTGTGTGTAATGTATGGTTTGAGGATTAAAATCCAGTCTGTGTAAAAGAAAAAAACAGAGAAATCCTCCCTTCTGCTAATCCAGTCATCTGACGTGAACCAAGGGCGTGCATGGAGGGGGCATGCATGTAAAAATGCCCTCTAGGAGTGAAAACGCATGCTAAAGTGCCCTCTACATGCAAAATTGCATGCTAAACTGTCCAGTTGGGAGCTAACACGTGTGTTAAAGTGCCCTCTAGTAGCCAAAACGCATGCTAAGGTACCCTCTAGGGAGCTAAAATGTGTCTTAATGTGCCCTCTAGAAGGCAAATCCCATGTTAAATGTGTTAAAGTTCCCCTTTACAGAGCTAAAACACATATTAAAGTGCCCACTATGAGCCAAAATGCATGCTATAGTGCCTCTGGGAGCTAAAATGTAAGTTAAATTGCCTTCTAGGAGCCAAAACACATGCTAAAGTGCCCTGTTGGGAGCTAAAATGCGTGTTAATGTGCCCACCTGGAGCCAATTTGCATGCTAAAGTACCCTCTCGGGAGCCAAAACACATGCTAAAGTGCCCACTTGGAAGATAAATATGCAAAAGTGTGTCTTGAATGAGTCAAAACTGCCCTCTATGAGCAAAAAAGTGTGCCAAAGTGCCCTCTATGGGACAAAAACTGTGTTAAATTGCCCTCTAGGAGACATATCACATGCTAAAGTGCAAAACATGTGTTAAAGTTCCCCTTTACAGAGCTAAAACACATATTAAAGTGCCCACTTAGAAGATAAATATGCAAAAGTGTGTCTTTTAGAAGCCAAAATGTGTGCTAAGCTGCCCTCTAGGAGCAAAAAAGTGTGCCGAAGTGCCCTCTAGGAGCCAAAACACATGCTAAAGTGCAAAACATGTGTTAAAGTTCCCCTTTACAGAGCTAAAACACATATTAAAGTGCCCACTATGAGCCAAAATGTATGCTATAGTGCCTCTGGGAGCTAAAATGTAAGTTAAAGTGCCTTTTAGAAGCCAAAAAATGTGTTAAATTGCCCTCTAGTAGCCAAAACGCATGCTAAGGTACCCTCTAGGGAGCTAAAATGTGTCTTAATGTGCCCTCTAGAAGACAAATCCCATGTTAAATGTGTTAAAGTTCCCCTTTACAGAGCTAAAACACATATTAAAGTGCCCACTATGAGCCGAAATGCATGCTAAAATGTAAATTAAAGTGCCCATTACAAGCCAAAAAGTGTGTTAAATTGCCCTTTAGGAGCCAAAAGACAAGCTTAAGTGCCCTCTTGGGAGCCAAAACACATGCTAAAGTGCCCACTTAGAAGATAAATATGCAAAGGTGTCTTGTACAAGTCAAAACACATGCTAAAGTGCCCTCTATGGGGCAAAAATGTCCATTAAATTGCCCTCCAGTAGCCAAAACGCATGCTAAGGTACCCTCTTGGGAGCTAAATTGTGTCTTAATGTGCCCTCTAGGAGACATATCACATGCTAAAGTGCAAAACATGTGTTAAAGTTCCCCTTTACAGAGCTAAAACACATATTAAAGTGCCCACTATGAGCCAAAATGTATGCTATAGTGCCTCCGGGAGCTAAAATGTACGTTAAAGTGCCCTTTAGAAGCCAAAAAGTGTGTAAATTGCCCTCTAGGAGCCAAAACACATGCTAAAGTGCTCTCTTGGGAGCTAAAATACATGTTAATGTGCCCACTAGGAGCCAAATTGCATGCTAAAGTACCCTCTTGGGAGCCAAAACACATGCTAAAGTGCCCACTTGGAAGATAAATATGCAAAAGTGTGTCTTGTACGAGTCACAACACATGCTAAAGTGCCCTCTATGGGGCAAAAATGTCTATTAAAGTGCCCTCCAGTAGCCAAAACACATTCTAAGGTACCCTCTCGGGAGCTAAAATGTGTGTTAATGTGCCCTCTAGGAGCAAAAAAGTGTGCCGAAGTGCCCTCTAGGAGCCAAAACACATGCTAAAGTGCCCTCTTGGGAGGTAAAATGCATGTTAATGTGCCCACTAGGAGCCAAATTGCATGCTAAAGTACCCTCTTGGGAGCCAAAACACATGCTAAATTGCCCTCTATGGGGTAAAATGTGTGCTAAAGTGCCCTCTTCAGTGCCATATGTGCCCTTTTTTTTCTGTGCACGCCCCTGGACGTGACCAAACGATGCAATTGAACGAGTCACGATGAAGTGTGAGCATTAAAAGCTTCCTCCTGATCTTCCTCCTGGATGAGAACTCGACCCGTCTCCGCCGCCAGAGACTCCTCTTCCACTCTGGGTCACTCGGGTTAGTTTCGGCCCACAAATAGAGGTAATTAACGATGTTTCTCCCCCAGAAGAAGCCGGTTTCCTGCCTTGAGCAGACGTTTTGCCTCTGGCTGTCTCCGCTTACACTTTCAACAAGATTAGGAGGAAATCATGATCAAAGGTGGAGGGATTATGTTGGACGTTGGGGGGCAACATGTGGGACTCAGCACACCTTTACTTCAGTCAGACTCTGACCTACATATAGGAAACCGGAGGAAGCCATTGGATTTGTGCCATGAGTAATTGTGTAAATGGGTCAGTGACAAATTATTGTTGGCAGGACGAGAAAGTCAAGAACTTTTTAAGAAGCATTCATCAGGTCTCTTAAAACGTACATCATTAACCTCATTAACCTTTTAAAACCTTTTTTTAAAGAGCGTTAAACTATCTGGTACCAAGTTTTTAGGGTTACACCAATATAATATGTTAATATAGGCAAACTGATCTATGTGATAAATACCAGTTAAATACTAGTGTGTGTGTTTTGAGTCCTTGTCTTGTTGAAACTCACATTTCAAGGGCATTTTCTCTTCAGCATAAGACAAATTGACCTCTTCTAGTATTTTGATATAGGCAAACTGATCCATACGATAAATAGGACCAATATCGTGATGCTTCACTGTCTTCGGAGGGAATTGTGGTATAAATTCAGTGTTTGCGGCCCTCTTTACTTTAAACAGTCTGCAAATTGTTTCTTCATTTCTTCTTTTTAGGCCAGTTGATGCGTTCTCTTGCAAATTGTTCCCTTTTCAGCCCATGTTGGGACTTTGCAGTAGGTTCTGGCTGATGAATTAGCTTCTTCTAATCATCACAGTCCTCACTGGTATCATGATACCTGTTTATAAGAGCCAGACGTTGGTCGACTCCATGCAATACAGATGTGAAACCATGGTTATACAACTAAATATGAGTTTACTGATTCACAGGATGCTAAATACTGAAGATTTGTTTCTGTTTGTACAGTAAATATTTGAGTTTGTAAAAAGAAATGTATTTTTCAGTAGTACTTAAAAAATGTAGAGATTTTTCCTTCACATTTTGATTTAGGATATAAAATGCACTCTGTATTTATCGCATGGATCAGTTTGCCTGTATCAACATACTAGAAGAGGTCATGTTGTCTTACGCCGAAGAGAAAATGTGAATTTCAACAAAATAATGACTCAAAAACACAAACTCAGCAGCATCTTGGAACATTACTGCATTTACACAATTACTCATGACTTCCTGTCTAAATATCTCCAGTTTTCTATATCAAGGTCAAATATTTGTCTTCTTTTGCTGTAACGTAATTAAAATATTGACAATTTATCGTTCGCAATTTGATTTAGCCTATAAAATACATTATTCCCAATGCATCAAAATTAAAAATATTATAAGGATTTTGGCTTTACTCACATTTTTAACCCTTTAAACTCCAGGGTTAAACCCTGAGATTGCTCCACTAATCATGTACAAATATAGTGAAGCTATACATCAAATTAAACAGGAGAAACTCCACTACAAGCACATATAAGTCATATTTACACACACCAAACACAACTCCAACACCAAGCTAATTAATTAACTAATATGAAAATCGGTATACGATCATAAAGCCAACCCACTCGCCACATTTTGATGGCTAGCGCTCTGATACTTCATGTTACACAAACAAATGACGTCTCATATGAAAGCTGAGACTGTGACGAGTCCAACGGTACCATCAGTGTAGCTTTATGACAAAAACTCAGTAAACTAGCAGCCAAAAAACACTACAGTAAAAAGTCGCTTGTTTGAAACGACTGACAAAAAAATGTGTTTTTTTTGTTGCTGTTTTGGGATGAAAATGTTTATTTGAGATCAATAAATGGTCGTTTAGTGTCGACCAACATCAGACATACCCTACTTACTATGGGTATGTCCTAAACCTAAAAAAGGGCTGGAGGTCAAGGGGTTAAGTTATCGGAGCAACAAGCAGAAAAAACGTTAGCATTAGCTTGAGTAGCAGCAACGAACAGCGTCGGAGAAACACAGATTATTAGCTTGAAACTGCTGTATTCAGTGTTTCACTGGTTATTTGGAAAGAAACTCTATCATTCAGATCATTCAAACTTTCTAAACAATGAAAACTATAGTTTCAGGTTCTGTTTAGAGGTAAAACCCCAAGAGAAAATTGGTTCTTTCAAATCTCGACTCAGAGCAAAGTAGCGGAGTAAAGGCTTATTTGTAAAACACATACATTCATCTCATCAAACGACTCCAACACCAAGCTAATTAATTAACAAATATGAAAATCGGTATACGATCATAAAGCCAACCCACTCTCCACATTTTGATGGCTAGCGCTCTGATACTTCATGTTACACAAACAAATGACATCTCATATGAAAGCTGAGACTTTGACGAGTCCAACAGTACCATCAGTGTAGCTTTATGACAAAAACTCAGTAAACTAGCAGCCAAAAAACACTACAGTAAAAAGTCACTTGTTTGAAACGACTGACAAAAATGTTTATTTGAGATCAATAAATGGTCGTTTAGTGTCGACCAACATCAGACATACCCTACTTACTATGGGTATGTCCTAAACCTAAAAAAAGGCTGGAGGTCAAGGGGTTAATCACACTGTATTTATCGTATGGATCAGTTTGCCTATATCAACATACTAGAACAGGTCATGTTGTCTTAAGCTGAAGAGAAAATGCCCTTGAAATGTGAGTTTCAACAAGACAACGACTCAAAACACATTAAATTTAGCAGCGAATTTAACCAGGAATTAACCGTGACCTTGTCGGACCTGCAGCCTCCTTTAAATAAGTGTTCGACCCGTCGGGGTCGGCACGGCAACATTTAATACAAATTTCCGGCTTTTACTGTAATTCAAGATCAACAAAGGAATAAAAGCTTTGTTGTGTCGCCGAAGCTTAGGGGAAGATTTCCCTGTAAATCTCCAGGAAAAAAACCACGAAAACAACGTTGGTGCTGCACCATCTCCAAATTAAAATGTTTCTGGGATTAACTCGCTGGAGAAGATCCAGATCCGTCCCATCACCGAAGGACACGACACAGGTTTACACAGGACACACTCGCTGCCTTTGATTAAATTATAAGTAGTAGAAATGTGTCGCCTGGAGATCTGGGAACAAACCGAAGAGATTAGGATGAAAATGGAGGGAAATGTCGTCCAGAAGGTTTTATAAGGTGCAAAATAATACGGAAAATATGAAGAATTAACCTGAAAACTGGAAAATGAGGGATTAACCCATTTAAATGCCGTCGATCATACAGTTTCCTTTTCAATGACTTGATAATGAATGTTTTAGGATGATGATGTCAACCTTATAATTCGCAAAAAATCCATTAAAATCTAATTTTTTGCAACAATATATGATTTTTTAACTGTGAAATGCAAAGAAAACCCCTTGAATTTAAATATACAGATGAAATTGTGCACAATTTGTCACCTTTAACCCATTTAATCCACAGCCAGAACTGAATGAATGTCGATTTCTACTCAGAAGAAGAAATATGAATAATATATTTGTTCAATGACTTGATACTAGACAATTTACACAAAGGTTTTAAGCATAAAAAACGTTTCCAAGTGGTTTTAACAACCAAAAATCATCTTATTATGGTTTAATATAATATTAACAAGCCTCTCCTCTGATTGGCTGACGACATCTAGACCTTCTTATAGTTAAAAACCAATTAAAATCTAACTTTCTGCATCAATATATGATAAATAAGGATGTTTTAACTGTAAAATGCAAAGAAAACCCCCAGAATTCAAATATACAGCTGGAAATGTGCACGATTTGTCGCCTTAATTATTAATTATAGTTTTTTTTTTCAGTCACATCATAATAGACAAAGGTTTCAAGTGGTTTTAACAACCAAAAATCATCTTATTATAGTTTAATATAATATTAACGAGCCTCTTCTCTGATTGGTTGACGACATCTAGACCTTCTTATAGTTAAAGAACCAATTAAAGTCCAACTTTCTGCATCAGTATATGATAAATAATGACTTTTAAACTGTAAAATGCAAAGAAAAATCCATAAAATTCAAATATACAGCAGGAAATATACACGATTTGTCGCCTTCAACCCGTTCTACTCAAAGTTCAAGTTTAATATAATATTAACGAGGCTCTCCTCTGATTGGTTGACGACATCTAGACCTTCTTATAGTTAAAAACCAATTAAAGTCCAACTTTCTAACTTTTTAAACTGTAAAATGCAAAGAAAACCCCCCAAAATTCAAATATACAGCTGGAAATGTGCACGATTTGTCGCCTTAATTATTAATTATAGTTTTTTTTTTCAGTCACATCATAATAGACAAAGGTTTCAAGTGGTTTTAACAACCAAAAATCATCTTATTATAGTTTAATATAATATTAACGAGCCTCTTCTCTGATTGGCTGACGACATCTAGACCTTCTTATAATTAAAGAACCAATTAAAGTCCAACTTTCTGCATCAGTATATGATAAATAATGACTTTTAAAACTGTAAAATGCAAAGAAAACCCCCCAAAATTCAAATATACAGATGGAAATTTGCACGATTGACTGTGATTTTCTAAAAAACTGGAAAAAATAGACAAATAATGACTTAAATGATGATTATATGCATTAAAACTGAATGGGTTAACAGTTGTAATAAAGGGTTAAAAAGCAAAGGTCACTTTTATAGTTTGATAAATTAGAGTTAAACTTTACTAAAGTTGTAAATAGTTGGATCCAATGGTTTGTGCAGCAAAGACACAGGTGTAATTAGCAGCATTAATGACGGAGATGACAGCAGCAGCATGAAAGAAGTGAAGTTTCCACTTATTCTTCACAGCGACGTTTTCTCTGTGAAGTTCCGTGTTTCTGAGGTGACTCATCTTCTCCTGACTGTGTTTAGTTGAGAAAATCCACCAGGAGAGAAAATAAGCAGTCATCTGCAGGCCAAACACCTCCAGAGGGCAGGAAGTACGGCGGCTGTCCTTCAAAATAAAGTTATACAGTAAGGAATTTAAAGGAAAGTGGGATTTTAATTGCTGTAAAAGGTTTGGTTGTTTCTATAAATACGGCCCCATCATTAAAAACTCTCTCAGGACAGTGTTACACTCAAACTTCTTTAGTTTTCCTGCTATAAATGATAATAAATGTGGACTATAAGTCTATAAGTCGCGTGTTTTTTCATAGTTTGGTCGGGGGTGTGATTATTATTAACATATTACTGGTATATCATTTCACACTAAACCACCAGAGGGCGCTCTAGGCTGGTGTTGATGATTTCAACATTGGCGGTAACTTTTAAAAACAGCTGAGAAGAGTTGAACAGAAACGGCAGCGAAAAGAAAAACATAGTAGTAAAACATGACGTCATCGATGTAGAAGAGGAAGAGGAAGAGGTTTTGGTGGACACGCATGGTGGCAAAATCCATGCTAAAGTGCCCTCTTTATAGCTAAAAAGCATGCTAAATTTCCCACAAGAACCAAAATTGTGTGTTAAAGTGCCTTCTTAAATGCCGAAACACGTGCTAAAGTGCCCTCTTAGAAGCTAAAACTCATTAAAGTGCCATGTAGGAACCAAAGCATGTTCTAAAGTGCCCTCTTGGAAGCCAAAATGAATGCTAAAGTGCTCTTTAGGAGTAAAACTCTGTGTTAAGGTATCCTTATGGTGGCAAAATCCATGCTAAAGTGCCCTCTTTATAGCTAAAAAGCATGCTAAATTTCCCACAAGAACCAAAATTGTGTGTTAAAGTGCCTTCTTAAATGCTAAAATCATATTCTGCAGATCACAAGTAGTAAAACATGACGTCATTATTGATGCTATAGTTAAACTTCTTATCATGTTATTGATGCTGTAGTTAAACTTCTTAGCATGTTATTGATGCTATAGTTAAACTTCTTAGCATGTTATTGATGCTATAGTTAAACTTCTTAGCGTGTTATTGATGCTATAGTTAAACTTCTTAGCATGTTATTGATGCTATAGTTAAACTTAGCGTGTTATTGATGCTATAGTTAAACTTCTTAGCATGTTATTGATGCTATAGTTAAACTTCTTAGCATGTTATTGATGCTGTAGTTAAACTTCTTAGCATGTTATTGATGCTATAGTTAAACTTAGCGTGTTATTGATGCTATAGTTAAACTTCTTAGCGTGTTATTGATGCTATAGTTAAACTTCTTAGCATGTTATTGATGCTATAGTTAAACTTCTTAGCATGTTATTGATGCTATAGTTAAACTTCTTAGCATGTTATTGATGCTATAGTTAAACTTCTTAGCATGTTATTGATGCTATAGTTAAACTTCTTAGCATGTTATTGATGCTATAGTTAAACTTCTTAGCGTGTTATTGATGCTATAGTTAAACTTCTTAGCATGTTATTGATGCTATAGTTAAACTTAGCGTGTTATTGATGCTATAGTTAAACTTCTTAGCATGTTATTGATGCTATAGTTAAACTTCTTAGCATGTTATTGATGCTATAGTTAAACTTCTTAGCATGTTATTGATGCTATAGTTAAATTTCTTAGCATGTTATTGATGCTGTAGTTAAACTTCTTAGCATGTTATTGATGCTATAGTTAAACTTCTTAGCATGTTATTGATGCTATAGTTAAACTTCTTAGCATGTTATTGATAATGTAGTTAAACTTCTTAGCATGTTATTGATGCTATAGTTAAACTTCTTAGCATGTTATTGATGCTGTAGTTAAACTTCTTAGCGTGTTATTGATGCTATAGTTAAACTTCTTAGCGTGTTATTGATGCTATAGTTAAACTTCTTAGCATGTTATTGATGCTATAGTTAAACTTCTTAGCATGTTATTGATGCTGTAGTTAAACTTCTTAGCATGTTATTGATGCTGTAGTTAAACTTCTTAGCGTGTTATTGATGCTATAGTTAAACTTCTTAGCATGTTATTGATGCTATAGTTAAACTTCTTAGCGTGTTATTGATGCTATAGTTAAACTTCTTAGCATGTTATTGATGCTATAGTTAAACTTCTTAGCATGTTATTGATGCTGTAGTTAAACTTCTTAGCGTGTTATTGATGCTGTAGTTAAACTTCATAGCATGTTATTGATGCTGTAGTTAAACTTCTTAGCGTGTTATTGATGCTGTAGTTAAACTTCATAGCATGTTATTGATGCTATAGTTAAACTTCTTAGCATGTTATTGATGCTATAGTTAAACTTCTTAGCATGTTATTGATGCTATAGTTAAACTTCTTAGCATGTTATTGATGCTATAGTTAAACTTCTTAGCATGTTATTGATGCTACAGTTAAACTTCTTAGCGTGTTATTGATGCTATAGTTAAACTTCTTAGCATGTTATTGATGCTACAGTTAAACTTCTTAGCATGTTATTGATGCTATAGTTAAACTTCTTAGCATGTTATTGATGCTACAGTTAAACTTCTTAGCATGTTATTGATGCTATAGTTAAACTTCTTAGCATGTTATTGATGCTATAGTTAAACTTCTTAGCATGTTATTGATGCTATAGTTAAACTTCTTAGCATGTTATTGATGCTACAGTTAAACTTTGGATTTTATCAAATAAATTTCCCCCAAAAAATGCGACTTATATGTTTTTACCTTCTTTATTATTTTATGGCTGGTGCGAAAACACGGTAGTTAGAATATGGCAAAAATAAAATCTAAAACTGTGTTTCACTACAGATAAAAAAACTTTATTTAAAAATTAAAACAAGACAAAACTGACTGAAGTTGAAGTTTACTTTTATGGAGTTTTTTTTAACTTACTTAGTTCCTAATTTAACCAATTTAACCATTATTTTTACAAAATCGTGCATTTTTATGGTTAAAAAATGGTAAAAAAAATTAGGAAAAGTCAAATTGTGTAACTTAGAATATAAAACTAGTTGATAAAATGTATTTTTTTATGTTTTAAATCCTTTTTAAGATAGTTAAACTATCTGGTACCAGGTTTTGACAAGTTAAATTCTAAGTAAGTTGAAGTTTTCACATCTACAACATGAATAAAATGTTGCTGCGTCTGTTTATGTGAATTCACGCCTCAGTAAAACAAAACTAATAATAAATAAATAAATAAATTGATCCACTTGGTGCTGCTGGGAGTCTCCGTGAAGGCCTGAAGCAGCAGAACAGATTAATTCATAAGTTAAAGCACAGCTGGATGAGAGCTGCTGTAATATTTAACAGCTGCAGGCCGAGGCCTTTGTGTAGTCGCTGCTGCAGAATAGCATCAATAAAATAAAAATAAATAAATAAAAAGGTGCTTCTATGCGCAAAAAACATGACTTTCTTTCTGGAGGCTACGATTCTCTAAATATTAAATCTAAATATCGAAACTATAATATATAGAGTTTTATTTTTATAGTAGATGTGTGCAGATGTGTTTATCTTTAATGTTAGAGGAGGCAATTACAGCAATTATATTTGTGAGGACCACCCAAAATGTCCTCACAACCAAAATATGTCCTCACACGAAAGGTTGTTTCTCAATAATTGGTCCTCACAAGTTCAATGAAACCAACACACACACACACTTAGAGGAGTCACTTGCAGCATTATTTTTGTGAGGACCACCCCAAAATGTCCTCACAACCAAAATATGTCCTCACAGAAAAGGTTGTTTCTCAATACTTGGTCCTCACAAGTACAGTCAAACCAACACACACACACACACACTTAGAGGAGTCAATTGCAGCAGTTATATTTGTGAGGACCACCCAAAATGTCCTCACAACCAAATATGTCCTCACAGAAAAGGTTGTTTCTTAATACTTGGTCCTCACAAGTGCAGTAAAACCAACACACACACTTAGAGGAGTCAATTGCAGCAACTATTTTTGTGAGGACCACCCAATATGTCCTCACAACCAAAGTATGTCCTCCCAGGAAAGGTTGTTTCTCAATACTAGGTCCTCACAAGTACAGTAAAACCAACACACACACTTAGAGGAGTCAATTGCAGCATTATTTTTGTGAGGACCACCCAATATGTCCTCACAACCAAAATATGTCCTCACAGAAAAGGTTGTTTCTCAATACTAGGTCCTCACAAGTACAGCAAAACCAACACACACACTTAGAGAAGTCAATTGCAGTATTATTTTTGTGAGGACCACCCAAAATGTCCTCACAACCAAAGTATGTCCTCCCAGGAAAGGTTGTTTCTCAATACTTGGTCCTCACAAGTACACCAAATCCAACACACACACACACACTTAGAGGAGTCAAATGCAGCAATTATTTTTGTGAGGACCACCCCAAAATGTCCTCACAACCAAAATATGTCCTCACAGAAAAGGTTGTTTCTCAATGCTTGGTCCTCACAAGTGCAGTAAAACCAACACACACACTTAGATAAGTCAATTGCAGCAATTATTTTTGTGAGGACCACCCAAAATGTCCTCACAGAAAAGGTTGTTTCTCAATACTAGGTCCTCACAAGTACAGTTAAACCAACACACACACTTAGAGAAGTCAATTGCAGCATTATTTTTGTGAGGACCACCCAAAATGTCCTCACAACCAAAAAATGTCCTCACAGAAAAGGTTGTTTCTCAATACTAGGTCCTCATAAGTACAGCAAAACCAACACACACACTTAGATAAGTCAAATGCAGCAATTATTTTTGTGAGGACCACCCCAAAATGTCCTCACAACCAAAATATGTCCTCACAGAAAAGGTTGTTTCTCAATACTTGGTCCTCACAAGTACAGCAAAACCAACACACACACTTAGATAAGTCAAATGCAGCAACTATTTTTATGAGGACCACCCAAAATGTCCTCACAGAAAAGGTTGTTTCTCAATACTAGGTCCTCACAAGTACAGCAAAACCAACACACAATACATTTATCTGTCATTGTTAATCTTTACATAATATAAATCTACTTTATTATCTATTATCTATGTTCTATTAAATTGTTTCCCTTTAAAAAAAAAAGTACTATACACTTTGTGTAAATGTGACAATTTATAATATAATAATAATAATAATAATATATTATAAAAATCAATTAAATAGTGTGATTTTAGTTGTATTGTAACAACATATTTCTAGTTTTACACACGTAAAGTATGTGAAAACTTGATCTAATCCTGTTCATGTTAATACTAAAGACAAATCTGTCCAGCTGATGTTTTTCTTTCCTTTAAACTGCAGGTTCCACTTGTTCTTTAATCATTTCGTGGGGGAATTAATTAAAATGAATCTCCCACTTTTCTTCTGTTTGCAGCGTTTATTGGCAGCAAAGAGTTTGGAGTTTTCCTCGACTGCTGGTGCCAGTTTCTGCAGTTTCTCCTTTAAAGATCCGCTCAGATCCTCTTAGATCCTCTTTAAGGTGGAGGGAGGCTGATCTCCAGGTGCAGGTCACTCTTCTGTTTCTGTGGTTCCTCCTTTAACCCTTTAGGAGCCGCTGTCCACAAGATGCTGCACGGAATAAAAACAGCAAAAACATCAGAGTAATAGAGTCAGTGATTGTATGAAACATCACATAGACGTGGTAAAACTTTTATTACTTAAATGTGACCTCATAAATTGTATGTCCTTCAAAATAAAAGCCACTGTTTTCACATCTATCGCTAAAAAGGTTGAAAATGTCTTTATTTTTGAAAGAAAAACACTGTTTTTACAATGAAGATAACTTTAAACTAATCAGAAATAATGTGGATCAAAGGGTCAAATGTCCATCAGCAATAGGGATATCCTGGTCATGTGACCTCATAAATTGTATGTCCTTCAAAATAAAAGCCCCCTTTTCACACCCAACTGTAAAAACATAGATTTTGTAGCTTGCTAAAAACAAAAAAAAATGAAAAAAATGTAATCAAATTCAAGTTCAATATTTTATTTGGTGAAAAATTCCCCAAATTCTGAATAAAATACAACTTCTGTTGATGCTCACATGTCAAATGTCAACCAGCAATAGGGATATCCTGGTCAAGTGACCTCATAAATTGTATGCCCTTCAAAATAAAAGCCTCCTTTTTCACATCTGTCGCTAAAAAGGTTGAAAATGTCTTTATTTTTGAAAGAAAAACACTGTTTTTACAATGAAGATAACTTTAAATCAGAAATAATGTGGATCAAAGGGTCAAATGTCCATCAGCAATAGGGATATCCTGGTCATGTGACCTCATAAATTGTATGTCCTTCAAAATAAAAGCTTCCTTTTTCACATCTGTCGCTAAAAAGGTTGAAACTGTCTTTATTTTTGAAAGAAAAGCCCTGTTTTTTCAATGAAGATAACTTTAAACTAATCAGAAATAATGTGGATCAAAGGGTCAAATGTCCATCAGCAATAGGGATATCCTGGTCAAGTGACCTCATAAATTGTATGCCCTTCAAAATAAAAGCCTCCTTTTTCACATCTGTCGCTAAAAAGGTTGAAAATGTCTTTATTTTTGAAAGAAAAACACTGTTTTTTCAATGAAGATAACTTTAAATCAGAAATAATGTGGATCAAAGGGTCAAATGTCCATCAGCAATAGGGATATCCTGGTCATGTGACCTCATAAATTGTATGTCCTTCAAAATAAAAGCTTCCTTTTTACATCTATCGCTAAAAAGGTTGAAAATGTCTTTATTTTTGAAAGAAAAACACTGTTTTTTCAATGAAGATAACTTTAAATCAGAAATAATGTGGATCAAAGGGTCAAATGTCCATCAGCAATAGGGATATCCTGGTCATGTGACCTCATAAACTGTATGTCCTTCAAAATAAAAGCCACCTTTTTCACATCTAACTCTAAAAAGGTTGGAAATTTCTTTATTTTTGAAAGAAAAGCACTGTTTTTTCAATGAAGATAACTTTAAACTAATCAGAAATAATGTGGATCAAAGGGTCAAATGTCCATCAGCAATAGGGATATCCTGGTCATGTGACCTCATAAATTGTATGTCCTTCAAAATAAAAGCCACCGTTTTCACATCTATCGCTAAAAAGGTTGAAAATGTCTTTATTTTTGAAAGAAAAACACAGTTTTTTCAATGAAGATAACTTTAAATCAGAAATAATGTGGATCAAAGGGTCAAATGTCCATCAGCAATAGGGATATCCTGGTCATGTGACCTCATAAATTGTATGTCCTTCAAAATAAAAGCTTCCTTTTTACATCTATCGCTAAAAAGGTTGAAAATGTCTTTATTTTTGAAAGAAAAACACAGTTTTTTCAATGAAGATAACTTTAAATCAGAAATAATGTGGATCAAAGGGTCAAATGTCCATCAGCAATAGGGATATCCTGGTCATGTGACCTCATAAATTGTATGTCCTTCAAAATAAAAGCCCCCTTTTCACACCTAACTGTAAAAACATAGATTTTATATCACAGTTTTTTAGGAAACAATGGAGATAAAGTGATTGTTGCCATATTATAACACTTATGAATATCCATGAATATTCTTTAATCCAAGATGGCTCCTTCAATATGACGTCATAATATGCAAATTAGATGGGGACATTTAATCCCTACATAAACTTTGGATCATCCTTGATATTTCTCTAATTTACAGAAAGTCTCCATCTCTTATCACTTTTAAGTTACAGCCTTTTGAAAATCAAGGCGTCAAAATCGAACGTTTTAGAAAAAAAGAACCCTCCGGCGCCTGAAGGGTTAATGAGCTGCCTCTAAAGTTTTAGTATTCCTTCCCAGGACGCCGTCGCTCAGATGATTTGTCGTCAGACACTTGCATTCAGGCCACAGAGTTAACTCCTCTCTCCTCAGACCTCCACACACGCCTTTCTTTTATTCCAAAGAGCCGTTTCACTTTATCCGTAAAGGGGCGAAACGGTGGTTTTCGTCTTTGTGGAAACTTTTTCCCATCTCTGCAGAGGATCTGAGAAAAGTCTCTGGTTCTGGTCATGACCAGGGTCCTTGTTGCCTGGTTACGGAGTTTGACCAGACGGGTATTTGAACATCTTTTTTTTTCCCTGAAAGATGAAAACCTCCAGTGCCGCAGTGAAATACATCTGAGGAGGGAACTCGGGCGTCATCACGGATTATTGTTCATATACGTTCATTTGAGTCTATAACTAGAAAATAAAGTCATGCGACGAACTGAATTTGAAGAATCCGACGGTTTACTTGGTATTTTCATGCAGGATTTCATGTACAGATGAAAAGGTCAAAGGTCACCTGCTGTGTTTGGGCTTTAGAATCACAGTTAAAGACAAATTATTGCTTTTAATGGTGCGTTTTTTTATTGGGAGAAATTCACATCCACCGATATTTACAGCCAAAGTAGCACGTATATTATCATTATTAGTAGTACTTAGTACTACCAAGTAGTACTATTATACTACTTTTCTTACAGAAGTCCTGAGACATGTGAAAGATCTTTGTTGAATTCTCAATTCTGATTGGTCAATTATATCATCCGCTATGAATAAAATAGTCTGTTGGATTCTGTTGTTCATGATTTATAGCTAATTGACCAATCAGAATACAGTATTCTGATTGGTTAATTAGGGCAGTCTGACAGTTGATGTGTTCTTTGGCAAATTGTTCCCTCTCCAGGGATCATGGATCAGTTTGCCTATATCAGAATACTTGAAGATGTCACGTTGCCTTATGTCGAAGAGGAACTCCCACTTTTAACCCCTTGACCTCCAGCCTTTTTTAGGTTTAGGACATACCCATAGTAAGTAGGGTATGTCTCTGGATGTTGGTCGACACTAAACGACCATTTATTGATCTCAAATAAACATTTTCATCCCAAAACAGCAACAAAAAAAACACATTTTTTGTCAGTCGCTTCAAACAAGCGACTTTTTACTGTAGTGTTTTTTGGCTGCTAGTTTACTGAGTTTTTGTCATAAAGCTACACTGATGCTACCGTTGGACTCGTCAAAGTCTCAGCTTTCATATGAGATGTCGTTTGTTTGTGTAACATGAAGTATCAGAGCGCTAGCCATCAAAATGTGGAGAGTGGGTTGGCTTTATGATCGTATACCGATTTTCATATTTGTTAATTAATTAGCTTGGTGTTGGAGTTGTGTTTGGTGTGTGTAAATATGACTTATATGTGCTTGTAGTGGAGTTTCTCCTGTTTAATTTGATGTATAGCTTCACTATATTTGTACATGATTAGTGGAGCAACAGGGGGACCCTGCAGTTTAATCATGGATCAGTTTGCCTATATCTAAATACTTGAGGTCACGTTGCCTTATGCTGAAGAGGAAATACCCTTGAAATGTGAGTTTCAGCAAGACAATGACCCCAAACACACCAGTAAACCAGCTGTATCTTGGTTCTAGACCAACTAAATTAAATCCTCAGACCTGAATCCCTTTGAAAACGCATGTGCTGACATAAAAACTTGGAAACTCAGAGGAATTGCTAGCTAAACATCCATGCAACACAGATCTCATATCGCAGTTCTCATATTCATACAACTAAATATTACTTTAGTGAATCACAGGAATGTTAAATCCTGAAGATCCTTTAGTTTACACAGTAAATATTGGAGTTTGCACTTTTGTCTTTGGCTCTTCAAATATCTTGATATAGGCAAACTGATCCGTGCTTCGCTGTCTTCACAGTGAACTGTGGCTTAAATTCAGTCTTTATTATAAGGATTTGGGCTTAAACCCACTGCTATTATGTTGGACACAATTCAGAAGTGACATGGCTGCATGTGCTAATATCAAGGACTGCAATTGCAGCAGCAAAGTTTGCTTTGTATTGGTTTATCACACACACACACACACACACACACACCTGGCACGCTGCACTTGGCACTAAAATCGGCTCCACAGACAGGAAAACAAATGGAGGCTGTGTTGTGTTCGTCGTTAATAATCAGTAACTACACGCTTCTGTGTCTCTTGTCGCTCTCTCACCAAAATAACCCGTTAGCTTTCACATCCAATTAAACCAACAACAGGCCAAGCTAATCAGGAAAAGCTCCAGCGTAATATATCCGTGATGGTTTCAGCGGTTTTGTCTTTTTGTGTGTGTGTGTGTGTGTGTTGGCTTTTCACGCTTCATAATGACAGAAAACTGGAAAACACACAGGTGAAGAATAAACGGGTTCAAAGGGAACAGGAGGAACAAAAAGTTTTTTAATTTTTAAAATTCCACCAGGAGAAAGAGGGAGACAGTGTCCTTCAAAATAAAGTTGTACCATAATGACTTAAAAGTTATTTCAATAGCTTTTTGATCATAAGAAGCTCCAGGTGTTCTATATATACTTATTTAACCAATTTAACCACTATGTCCTTCAGTTTTTATGCTATAAATGATAATAAATGTTGAATATCTCTACAAAAACAAAGGTTATTGGACTTAAACCTGGAATTAAAATAAATCTACAACATGAATCAATTTATAAATAGAATATTGCAAAAAAAAACTGTTTGAATATGTATAAAATACTATATTTAAGCCCAAACTGACCCAAATCAGGAAAAATTTGAAAAAAGCTAAATTATCTGTAATGCAAACGTTAATGATTAATAGGATAAGAGTTCAAAGGTCAATTATTTAATTTATATGTTGGTCGACTCCATGCAACACAGATAAAACAAGCATACGAAGCTAAACAGCGCTAAAATGTAAGCTAACGTTTATTTTTGTTTTAACCCCTTGAACTCCAGCCCAAACAAGCGACTTTTTACTGTAGTGTTTTTTGGCTGCTAGTTTACTGAGTTTTTGTCATAAAGCTACACTGATGGTACCGTTGGACTCGTCATAGTCTCAGCTTTCATATGAGACGTCATTTGTTTGTATAACATGAAGTATCAGAGCGCTAGCCATCAAAATGTGGCGAGTGGGTTGGCTTTATGATCGTATACCGATTTTCATATTTGTTAATTAATTAGCTTGGTGTTGGAGTTGTGTTTGGTGTGTGTAAATATGACTTATATGTGCTTGTAGTGGAGTTTCTCCTGTTTAATTTGATGTATAACTTGACCATATTTGTACATGATTAGTGGAGCAATCTCACAGGGGGAACCTGGAGTTTAACGGGTTAAAAGAACCAAAGAAAGTGTGGAGGTCCTCTCTTTGATAGGTAAACAAGATAAACGTCCCCACTTGGCAATCAAAAAATGTAAAGTTTATTACAGTAAAACACTTTAAAAGTCAATTCAATGTTATATTTTATTTTATTTTTCAAAATGACCAGAAACAGAAGTCCACCGTTTGCAGTTTACTCTCACAGTCCCCTGTTGGTAGCGTTAGTTAGAATGTGTGTGTGCAACAGGCGCAACCAGAATTCTTCCAGCAAATGCGCAGAAATAACAGAATAACGCTTAAAAAATAGAAATAACAACATTAAAGCGGCATAAAAACGATAAAGTTTAACGTGGCAGAAGCAGTAAAGCAGATTATTGTGATTGATTGTGACGGTATCTGTTGTCCACAGCTGTTTTATGCTGGAGAAGCTTCTCTTCAGGTCATTAAATCCCTGCAGCATCAGAAAGCAGCAGGAGACGTGATGTTAATTAAGCTGCAGCCTCCGAGCTCTTCACGCTGGTCACTTACTCGCTGGATTCGCTGAAGTGTTTTAATCCTGGACGTCACTGAATTCTCCTTTTTTCAACCTTAGCTCACGTCACAACAACAGACACAGGTTGATTCTTTGAAAAAAAGGCGTTTTAGTGTCTCTGGTGTCATGTCTGACCAGCGGCGTGCACAAAAAAGGTGCAAATAGAGCATCCATGTCACTGAAGAGGGCACTTTAGACATTTGTGTTGTACCAATGGCCACTTTAACACATGTTTTTGCTCCTAAAGGGCACTTTAATACATGTTTAGGGCACTTTAACATACTTTTTAGCTCACAACAGAGCACATTTTAGCTCCCAAGAGGGCACTTTAACATGTTTTGGTTCCTAGAGGGCACTTTAACCTGCATTTTACCTCCAAGAGGGCACTTTAACACATGTTTTGGCTTGGAGAGGGCACTTTAACATGCATTTTAGCTCTAAAAAGGGCACTTTTACACAATCTTTAGCACAACACAGCACTTCACCACATTTTAGCTCCTAAGAGGGCACTTTAACACACCTTTTGGCTCACAAGAGGGAACCTTTTGGCTCCTAGAAGCACTTTAATATCTATTTTAGCTTGAAAGGGGCACTTTAACACATGTTTAGACTTGAACAGGGCACTTTAACCTGCATTTTAGCTCGAAAAGGGCACTTTACCACATTTTAGGTCCTAAGAGGGCACTTTAACACACTTTTTAGCTCACAACACAGCACATTTTATTTCCTAAGAGGGCACTTTAATGTGTGTTTTGGGTCCTAGAGGCACTTTAACATCCATTTTAGCTTGAAAAGGGCACTTTAATACATGTTTAGGCTTCTAAGAGGGCACTTTAAAATGCATTTCTGCTCCTAAAGGGCACTTTAACACGTTTTGGCTTCTATAGGGCACTTTAACACACTTTTTAACTCACAACAGAGCACTTTACCACATTTTAGCTCCTAAGAGGGCACTTTAATGTGTGTTTTGGCTCCCAGGGGGCACTTTAACCTACATTTTAGCTCGAAAAGGGCACTTTAACACATGTTTATGCTCCTAGAGGGCACTTTATTATGTGTTTTGTCTCCTAGAGGCACTTTAACATTCATTTTAGCTTGAAAGGGGAACTTTAACATGTGTTTAGACTCCTAGAGGGCACTTTAACACACTTTTTACCTCACAACACAGCACTTTACCACATTTTATCTCCTAAGAGGGCACTTTAATGGGTGTTTTGACCCTAGAGGCACTTTAATATCCATTTTAGCTTGAAAAGGGCACTTTAACACATGTTTAGCACATGTTAACAGACATGTTAACACATGTTTAGCTCATAAGAGGGCTCTTTATTGTGTGTTTTGGCTCCCAGGGGGCACTTTAACCTGCATTTTAGCTCGAAAAGGACACTTTTACACATGGTTTGGCTCCTAGAGGGCACTTTAACACAATATTTAGCTTACAACACAGCACTTCACCGCATTTTATCTCCTAAGAGGGCACTTTAATGTGTGTTTTGGCTCCCAGGGGGCACTTTAACATCCATTTTAGCTTGAAAGGGGCACTTTAATACATGTTTAGGCTTCTAAGAGGGCACTTTAACACACTTTTTACCTCACAACACAGCACTTTACCACATTTTAGCTCCTAAGAGGGCACTTTAATGGGTGTTTTGACTCCCAGGGGGCACTTTAGCACTCATTATTCAACAGTTGGGCAGGTGACGGGACAGGATATAGAGATATTCCAGATTTATTATTAATTATAGCAGGAAAACAGCAACAAACGCCCAGGACTTGAGCAGTAAGACCTCAGTAAGAGCAGGATTCTTCCAGGATTCTCTACCGTGAGCAGAATATAACACAAATTACAATTGAGTCTTCCTTCCTCCCCGGTTACACTTTTGTAACCCATTCCTCAAAAGTCATCCTAATATCCATCTGGCTCCCTCCTCCTCCTCCTCCTCCTCCTCCTCCTCCTCCTTCCATCTCGCATCTTAAAAGGCAGAACAAGAAATGATTATCTTCGCCCGGAGATGCCGGGGCCCTGACTCCAGTGTAAACTCATTTGGAAAGCAGATGCTCGTACATCATATTTCACTCGCCGGAATACACAATTGATGACTGGGCCACCGGCTGAACTATGAGCGGGGAACTTAGTTTGACGACTTTCTGCCTCGCTGATGAACCCGCCTGCACTTTGCTGTTTACTACCTCCAGTGCTGTGCAATCTCGGTCCATCTGTGAGGACGGAACATTACGGCTGCGATCGTACATCCCCTCCCGGAGTACGCCGTCCTCCATCCTAAACGCCGCTTATGGCGCTCGGGCTGTTTTCCCTCGCACTGATTTTTGTCCTGATTTCCCCAAAGGCTGCTTCATGCAACCGTCACCGGCAGCTTTTCACCCGCGGTTTATGCCTTTCATATTTCCTCGACGTGGATTCGCCATAAATTAATGTAATTTAGATGAATAATTTGCACAAAGGCTTTGTATGGACGTTAAACTCTAATTCCCATGATGCATTGCTGTTTTACAGCATTATTTGATACATTAACGTCATTGTATTATATCTAAAGTTGTAAAAATAACATCTGTGTTTATCATTTTACATCTAAACTGTTAGGTCTCAATTACTGTAAAACAATACATATCTGTAAAATTTCCGGTAATTAACAATCAATTATCATGTATCATATATGTGTAAATATTCTATTAAATATGACTATTTTAGCTGTATTTACATTAATGTTCCAATAATTAACAGTAAAAATCAATTAAATACTGTGATTTCTGTATTTATGTGATAATAACTGTAAAATAATACAGTAAATCTATGTAATTTACAGTAACATTACAGCGTTTTACACAGTAATTATCTGCAGATTTAACAGTAAAGTTTTACATCATAACTTAACATACATTAACATCATTGTATTATATCCAAAGGTGTAAAAATAATATCTGTATTTATCATTTTACATCTAAACTGATAGGTCTCAATTCTAAAATTACATAAAAGTGTAAAACAATACATATCTGTAAAATTTTCGGTAATTAACAATCAATTATCATGTATCATATATGTGTAAATAATCTATTAAATATGTCTATTTTAGCTGTATTTACAGTCATGTTGCAATAATTAACAGTAAAAATCAATTAAATACTGTGATTTCTGTATTTATATGATAATAACTGTAAAATAATACAGTAACTATGTAATTTACAGTAACATTACTGCGTTTTACACAGTAATTATCTGCAGATTTAACAGTAAAGTTTTACATCATAACTTAACATATATTAACATCATTGTATTATATCCAACGGTGTAAAAATAATATCTGTATTTATCATTTTACATCTAAACTGATAGGTCTCAATTCTAAAATTACATAAAAGTGTAAAACAATGCATATCTGTAAAATTTGGGGTAATTAACAATCAATTATCATGTATATATGTATCATATATGTGTAAAAAAAAATCTATTAAATACTATGATTTGTTGTATTTACAGTAATATTAACAATTAAATACTGTGATTTCTATATTACTGTGATAATAACTGTAAAATAATACAGTAACTATGTAATTTACAGTAACATTACTGCGTTTTACACAGTAATTATCTGCAGATTTAACAGTAGTTTTTAACTAGTTTAACTAGTTTGTAAAAGTTTTACATCATTTTACATATAAACTGTTAGGTCTCAATTCTAAAATTACACTGTAAAAAAAGCATATCTGTAAAATTCACAGTAACTAACTGGCATCAATTATCCAGATACTTACTGTAATTACTATTTACAGTAGAATTAATGTACTTCTGTTTACAGTATTGTGTAAAAATATATTAAATACTAGTATTTTAGTTGTATTTACAGTCCAAAGGGGTACAAATAATTTGTGTATTTATCAGTTTTACATCTAAATTCATAAATTCCATGTGATGCTACTTTACATTTTAGAGGGAAATATAATATTTATTATTTATTATTATTATTATTTATTTATAATACTTTTTTTTTTACAGTAGAAGTACTATACTTCTGTTTACAGTGTTCTCTTTAAATAAAACAAATACTGAGATTTCAGTTATATTTATAGTATTCTGTGATTAATTATAAAATAAAAGAATGAAATACTTTGATTTCAGTAGGTTTTACAGTATTGGGTCATTAATTGTACATTCAAAATCAATTAAATTATGTTATTTAGTTTGTATTTACAGTCTTCTGTGATTAATTGTACAATAAAAATTAAATTAAATACTTTGTCTTCAGTTGTATTTACAGTATTAGGTAATTAATAGTGATTTATTGTAAAATATGTAGTAATTTACTGTACTAATCATTTACAGTAACATTATCACAGTAAATAACTGCTGCTTCATATATATTAACCTCATTTTATTATAGATAAAGGTGTAGTTTTTATAATTTTACATATAAACTGAAGGACTTGAACCTTGTGACATCACAGATATATTAATATCATCAACATCCTCTTGTTGCTGCAACACATCAACACTCCTGCTCTTTACCAGCAGCGGGACTCATTCTCCAGGTTGTTTGTGTATAAACAAATAAACAAATAAATAAAAAAGCTCCTTCTGTTGAGCTAAATACGTGATATCAGTCAAACGCACATCTGTGTTTACCCCGACATCTACAGTCTGTTTAATATGAAGTTTAGACAGGAAAAGTGTCGGAGTCGATCTTTTGAAGGAGCCTGTTTGTGAAAAACAAACACATTCCAGTGCTCGGTGTAAATATTTAGGTTTAATGCTGCGGAAACTGTGATGTCACAGATCAACAGTTCATCTCTTTCTTTACTCCATCACATCTCAACACCAACGCAGCCTGTATGAAGGATATAAGGCAGGAAGCTTCATTTCTGTAGCAGATTTCAGCGTTTTGACTCCTAGAGGGCACTTTAGCACACATTTTGGATCCTAAAGGGCACTTTAGCACATGTTTTTTCTCTTAGAAGGTGTTTTTCAGATGGTGTTTAGCATGTGTTTTGGCTCCTAGAAGGTGTTTAGCATGTGTTTTGGACCCTAGAGGGCACTTTAGCACATGTTGTGGCTCCCAGAGGGCACTTTAAGCACATGTTTCCCCTCTTCAAGGGCACTTTAGCATGCGTTTTGGCTCTTAGAGGGCACTTTAGCACACATCTTGGCTCTTCAAGGGCACTTTAGCATGCGTTTTGGCTCCCAAGAGAACACTTCAGTACACATCTTAGCTCCTAGAGGGCAGTTTAGCACACATTTTGACTCCTAGAGATCACTTTAGCTAGTATTTTGGCTTTTAGAGGGCACTTTAGCACACATTTTGGCTCTTCAAGGGCATTTTAGCACGTTTTTGATCCTAGAGGGCACTTTAGCTAGTATTTTGGCTTGTAGAAGGCACAGAAGCACACGTTTTCACTCTTCAAGGGCACTTTAGCATGCATTTTAGCTCTTAGAGGGCACTTTAGCACACATCTTAACTCCCAAGAGAATACTTTAGTACACGCCTTGGCTCCTAGAGGGCACTTTAGCTAGGATTTTGGCTCGTAGAAGGCACAGTAGCACATGTTTTCACTCTTCAAGGGCACTTTAGCATGCGTTTTGGCTCTTAGAGGGCACTTTATCACACATCTTGGCTCTTCAAGGGCACTTTAGCATGCGTTTTGGCTCATAGAGGGCACTTTAGCACACATCTTGGCTCTTCAAGGGCACTTTAGCATGTGTTTTGGCTCCCAAGAGGACACTTCAGTACACGTCTTAGCTCCTAGAGGGCAGTTTAGCACACATTTTGACTCCTAGAGATAATTTTAGCCAGTATTTTGGCTTTTAGAGGGCACTTTAGCACACATTGTGGCTCTTCAAGGGCATTTTAGCACGTTTTTGATCCTAGAGGGCACTTTAGCTAGTATTTTGGCTCATAGAAGGCACAGAAGCACATGTTTTCCCTCTTCAAGGGCACTTTAGCATGCGTTTTGGCTCTTAGAGGGCACTTTAGCACACATCTTGGCTCTTCAAGGGCACTTTAGCATGTGTTTTGGCTCCCAAGAAAAACACTTCAGTACACGTCTTAGCTCCTAGAGGGCAGTTTAGCACACATTTTGACTCCTAGAGATCACTTTAGCTAGTATTTTGGTTTTAGGGGGCTCTTTGGCACACATTTTGGCTCTTGGAGGGCACTTTAGCACACATCTTGGCTCTTCCAGGGCACTTCAGCATGCATTTTGCCTCCCAAGAGAACACTTTAGTAAACGTCTTAGCTCTTAGAGGGCACTTTAGCACATGTTTTGGATCCTAGAGGGCACTTTAGCTAGTATTTTTGCTCATAGAAGGCACAGAAGCACATGTTTTCACTCTTCAAGGGCACTTTAGCATGCGTTTTGGCTCCCAAGAGAACACTTCAGTACACATCTTAGCTCCTAGAGGGCACTTTAGCACACATTTTGACTCCTAGACATCACTTTAGCTAGTATTTTGGCTTTTAGAGGGCACTTTAGCACTCATTTTGACTTTTCAAGGGCATTTTAGCACATATTTTGTATATTTATCTATTTGCCTAGCATATTTTTTGTTTTGCTTGTGTGTAAATATTAAGTCTAATGCTGCCGAAGCCGTTTAGAAACGGCTCCTGTTGTGATGTCACAGATCAACAGTTCATCTCTTTCTTAGGAAATGAAAGCGTTTACTCCATCACATCTCAACACCAGTGCAGCCTGTATGAAGGATATAAGGCAGGAAGCTTTATTCCTGTAGCATATTTCAGCAGAAGGCGATTCAAAGCACTTTACATAAAACATTAAAAGCATCGGGACAAAGTGCAAAACATTACACAAATTAACTGATAAAAAAGACAGGGGCTGCAGTCCAACTCCATTTTGAGACTAGCTCCAAAATCAATAGTCATACAAAGGTCAAAATAGACTTTAAAGGGACAGTGTGTGTGATTTAACGTCATTTAGCAGCATCTAATGGAACAGCTTTGGCAGAAGTGGAAGATAATATTCATAAGTGTGGTTTAATTGGTGTATAATTCAGTTCAAATCTGATTTGATTAGATTGAGTCGTTTTTATTTAAATGAGGAGCAGATCTCCCTGCACAAGTTTAGAAAATATCCCCCAGGATTGTAGCCACAGATGTCTGGATCTGAAGTTATCAGAGCAACAAGCTGAGCTAGCTTGGTTAGCAGCTAACAGCTTGGGGAAACACGGATTGTTAATGTGACAGTTTTATTTACCTTTAGTGACTGGATCTGTTTCGTAGCAAAAGGAAAAGGAAAACAAAGGCATATATATAGCATGTACTCACCAGAGGAGGGCACTTTAACACGCATTCTGGAACCTAGAGGGCACTTTAACATGTGTTATGGCTCCTAGGGGGCACTTTAGTGTGCAATTTGACTCCTAGAGGGCACTTTAGCACATGTTTTGGCTCCAAAGAGGGCAGCTTAGCACCTTTTTGCTACTAGAGGGCACTTTACCACATGTTTTGGCTCCTAGAGGGCACTTCAGTATGTGTTTTGGCTCCCGAGAAGACACTTTAGCACAAAATTTGGCTCCTAGAGGGCACTTTAGTGTGCAATTTGACTCCTAGATGGCACTTTAGCACATGTTTTGGCTCCAAAGAGGGCACTTTAGTACATGTTTTTGCTACTAGAGGGCACTTCAGTATGTGTTATGGCTCCCGAGAAGACACTTTAGCACTAAATTTGGCTCCTAGAGGGCATTTTGGCACGTTATTGCTTTCAAAAGGGCACTTTAGCACATGTTTTGGCTCCATAGAGGGCAGTTTAGTACACATTTTTGCTACTAGAGGGCACTTTAGCACACATTTTGGCTCCCAAGAGGACACTTTAGCACACATTTTGGCTCCTAGAGGGCACTTCAGCATGTGTTTTGGCTTCTGAAAAGACACGTTAGAACAAAATTTGGCTCCTAGAGGGCATTTTGGCACGTTATTGCTTTCAAAAGGGCACTTTAGCACATGTTTTGGCTCCATAGAGGGCAGTTTAGTACACATTTTTGCTACTAGAGGGCACTTTAGCACACATTTTGGCTCCCAAGAGGACACTTTAGCACACATTATGGCTCCTAGAGGGCACTTCAGCATGTGTTTTGGCTTCTGAAAAGACACTTTAGAACAAAATTTGGCTCCTAGAGGGCATTTTGGCACGTTTTTGCTTTCAAAAGGGCACTTTAGCACATGTTTTGGCTCCTTGAGGGCATTTTAACCCACATTTTCATTCCTAGAGGCCACATTAGCACACGGTTTGGCTCCTAAAGGGCACTTTAGCATGTGTTTTGGCTCCTAGAGGGCACTTTAGCGTGTGTTTTGGCTCCTAAAGGGCACTTTAGCATGTGTTTTGGCTCCTAGAGGGCACTTTAGCATGTGTTTTGGCTCCTAGAGGGCACTTTAGCATACAAAGACATCTGCAGATAATTCATCTTCCGGTGAAAACATCTGAATATTAACTTATTAAAGACTAAAGATAAACTCATGACCTAAAACGCCTAAAGCCTCGTCGTGGTTTTCTAAGCAGACAAACATATTTATAATAAATAAAATCTCTGTGAGGATGAAATGAGATGTCGTCTTATCTGCAAAATCTGTGCACATTTGTATAAATGTGACACGACACTTGACAGTTTTATATAAAACATATTATATTGGATATAAAAAGGATTTCTAATGAACCACAACACACATTCGACGCTAAAAACTCAATTCCCGGTACAACAGGGTTCACATGAACTGAGCCGAATAATCTTGTAAAAAGCGAACGTTGGAAACATCATAACTAAGAATAAAAGGAGGAAGAAGTAAAATACACAACCACGGGGAGTGAATTATGGGAAAGCTGATAATTTAAGTCAGCGCCTTGGGACTTTGGCGGAGTTACACCTCCTCTTTAGCAGAACAATTCCAAATATCATTATCATGATGTTTCTGAGTTTCTTCCCATGATACACTTCTTCACTAATTGCATTGTCTTCCAGGATGACAACACTTTTATCTACAAGGCACGAGTGCAGCGAATGGAACAGCATGATAATGATGTTGAAAATATACCAATTTATTCTCTATAACCCGAGTGAACATGAGGGGAGATTTCACACTGGGGCTTATGGACGGAATCCATTTCACTGGCGACACAGATAAAACGAGCTAATTCTTATTAAAATATTTGTATGTATAATTAATATTAGAATCACAGTCTTATACATTGAGGTTCGTCTGAATCTGTTTGCACATACGAGTGTCTTCAAAACGCTATTTTGGCACCTAGAAGGTATTTCAATCTATTTGAGGGCATTTCAGTGTGTGGTTTGGCTCTTAGAGGGCACTTTAGCACACAATTCGGCTCCTAGAGGGCACTTTAGCACATGTTTTGGCTCCAAAGAGGGCAGTTTAGCACCTTTTTGCTACTAAAGGGCACTTTAGCACATGTTTTGGCTCCTAGAGGGCACTTTAGTGTGCAATTAGTTTCCTAGATGGCACTTTAGCACATGTTTTGGCTCCAAAGAGGGCGGTTTAGCACCTTTTTGCTACTAGAGGGGACTTTAGCACACATTTTGGCTCCTAAGACGACACTTTAGTACACATTTTGGCTCCTAGAGGGCACTTTAGCACATGTTTTGGCTCCAAAGAGGGCAGTTTAGCACCTTTTTGCTACTAAAGGGCACTTTAGCACATGTTTTGGCTCCTAGAGGGCACTTTAGTGTGCAATTAGTTTCCTAGATGGCACTTTAGCACATGTTTTGGCTCCAAAGAGGGCGGTTTAGCACCTTTTTGCTACTAGAGGGGACTTTAGCACACATTTTGGCTCCTAAGACGACACTTTAGTACACATTTTGGCTCCTAGAGGGCACTTTAGCACATGTTTTGGCTCCAAAGAGGGCAGTTTAGCACCGTTTTGCTACTAGAGGGCACTTTAGCACATGTTTTGGCTCCTAGAGGGCACTTCAGTATGTGTTTTGGCTCCTAAGACGACACTTTAGTACACGTTTTGGCTCCTAGGGGGCACTTTGGCACATGTTTTGGCTCTGAAGAGGGCACTTTAGCATGTGTTTTGGCTGCCAAGAGAAAACATTAGCATGCATTTTGGCTCTTAGACGGCACTTTAGTACACGTTTTGGCTCCTAGGGGGCACTTTAGCATGTGTTTTGGCTGCCAAGAGAAAACATTAGCATGCATTTTGGCTCTTAGACGGCACTTTATCATGCATTTTGGTTCCTAGAGGGCACTTTTACACACATTTTAGCTCCTAGAGTGGACTTTAGCACATGTCTGGCTCCCAAGAGAAAACATTAGCATATATTTTATGTCTAAGAGGGCACTTTATCATGCATTTTGGCTTGTAGATGGTCCTTTAGCATGCAATTTGGCTCTTAGATGGCACTTTAGCACATGTTTGGCTGCCAAGAGAAAACATTAGCATGGATTTTGGCTCTTAGAGGGCATTTTAGCTCATAGAAGGCACTTCAGCATATGTTTCAGCTCCCAAGAGGGCACTTTAGCACATGTTTTGGCTCCTAGAAGGCACTTTAGCATGCATTTCACGTTTAAGCTCCCAAGAGAGCACTTTAGCAAGTTTTTGGGCTCCTAGAAAGCACTTTAGGCATTTTTTAGCTCCCAAGAGGACAATTGAGCACACAATTTGGCCGCTAAAGGGCACTTCAGCACATGTTTCAGCTCCCAAGAGGGCACTTTAGCACATGTATTAGCCTCTAAGAGGGCACTTTAGCATGCATTTTGGGTCTCAGGGGCACCTTAGCCCAAGTCGTGGCTCTTAGAGGGCACTTTAGCCCACAGTTTGGCTCTTAGAGGGCACTCTTTAATTCTTGTTAATATATTTGTACCTATAATTAATATGAGAATCACAGAAACAGCTGATGATTGGTTATTTTGGGTATTTTGTTGTTTTCTAACCCCTAACAAACACCATCTTGTACGTGTTAACACATGCAGCATTAAAGCAGACGTATCTGGGTTCGTCTGAATCTGTTTTGCACGTTCCAGCGTCTTCAGAACACGTTTGTCTCTTGAAACCACAGATATTTCCAGCAGCTGCTGGGGGAGGTTTACACAAGCCGTAAAGTTTTAATAGTCTGGGAATGTACTGAATGAAATGCCTCGACAGACAGGCGAGTTGTTTTTTTATCTGTAATCTCAAAAAAATATGATATGAAAGCCGTAGTGGTTCTTGAGGGATGTGTGTGTGTTCAGAACAGCGATATAACGGCTGCTTCCTGCTTCACACTGACTGACTGACGACAGTAAAGACAGGATTTCAGCTTTTTGTAGTCGCAAACCAACTTCTCTTCAACTATAGAACTCAAATCTTAAATTCTACCATCTGTACTCAAACTTCCACCACCTGAAGACGCCTCTAATCTGCACAGAAGTTCACTCTCCGCACTGCAAAAAAAGGGGGAAATATCTTGAATTTAGGAGCAGACTGCATAATTCCCTAATTGACCAATCAGAATAGAGTATTTCACGAAGAATTCACAAACAATTTTAAGTAATAAAAAACATTTACCACATCTAAGAAGTATTTCATGCAATAGAGGATTAACGTCATGGTGAAATCCCAGGCGGCCATTTTGAACCAAAGGTTGTCAAAAAGTGTGATTTTGGCCGTTTCCACACCTCACATCTGAACTCACTACGAGTACAGATTTTATTGTATTGGCCTCAAATTTGGTCAGTATGTTCTTATGGCATTTGTGATTAAAAGTTAATAAAAGATTTTTGTTTAGACAAGTGGTCTGGCCGTGGCGGCCATTTTGGTTCATTGGCTTTTTGATGGCTTTAACGACCTCATGTCATCATGAAAATTGGTAAACGGGTCAAGGATGGAAAGGTCTTTGATTTAAAAGGACTTTAATACAGTTTTAATTCACATGTTTGCACCATGATTGTCATGAATCAGACTATTTGAAGCACAATTAACCGTCTGTATGAGGTAGAACGCTGTGATGCAGGGTTAGACGGCGACTTCTCTGGTTTCATCCATTGGAAGAGGCCCATTTATCACATTTAGTCCACCGGGACAAATCGGGACCAGGCAAAGAGAGAGTTAAGTGAAACATGAGGCCCACACAGTTTGAAAGGAGGCAGCCGCGAAATGAAATATATTGAATTATTGTTGCATCGCGGCAAAGCTCGGCGAGATTTAGACACAGGTGAACAATGGTGTTGTTTGTGTGTGTATAGGTGGAGATGTTCGGCCTCCAGTGAATCACTTTAACTGCCAGCGAGGCAGAGAGGTGCATAAAGACAGGGGAACAAAATAGACAAAAAAAATACAACCCCATGATTGAAAGAAATGGCTGTAAAATGAGACGTAAACTATGAAACACTCGTTGAAAGCTTTGTGAACCAGCTGGAAAGAAAATGAATCTGAAAGGTTACGCAATCGCTGACAGATGGCGAGGCCGTGATATGATGGAATTGGTATTAGAAAAAGGTGATGTGTCCCGCCAATCCACCCCCCCCCCCCCCCCCCCCCCCCCCCCCCCCACCGTACACCGGAGCAAACAGGCACATCATTTAAGTGATAGTCACTTATCTAATCGGTACTTTTATGTTTTCCATGCATGGATAACTGCACCTGAACGCAACAGTGGCGTGAACAGACTTTTTGAAGGCCAGGCCCGAGAAGAAATTACAACAAATGTCACAGCAAAACAGACGAAATAGACAGAATCAGGTTAGTTTATTAGGATCAGAATCCATGAGAACGGAGAATTCAGGCTAATGGCTAATCAAAGTCTATTGAAAATGAATAGGGTTTAAATTGTTGGCACCATATAACGACTCTGGGAAAGCTAGCATGTCCTCAATAGAATGAATAGTGTCCAACATATGAGTGGTTTTGCCAACTAAGAGGGCACTTTAGTGAGTTTGGCCTCCTAAGAGGGCACTTTAGCACACATTTTAGCTCCTAGGGATCACTGTAGCACATATTCTGGCTTCCAAGGGGGCAATATAGTGTATTTTGCCAACCAGGAGGGCACTTTAATTAGTTTTGCCTCCTAAAGCGTGTGTTTTGGCTTCCAGAAGGGCACTTTTGCACATGTTTTTGTTCCCAGGGGGCACTTAAGCACTCATTTTGGTTCCCATATGTGCACTTTACCATGCTATCTGGCTTCCAAGAGGGCACTTTAGCACACATTTTGGCTCCTAGAGGGCACTTTAACATGGGTTTTGGTTCCTATAGATCACTGTAGCACCCACTTTGCCATCCTAAAGGACATTGAAGAAAATATTCTAGGTTTTTAATGTGTGTTTTGGCTCCAAGAGGGTACTTTAGCACATGTTTTTGCTCTCAAGAGGGTGTTTTAACATCCAAGAGGGCACTTTAGCACACATTTTGGCTCCTAGAGGACAATTTAACATGGATTTTGGCTCCTAGATATCACTGTAGCACCCATTTTGGCTTCCATAAGTGCACTTTAGAAAACATTCTAGGTCCGAAAGGGCACTTTAATACGCGTTTTGGTTCCAAGAGGGTGTTTTAGCTTCCATGAGGGCACTTTAGCACCCATTTTGGCTCCTAGAGGGCACTTTAACATGGATTTTGGCTCATAGAGATCACTGTAGCACCCATTTTGGCTTCCATAAGTGCACTTTAGAAAACATTCTAGGTCCGAGAGGGCACTTTAATACGTGTTTTGGTTCCAGGAGGGCACTTTAGCAGACATTTTGGCTCCTAAGGATCACTGTACTATACATTTAGGCTTTTAAGAGGGCACTTTAGCTCTTGGTTTGGCTCAGTTGAGCCTCCACCCCCCTCCCCTGTGAACGCCACTTATCAGCAATCTTCACTTTCTAACTTTTAACCGCATCCACAAGGTCAAACACGGCGGACCTCGCTTGTCAGCGGTGGATCTGTTGAAATAAAAAAAATAAATAAAAAAACATTGAAATTGTGGATAGAGTTGTTATGAATAAGAAATGATAAATTCATGAAAGATTTAGCCCCGTCTGACGGAGATTTCAGGTCCTGACTCCGTGTCACTTGCAGTGTCTCCGTGACGACTTCAGGTTGATGGCCGGGCAGTCGGGACCTTCTTCTTCTTCTTCTTCTTCTTCTTCTTCTTCTTTTTGCACCGTAAGCAAATGTGGCGGCGTACGTCAGCGGACAAGTAGGACACGCTGACGAGGTGAAGGTTCGTCTCTGACTCCCGGATGAACCGCGGCAGCTCGTTCATGAGATCTCATCGTAGTGTCTCGGCGTGGGACGTGTTTGGGAATTCAGTTGTAATTGATGGTGATATGATGAAACACGGTCATCAGTCTGGTTGGAGGGGAAAGAAAAAAAAAAAAGAGAGAAAAAACTAGAACTGAGATCAAAGGATGAGCATCACCAGAGGGGTTTTGTCTAAATTGATTGATGTGTTCTCTGTTAAAGAGAAGAGTTAGTCAAGTCAAGGTTAATGCTGATAAAAAGTTTTTTTGGACTTTTTGGTGAGTATATGTGCAAAAATCTAAAGCTACGATTTAATCGTAGGTTTTTAGGTAATTAACTGGTCGTTGGTTTCCCAGGCTTGTACTTTAGTGTGCACTTTTGCTTCCCTATAAAATATGAGCGAATTTTGACTCCTAGAGGGCATTTAACATGCATTTTAGCTTCCAAGAGGGCACTTTAGTGCACATATTGGCTCCTAGAGACCACTATAGCATGGATTCTGACTTACAAGAGGGCACTTTAGCCTCCTATAGATCACTGTAGAATGTGTTTGGCTTCCAACATGCATTTTAGCATCTATGAGGGCACTTTAGCACACAATGTGGCTCCTAGAGACCACTATAGCATGAATTTCGACTTTAAAGAGGGCACTTTAGCAAACATTTTGGCTCCTTGAGGTCACTATAGCATGAATTTTGACTTCCAAGAGGGCATTTAAGCTTCTATGAGGGCACTTTAGCACACATTTTGGCTCCTAGATATAATTGTAGCATTGGTTTGGCTTCCGAAGGGATATTTAACATGCATTTTGGCTTCCAAGAGGGCATTTTAGTGCACATTTTGGCTCCTTGAGGTCACTATAGCATGAACTTTGACTTTGAAGAGGGCACTTTTGCACATATATTGGTTCCTAGAGATCACTGTAGCATCTGTTTGGCTTCCAAAGGGACATTTAACATGCATTTTGTCTTCTACGAGGGCACTTTAGCAAACATTCTGGCTCCTAGAGACCACTATAGCATGGATTCTGACTTCCAAGAGGGCACTTTAGCCTCCTATAGATCACTGTAGAATGTGTTTGGCTTCCAACATGCATTTTAGCATCTATGAGGGCACTTTAGCACACAATGTGGCTCCTAGAGACCACTATAGCATGAATTTCGACTTTAAAGAGGGCACTTTAGCAAACATTTTGGCTCCTTGAGGTCACTATAGCATGAATTTTGACTTCCAAGAGGGCATTTAAGCTTCTATGAGGGCACTTTAGCACACATTTTGGCTCCTAGATATAATTGTAGCATTGGTTTGGCTTCCGAAGGGATATTTAACATGCATTTTGGCTTCCAAGAGGGCATTTTAGTGCACATTTTGGCTCCTTGAGGTCACTATAGCATGAACTTTGACTTTGAAGAGGGCACTTTTGCACATATATTGGTTCCTAGAGATCACTGTAGCATCTGTTTGGCTTCCAAAGGGACATTTAACATGCATTTTGTCTTCTACGAGGGCACTTTAGCAAACATTCTGGCTCCTAGAGACCACTATAGCATGGATTCTGACTTCCAAGAGGGCACTTTAGCCTCCTATAGATCACTGTAGAATGTGTTTGGCTTCCAACATGCATTTTAGCATCTATGAGGGCACTTTAGCACACAATGTGGCTCCTAGAGACCACTATAGCATGAATTTCGACTTTAAAGAGGGCACTTTAACACACATTTTGGCTCCTAGATATAATTGTAGCATGTGTTTGGCTTCCGAAGGGATATTTAACATGCATTTTGGCTTCCAAGAGGGCATTTTAGTGCACATTTTGGCTCCTAGAGACCACTATAGCATGAATTCTGACTTCGAAGAGGGCACTTTTGCACATATATTGGTTCCTAGAGATCACTGTAGCATCTGTTTGGCTTCCAAAGGGACAATTAACATGCATTTTGTCTTCTATGAGGGCACTTTAGCAAACATTCTGGCTCCTAGAGACCACTATAGCATGGATTCTGACTTCCAAAAGGGCATTTAACATGCATTTTGGCTTCCAAGAGGGCACTTTAGCAGACATTCTGGCTCCTTGAGGTCACTATAGCATGAATTTTGACTTCCATGAGGGCACTTTAGCACACATTTTGGCTCCTAGATATAAATGTAGCATGTGTTCGGCTTCCGAAGGGATATTTAACATGCATTTTGGCTTCTACGCGGGCACTTTAGCACACAATGTGTCTCCGGGAGACCACTATAGCACGAATTTTGACTTCGAAGAGGGCACTTTAGCACATATTTTGGTTCCTAGATATAACTTTAGCATGTGTTTAGCTTCCAAAAGGGCATTTAACGTGAATTGTGGTGTCCAAGAGGGCACTTTAGCACACATTTCAGCTCCTAGAGATCACTATAGCACAAAATTTGACATAGAAGAGGGCACTTTAGCAAACATTTTGGCTCCTAGAGGGCACTTTAACAGATGTTTTGGCTTCCAAGAGGGCACTTTAGCAAACATTTTGGCTCCTAGATATAAATGTAGCATGTGTTTGACTTCCAAAAGGGCATTTAACATGCATTTTGGCTTCCAAGAGGGCACTTTAGCACACATTCTGGCTCCTTGAGGTCACTATAGCATGAATTTTGACTTCGAAGAGGGCACTTTAGCACAAATTTTGGCTCCTAGAAATCACTATAGCATGAATTCTCACTTCCAAGAGGACACTTTTGCACATATCTTGGTTCCTAGATATAACTTTAGCATGTGTTTGGCTTCCAAAAGGGCATTTTGGTGTCCAAGAGGGCACTTTAGCACACATTTCAGCTCCTAGAGGGCACTTAAACAGATGTTTTGGCTTCCAAGAGGGCACTTTAGCACACATTTTGGCTCCTAGAGACCACTATAGCATAAATTTTGGCTTCCAAGAGGGCACTTGAGCACATATTTTAGTTTTAATTTCCCCTGAAGTGGAACTCCGCTGAATGTTTTGAGCATTTTTTGCCCATTTTTGCATATCTTTTTACAATATTCACACAGAAATATCTATTATTTAGAGCGGAGTAAAGGTAAAAGTATGAATTATTATTTTTGAAAAGTACAGATTTTGTTATTTTAGTTTAGTTTACATGTAAAACCAAATGAAAACATAGTCAAATAATAGATTTTTACAGTTTTATTACAACAGAACACACATTTTGTCTTCTGAAAATAAGGATGTGCTTAAAATAACTTGTTTTAAGTCGTTTTTTTGTATTGAGGACAGTCTCCTCAGATTAATTGTGTTATCCAGAATTATAAATGGTGCTGAGGCCGTGTGGTAAATACCAACCAACGCTCCATTCATTACTGAATAGAAACGATGGATCCATAGACGTGTATTTGTCCCGGCTGACACGCGGTGCAGGTTGTAGCTACGACACATGTTGATCCGCTGAGCCTTCACCTTCCAGGCAGCTGTTTATTTTCCTTTAATTATAATCATGCGGATATGAAGTGAATAGAATTGAATAAACAAAAGCCTTGAGCCAAAGCGTGGATTCTATTTACAGTGGATAATTGGTATGGGTATGTCTAGACTCCAGCCTATTAGACACAGCTTAGCCGCCCGCACCGCCGGCCGTATTAATCTGAGCAAATAATGAAACGGAGAATGAAAAATGCACCTGAGGCAAATCTGCCGGATTCTCCCCGAGAATAATAAGCGAAAAACAAAGATGACAAGAAGACGGCGGCGATGCATCAAGGAGGAGAGCAGGTCACGCTCTCATATTCATCACAGCTGCTAAAAGATGGATGGAGCTGCTTCCTCCAGCCACTCTGTCTGTGTGTGTGTGTGTGTGTGTGTGTGTGTGTGAAGGACGGAAGGAGTGCAGCATACATACAGGAGTGTGTGTGTGTGTGTGTTGTTGCGTAAAAGAAGTGATTGGACAGTTTACACACACACATCTGCAGGTAAATCTCCCCAGATGTTCTACACCTAATTAAAACTATGATGCTAATGCATTACAACAGTTATATATATATATGTATATGTATATGTGTGTGTGTATATATATATATACATACATATATATACATATATACACATATATATATATATATATATATATATATATATATATATGTGTGTATATATATATATGTGTGTATATATACATATGTGTGTATATATACATATATATGTGTGTATATATGTATATGTATATATATACATATATATGTATATATACATATATATATGTATATATACACATATACATATATAAGTATATATGTATATATACACATATATATGTATATATATGTATATACATATGTGTATATATGTATATACATATGTATATACATATATATATATATATATATATATATATATATGTATATGCATATATACATATATATATATATATATATATATGTATATGCATATATACATATATATATATGTATATATTAATATGTATAATGTATATATATACATATATATATATATATGTATATATATACATATATATATATATATATATATATATATATGTAGATTTTCACTTCTCATTCAATAAAAAACAGATATTATTTAAGTATAACTTTAAGTATAATTATACTTTATATAATCATTATTACATAATGAGTCGCTGGATTAATCAAAGTGACATGAAAAACACTAAATTCTGATTATTTCTTCTACTTTTTTGCTTTTTTAAATTATTATTAAATAAATTATTCGTCTTCTTTTCTTAAAACAAGACCAAATGGACCCAAATTAGATAATTCTGCTCTATACTGGACTAAATGTGGCAAAAACAGGACGTTTTCACCTGTTAATGTTCCAGTTTTGCAGCATTTTCTTCAGTTTTTGTCGTATTCGGACGTGTTAACGATGAAAAAACCTCAAAGACGCGACGTCTCGGTCCTTTTACGACATTTTCCAAAGACCATGTGTTAAAACCCCAGTTTTTCTGAGCCACCTCGTGTGTATAAAACCTCCCCGACAGCTTCTCCGGCTGAGCTGAGAAGTGTTAAAGCCTGGAGGCAGCGGCGGCCTCGGCCTGGACCTCCCTGAGGGTCCACGCCGCCGCCGCCTCGCTGCCATCATGGCGGCGAGGGCCAAGGAGTCCGCTCGTTGACCCCAGGAAACTCCCAGCGGGTCCTAACATGTAGGGTCTAAAAGTCCCGGCTGCTACAAACTGCCTGATTTAATATGAACACTCAATAAGATGGAAGATTTCTACTTTCCACCCAATTATAACATGCTAATTCAGCAATAAATTGTTCTGTTGAGTGTATCGTTTTAAATAAAGTTATTTAAACACTTAACCTGTTCCCTCCGTCTCTAATGCAGCGTATCTCCACGACTACAGGGGATTTATGGATGATTTAGGGTTTAAAATAAAGCTAACACCTGTGAGATAGTTGAATAAATGATAGAATTCATTTAAAATCTACAGAGTTGGAGTAAATACAGGGAGAATAAAGCAAAAATGCTTTAAAAGATTAGCTCCGCCCCCCCCAAAAAAAACAGATTGTTAGGTTGAAAACCACCTGAAAATGAGATTTTATGTTTTCGCTATATGCTAATATTATTGCTTGGGGTTGAAATTATGCTTTGTTAAGATAATAATGTTAAATATTGACTTGTAGCTGAGTTTCTTGTCGACGTTTCGGTGCTTTTTATTATTTCTAAATAAAAAACAGGTTAAATTAAATATGTAGAACTAACATGTACAAGTCATGATGGATCATCTCTTTCTAATTAAGTTGAAATAACCTGTAAAAGTTGGATTTACTCCTTTTAATTATGTTGAATCAGCTCAACAAAACGATTTCGTGCCTAATTAGCATATTATAATTAGATGCAAATATCTATTTTCTTAATGTTCCCCTAAGAAATGATTTTTTTGTGTGTGTAACACTCTATTAAATATACCTTTATCTTAATTTTCTAACAAGCTGTGATATAAAAATCGATGTTTTTGCAGTTACGTGTGAAAAAGGGGGCTTTTATTTTGAAAGTCAGACAATTTATGAGGATATCCCTATTGCTCATGGACATTTATGCAATTTTTCAGCACAAATTTCTACACACAATTAGTATTTTGTGTCATAATTAGTTTAATACAGGCCCAGACCTTTATTGGAACCATAATTAAACAAAATAAACTACCAGTAGAATAAAGAAAAACATGATTTTATGTCTATTTGAACCTATAAAACACAGTTAATTTACAAGTTATTGTATTGTATAGTGTTTCCATGGCAACAATACCTTTATCTTCATTTTTCTGTGATATAAAATCTATGTTTTTACAGCGAGGCGTGAAAAGGATGCTTTTATTTTGAAGGACATACAATTTATGAGGTCACATGACCAGGATATCCCTATTGCTGATGGATATTCGACGTATAATAAAAAATCAATTGACAAACATCAATCAAAAATGACAATTAAAATACCAGGTATGTCATTAAATATCTTAATTATTATTTGTAAATCGATTCATCAATTATTTTATTTGCAAATTACAGCAAATTAGATAAATTAGTTTGATTTTACACACAAAAAACTAAAAAAATAAATGCATTTAAAAACAAGGTTCGAGAAAATAGATACATATATAAATTAAAGGCCGAAATAAAATAATTCTAATAAATATAATTCACATTTTTATGTGTACAAATCATTAGCAGCATGTTTCGTATTCCTTCATTAATAATATAATTCTGGACTCGTTGCAGGAAACGTTATTTACTGCAGCTTCTTTTCACATCTGCTGCACGTTCACGGAAAATATTTGACATCCTGCAAAAAAACAACTGTGAAGCCCGAGAAACAAAGATGTCAGATCGTAATGAGATGAGGTCTGTCAGTTAAAATCACAGACATCCTGTTAGATATCACAGCTTCAGCTAAAACAAACAAGAGGCTTTAAAAAAAACCTGCTGCACCTGAGAAACGTACAGTTTTATCAGCTTTCAGGTCAGGATCGGTGTTAAATATGACAAATCCTCCCATTTTATATTATGTATTATTTAAATTATTATGGTTTTCAACCCTGATGTGAACGTGGGGTAAATTTCTGCAAACAAGCAACTATAAAAGTCATTAAAATGCTATTTAATGCAAAGAAAATGACTTATTTTTTAGTGTAGATGGGCTTGTACACACTGTTAAAGTGCCCTCTTGGGAGCTAAAACATGCTAAAGTGCCCTCTTGGAAGCTAAAAAATGTGTTAATGTGCCCTTTTGGTAACTAAAAAACATGTGAAAGTGCTCCCTTGGGAGCTAAAGTGTGTGGTAAAGTGCCCTCTAGGAGTCAAAAAGTCTGTTAAAGTGCCCTCTTGGTAGCTAAAACGTGCTAAAGTGCCCAATTGGAAGCTATAAAAATGTGTTAATGTGCCCTCTAGAAGCTAAAAGTGTGCTAAATTTCTATCTAGCAGCCAAAACATGTGCTAAAGTGCCCTCCTGGGAGACAAATGTGTGCCAAAATGCTAAAATATGTGCTAATGTACCCCCTTGGGAGCTAAAAAGTGTGTTAACGTGCCCTCTTAGTGCATGCAAAGTGTTCTGAAGTGCCCCCTATGACTAAAACGCATGTAAAACTGCCTCCTTGGGAGCTACAAAGTGTGTTAACGTGCCCTCTTGGGAGTAGAAATGTGTGTTTAAGTGCCCTCTAGGACTAAAACGCTTGCTCAAGTGCCCCCTAAGATGAAAAGATGAAAGTTAATACTTTTTAGTAGCAATATAACTCCAGATATGCTCTTCAGTGCGTGGTAAAGTGCTCTCTAGGAAGCAAAACATGCGCTAAAGTGCCCTGTAGGAGTGAGAAAGTCTGTTAAAAGCCCCCTTGGGAGCTAAAGTGTGTGCTAAAGTGCCCTCTAGGAGTCAAAAAGTCTGTTAAAGTGCCCTCTTGGGAGCTAAAATGTGCTAAAGTGCCCTATTGGAAGCAAAAAAAATGTGTTAATGTGCCCTCTAGAAGCTAAAAGTGTGCTAAATTTCTGTCTAGGAGCCAAAACATGTGCTAAAGTGCCCTCCTGGGAGACAATTCTGTGCTAAAATGCTAAAATATGTGCTAATGTACCCTCTTGGGAGCTAAAAAGTGTGTTAATGTGCCCTTTTGGTAACTAAAAAACGTGTGAAAGTGCCCCCTTGGGAGCTAAAATGTGCTAAAGTGCCCTATTGGAAGCTAATAAAATGTGTTAACGTGCCCTCTAGAAGCTAAAAGTGTGCTAAATTTCCATCTAGGAGCCAAAACATGTGACCATTGTGTGTTGGAATTATGTGATGAAATCTAATTATTAGGGTCCTGTAGGTCCTAGAAATCTTGAAACATCCACTTTCAGGTAAAATGGGCCAAGAAAAACATATATATTTAATTATTGTTACTTAAAAAGTCACATGTGTTGTTATTCTAATTAACTACACACAAATTAAACTACTTTAAATATGGTAAAATCAGTTATTATAGCAGTAGATAGACTGGAAACTAACCATTTCTTCTTAGAATGCAGTTTTAAATGGTTATTATATCAGTTGAATCACTAATAATCATGTTATGCATCTATTTTTATTAATTTATACTCTTTTATTTGCAGTAAAATAACATTTTAATGACTATTATAGTTGGCTTTTGCACAAATCTGCATTTATCCCATGTACAAAATCCTTTTTGGGGGATTAATAGATAAATTCATCGTTATAATTTAAATAAAACGACTCTTTCTGGGCGGGTTTATCTCCGCCATGTTGTTGGGAGGAAGTCGATGACGTCATGTGACAGGAAGTAGTTGGAAAAGCTGGTTAATCTGTATTTCTTTGCATATTTCTGCATATTTTTCTCTTTTCCATATAAACCAACAGCATTTTTTCCCCTCTGAGGGTCCGGTACCATCAGCAGTGACTGGGAGGGGATGAGGAATCTGTTTTTTAATGATCCCCGGGGACCAGCGCTTATATTTACCATAATCCGGAGCCTGAGGGAGCATCAACTTCTAATCACCTCCATCTTCCCTCCCCACTGCAGATACACATCAGACCATTATAAACCTCATAAAGAGCCCAGCTCGGAGATGATTGTCTCTCTCTGTGCAGCAACGGCTTATTGTTTCTACATGTTGCTGCATGTGTCGCTGTCAGGTTCAGGGTGAACACAGAAAAGTAACGAGTCAAACGCCGCCATGTTGAGAGATGTGGTGCTGACGCAGTGAAAAGGAGCTGGGTCATGTTGAAGGGCTTTTATTACAAGCTGCTGCTTCGTTGTTCCCATTTCTAATGGACAGTTCACCATTTATACCCATTTCTAATGGTCAGATGACCATTTATACCCATTTCTAATAGTCAGTTTACCATTTATACCCATTTCTAATGGTCAGTTCACCATTTATACCCATTTCTAATGGTCAGTTCACCATTTATACCCATTTCTAATGGATAGTTCACCATTTATACCCATTTCTAATGGTCAGATGACCATTTATACCCATTTCTAATGGTCAGTTCACCTTTTATACCCATTTCTAATGGTCAGTTCACCATTTATACCCATTTCTAATGGACAGTTCACCATTTCTAATGGTCAGTTTACCATTTATACCCATTTCTAATAGTCAGCTCACCATTTATACCCATTTCTAATGGTCAGTTCACCATTTATACCCATTTCTAATAGTCAGCTCACCATTTATACCCATTTCTAATGGATAGTTTACCATTTATACCCATTTCTAATGGTCAGTTCACCTTTTATACCCATTTCTAATGGTCAGTTCACCATTTCTAATGGTCAGTTTACCATTTATACCCATTTCTAATGGTCAACTCACCATTTATTCCCATTTCTAATGCTCATTTCACCATTTCTAATGGTCAGTTTACCATTTATACCCATTTCTGATGGTCAACTCACCATTTATACCCATTTCTAATGGTCAGCCCACCATTTATACCCATTTCTAATGGTCAGATGACCATTTATACCCATTTCTAATGGTCAGCCCACCATTTATTCCTATTCCTGATGGTCAACCCACCATATGGCTTTGACCTCTGACCTGTGCTGCAGGCCTTTCAACCTTCTTGGCCATCAAATGGCCAGCTTCCATTCTTAAAAAATTTACATTGATGTAATTGATTTATACAAACATGAATAGATTCAGTTTTTTCTGTCTTAGATTCATATCGATACCAATTTCAGATACAATATCCCTTGTTGTTGCAGAGATATTCCAGATTTATTACCATTTATAGCAGGAAAAGTGAATAAAACTGACTTTAATTCCCAAAACAACTCAACAGAAACGGTATACCTGACGTTCTCCTTTATGAGTCGACTGTAGACACCTCTTCAAACGCGTTTCAACGACTGATTTACTGAAAATAAAACACAACACACAGCGGATTTCAATAAACCCCAAATGCCTCGTAGCTCGGCGTTTAATTAGCCGCCATTTGTGTGAAACTATCATCCTTTTAGTTGTTGTTTTTGAAGATTTTTGTCGTCGGTCGACTCAAATAACGTGACCTCAATTTGCATAATTGCAAATCTCGTTAATTACCGTATCTCACACACACACACATGAATGTCTTCTTTACCCAGATAATAGTGGTGTTGGTGAATCTGTTGGCGTCTTTTCAACAGGTGACAGGTTGCAGTGAAACCAGGTCACAACATGTTGTGGCCAGATGAAGTTTCTTTAGAGAATAGTAATTGGGTTATTCTGTTTTTTTTTTCTTTTTTAGAAGAAAGAGAACATATCACTTCCTGAGGAAGGAGGAGGAGGGGGTTGTTGGTCCACCATATTGGCAGATCAAGCGAATTAATCCCTTCTTTATTCTTAATCCCTTCCCTTATCATAAGATTATGAAAATCCAGATCCCTCCCTCCCTCTCAGATATTAAATTGCACCCATAATATAACTCCTGGCTCAAAGAGGAATAGAAGAAGAAGAAGAAAAAGGCATCGCCAGGCCTTCAGCCGCTGCAGATGGTGGCTGGAGTGCTCTTTGTCCACACTTCCTTTCAGTAATGTCTAATTCCGCCGCTCTGTGCCGTGAAGTCAGGGCCCGGCTGAGCTCCGTTATTCACCAGTTGACAATCTGCTTAAACACAAGCAAATTGGGGGGAAGAAGCAGCTTTGAAATGCAGTTTGATGGGTGTGTGCGGGGGAGAGGTTGAGGCTCTGACAGCCTCTCTACTGGGAAACTCAAAGAAGCCGTTTCTCATTACAAGCTAGTTTAGAGATTCCTAAATATTTACATCAAAACATTTTTTTGGTGCCTTTTTTTTGATGCATATACGATCTTTGCTTCGTGATTTACACGTTTTGTTGTGTTTTACCATTTATTTAAACATTCTGACACCTTCCTTTATGGGATTTATGATGAATTTAGTCCACTTAGACCACTTTGATTGATCCAGGGACTCGTTATTGTGTATTTTACACTTAAATAATTGCTGTTTTTGATTGAACTGGTTTATTTGCACCATAAAACCAAGCATGTTTTTTAAATAGACCTTAAAGATTAACACGTTGACATAAGAAAATGCCAAAAATAGAATAGGATACCCATTTATACCCATTTCTAATGGTCATTTCACCATTTATACCCATTTCTAATGGTCAGATGACCATTTATATCTATTTATAATGGTCAGATGACCATTTTTACCTATTTATAATGGTCAGCTCAACATTTATACCCATTTATAATGGTCAGCTCACCATTTATACCCATTTCTAATGGTCAGCTCAACATTTATTCCCATTTCTAATGGTCAGCTCAACATTTATACCCATTTCTAATGGTCAGCTCACCATTTATACCCATTTCTAGTGGTCATTTCACCATTTATACCCATTTCTAATGGTCATTTCACCATTTATACCCATTTCTAATGGTCAGCTCACCATTTATTCCTATTTCTAATGGTCATTTCACCATTTATACCCATTTCTAATGGTCAGCTCACCATTTATTCCTATTTTTAATGGTCATTTCACCATTTATTCCCATTTCTAATGGTCAGATGACCATTTATTCCTATTTCTTATGGTCAGCTCATCATTTATACCCATTTATATTGGTCATTTCATCATTTATACCCATTTCTAATGGTCAGCTCACCATTTATACCTATTTATAATGGTCAGCCCACCATTTATACCCATTTCTAATGGTCAGCTCACCATTTATTCCCATTTCTAATGGTCAGCCCACCATTTATACCCATTTCTAATGGTCAGTTTACCATTTATACCCATTTCTAATGGTCAGTTTACCATTTATACCCATTTCTAATGGTCAGCTCAACATTTATACCCCACAACACTAAATAAAGTATTTTTATCTGTAGTAAAACCCAATGTTACTGTTACAGCATCAACATATATCATCAATATCCACATCATCAATACAATAATAGTTTAATATAGTTAGATTTGAGCTGTTTGTGTGATTATTTAATTGGCTCCTTTATAATAAACATCTTACAGAATATATTCTACATGTTCTATAATGATCCTCAGTGGGATTTATAGGATTTTATGGACCAATAATTGACCTTTGACCTCTTACCTTATTAATTATTGAACTTTTATTATCATTTCTAGCATGAAAAATGAAAAATAGACATTTTAAAGATTATTAACTAACGCTGATGAAATAAATTGTGATTAATTTTGAATAATTATCACAAACTATTGTATTTTTATTTGTAGTAAAACACAATTTTAAGAATTTATTTCCAATATTCTAACTATATTTGCTCTATAACAGCAACATAAATTGATTCTGACTCTTCTGTATTCAAATATGTCCAAAATTAAGTAGAATCTTCTTATTCCACTGGCAGATCATTTATATTATTTCAAGCTTTTTTCTCTTAATTCTAGTTAATTTAATCTGTTTTCTTACACTAATTAACCCAAATCAGGAAAAAAACTGATCTTGAAATGAGCTAAATTATCTGCAATTCTCCTTAATATTGGACTAATTGTACCAAAAACAAGATCATTTCCCTTGTTATTGTGTCAGTTTTTGCAGTTTAACTTCCATGGTTCTACAGATATTCCACATTATCATTTATTAGCAGGAAACTGAACTCAGCCTGGGGCTGAAGTGGTTAATAATGATCTCCAGTGTGACTTCCTGAGAGGTCAAATCGCTAAATAAGAACTCGGCTTGTTCCTCGGCGGCTCGTCATCCCTCCGCGGCTTCGTGACATTTAGAACCACTGATAATGTGCTAATGATGCACTATTTTCATAGAGCTGCCCCGTCGCAACTGGCGGCAGGTGATTCCTCCTCAACGAGGGAGTCAAACACTTAATTAACGTCCAGTTTAACCCGAGACAAAAGGCGGCGGAGGACGTTCTCTTCTGATTTGACGTACGGCCTCTTCCCCCTGTCAGAGCGCCGTCTACTGTAAAAGTCACGGGTGGTGACGTGCGTTTTTATTCCCATAAAGGTTTCCAGTAAAAGTTGTGTTCAATGTAAAAAAAAAATGCTGCGTTTTATATCAAAAACCAAGAAAATGTGTCAGTTTTTGAGGAAGAAAGAAAAAAGAAACAGCAGCGTCTGAGTTTTTCTTTACAAACTCAAATATTTACTGTATGAACTGAGAAATCTTCAGGATTTACATTCCTGTCAATGAATATTTAGCTCGACAACCACATTTCAGCCTCTGCATTTCTTGGTTTTGTTTTTTTCTGTCTCTTCTATTCTTGGTTTTCATGTCAGCCCACAAGTTTATAAATGAGATTAAAGTTTGGGGATTGGGTTGGTCACTCCACAACTTTAATTTTGATGGTCTGTTCTGGTTTACTGGTGTGTTTCGGGTCTTTGTCTTGTTGAAACTCACACATACAAGGGATCATGGATCAGTTTGCCTATATCAAAAGACTTCAGAGCTATTTTACTATCAGTCCACAAAATGTTTCTCCATTTGTCTTTAGGCCAGTTGATGTGTTCTTTGGCAAATTGTTTCTTTTTCAGCATGAAGACAAGGCATCATGGATCAGTTTGCCTATATCTAAATACTTGAAGAGGTCATGTTGACTTATGTTGAAGAGGAAATACACTTGAAATGTGAGTTTCAACCCCAAACGCACCAGTAAACCAGCAGCATCTTGGTTCCAGACCAACAAAACTAAAGTTCTGGAATGCCAACCCAGTCTCTGGTCCTTAATCCCACTGAAAACTTGTGGGCTAATTAAATATAGGCAAACTGATCCATGATTCCTTTGGATCCCTGAAGATGAAACAATTTGCCAAAGAACACATCAACTGGCCTAAAGAGAAATGGAGAAACATTTTGTCAACTGATGAAAGTCATTGTTCTTTTTTGGTCCAAAGGCCACAGACAAGGGATTATGGATCAGTTTGCCTATATGTAAATATTTGAATAAGTCTTGTTGTTTTATGCTGAAGAGGAAATACACTTGAAATGTGAGTTTCGACCCCAAACGCACCAGTAAACCAGCAGCATCTTGGTTCCACACCAACAAAACTAAAGTTCTGGAGGGGCCAACCTTAATTCCATTGAAAAGTTGTGGGCTAATTAAATATAGGCAAACTGATCCATGATCCCTTGGATCCCTGAAGATGAAACAATTTGCCAAAGAACACATCAACTTTAAGAAATGGAGAAACATTTTGTCAACTGATGAAAATCAGATTGTTCTTTTTTGGTCCAAAGGCCACAGATAATGGATCAGTTTGCCTATATCAAAATACTTAAAGAGTCATACTGTCACTTGAAATGTGAGTTTCGACCCCAAACACACCAGTAAACCAGCAGCATCTTGGTTCCACACCAACAAAACTAAAGTTCTAGAGTGGCCAACCTTAATTCCATTGAAAAGTTGTGGACTAATTAAATATAGGCAAACTGATCCATGATTCCTTGGATCCCTGAAGATGAAACAATTTGCCAAAGAACACATCAACTTTAAGAAATGGAGAAACATTTTGTCAACTGATGAAAGTCAGATTGTTCTTTTTTGTCCAAAGGCCACAGATAATGGATCATGGATCAGTTTGCCTATATTAAAATACTTAAAGAGTCATATTGTCACTTGAAATGTGGGTTTCAACCCCAAACACACCAGTAAACCAGCAGCATCTTGGCTCCACACCAACAAAACTGAACTTCTAGAGTCACCAACCTTAATTCCATTGACAACTTGTGGGCTGACATAAAAAAAAAATGCTGTTTCCGAGACAAAAACAAGAAATTCAGAGGAACTATGAGGCGAGTACACTTGTTCATAGGAAGCAGGTCTCAGAAAACCATGGTTCTACAGCTAAATATGACTGTAGTGATTCAGTTTATTAAACACTACTGTGTGTGAGGCTGTGAGCCAAATAATTGTAGAGCAACAGTTTTACAAATTGTTTGTTCATAGCTGGAGGGCAGTGTGTGATACTTAGAGAAAAAAAAGAAGAAACCACAGTTGTGATCTGCAGAAATCAGCATTAAGCGTCGAGATTTGTCCTTCAGCTGCTTGTTTTTGCTGCATGAAGATCCGCGGCTCCCTGCCACTGATTGTTAGAAGCCAGCAGGGAACCCGGCTGCATTATTAATTATCCTCTGGAGGAAAGAAACAGCACCTTTTCTACATTTAGCTCATCAAACAGAGATGTGGAATAGTACAGAGATGCAGCGACGTAGCTATTTCTGTTGTATTGTCCCCGATCAAATAAATGAATTAAACCGGCTTTGATTGACATGAGAGAATAATTAAGCCGCAGCGTTTATTTAAAGGCAAACACACACTCACAGATGCCTTTTAGGTCTTTGAGTTTCATATGACGCTCTCCCATGAAGGTTTCCGTTAAAAGTTCAAATCAGCCAGTTTGATTAAAAACAGCTGATATTCAAGTATAATGTAGACAATTAATTGTATTAAATACTTAAATTTAGTGTTTTTTATATTAAATTTATATCCAGTTGCATCATACCCGTGCCCAGATGTTGTCAGGTGTTAGCCACCCCCCCCCCCTCGCTCTTCACAATTCCCCTTGAATTAGATTCCACTCTCCAACTAATCTCTTTATTCGTGTGGAGAGGCTTTTTTTTTTCTTTTTTTGTGCATGATGTGGCTTAATCCTGCTGCAGCATGGGCCCCGGCGGCCTTTGATCAGCTCCTGTTTGATGAGAGATATCGACAGAGCCGGTGCGACTCGCCCCTCCCCCGCCCGGCGCCGCACTTGTTGAGGTTGACGAGATTAAAAGAGGAGAAGATGGAAGCGGAAAAAGAGACGGCGGCGGCCGGACGACGCTGCGATTCTGAACATGAAAACATGAAATATGAGGAGGACACGCGTGGAACATGCTCCCGACAGTTTAACCCGTTAAACTCCAGGTTCCCCCTGTGAGATTGCTCCACTAATCATGTACAAATATAGTGAAGCTATACATCAAATTAAACAGGAGAAACTCCACTACAAGCACATATAAGTCATATTTACACACAACAAACACAACTCCAACACCAAGCTAATTAATTAACAAATGTGAAAATCGGTATATGATCATAAAGCCAACCCACTCGCCACATTTTGATGGCTAGCGCTCTGATACTTCATGTTACACAAACAAGTGACATCTCATATGAAAGCTGAGACTTTGACGAGTCCAACGGTACCATCAGTGTAGCTTTATAACAAAAACTCAGTAAACTAGCAGCCACAAAACACTACAGTAAAAAGTCGCTTGTTTGAAGCGACTGACAAAAAATGTGCTTTATTTGAGAGCAATAAATGCTAGAGCTGGAGTTCAAGGGGTTAAAAGCACACCATGAAATGCCTAATAATTGACCTTTGAACTCTTATCTTATTAATCACTGAACTTTGCAACATTTATTTCCATTTATAGATTTTATTGATACTGGAAAAAAATCAAAGTTTAAGCGAAAATCTCTTGTTTTTGGTACAATTAGTCCAATATTAAGTAGAATTATCTTATTCCACTGCAGAGGTTTACTGGATGATCTTGGGTTCAAAATAAAGCTGACACCTGTGAGATAGTTGTATCAGTGACAGAATTAAATTAAAATGTACAGTGTTGAAGAACATCCAGCTAGAATGAAGCAAAAAAGTGAAAAAAAAAAATTAGCTCCGACCCCAAAAAACATCTATTTAGGTTGAAAATCACCTGAAAATCATGTGTTAGAAGCTGAATTCATCCATGGATCAGTAAAATAAAGTGTTATAGGTAATTGGACAAAATATCAGCCTTATAAAATGAACCAGACTAATTATAGAGATGTTTTAGTCCAGGTATTTTGGCACATTTCAGTACTATATACCATAGAATTTTTTAGAAAAGTACAATATTATTCATGGGCGTGTGTGTGAGATCCTATTGGTCAGTTTGGATGATTGACAGCTCTATGGAAGCGTCTAAGCCAATAGAATCCAGTCATGTGGTCTAATAGGGACATGTCAGGACGTGTTTTACAAAGATAGGTGATACGCAGCGACTTCACACTCCGTAAATAATCTGGTCTCTGACTTCATCTTAAAAAAAATAAGGTTTAGAAGCAGCGTTTTTATGAGTCCAACACTAGTTTTTATTGAAAAACAGCAGAGATAGAGGGCACATTAGCACAAGAGGGCACATTAACACACGTTTTAGCTCCCAAGAGGGTACTTTAGCACATATTTTAGCATTTTAGCACACATTTGTCTCCCAGGAGGGCACTTTAGCACATGTTTTGGCTCCTAGACGGAAATTTAGCACACTTTTAGCTTCTAGGGGGCACATTAACACATTTTTTTAGCTTCCAATAGGGCACTTTAGCACATTTTAGCTTCCAAGAGGGCACTTTAACAGAGTTTTTGACTCCTAGAGAGCACTTTACCATGCACTTTAGCTCCCAAGAGGGCACTTAGCATGCATTTTAGCTCCTAGATGTCACTTTAACACATGTTTTAGCTGCTAAACAGCACTTTAACATGCTTTTTGGCTGCTAGAGTTCACTATAACATACTTTTTAGCTCCTGATGGCACCTTAGCACCCATCGTATCTTTCTAGAGTGCACTTCAGCACCCGTTTTGTTAACAACGGGGCCATGCGGGACCTGTACCCACCGCTGTTTCTCACAGAGATGGCATCATTGGCTGCGACGCAGCTTTGAAGATGCATCTGTTTGATGTTAAAAAAAATGATTTCAAATAAAAGTCTAAATCCTTCTTGTATAATCAGGTTGCTGAGGAGCAGATAAACTTAATTTGTCTTTGAGGATGATGCCCATTGTCGTATTTATTCAGCAGATAACAGGATAAATAAAACTGAAGCAGACAAACATTACAGCCTTTTGTTTCCTCTCATTAAGACATAATTTATCGTCGTATCAGTAAAAAGACAAAGGTTTTTTGTCGGTTCATGTAAAAACTGAGGAGTGAGTGTTCATCTTATAGAGACAAGCTTGGTACCTCTGTGTAGATCAGAGCTCATATTATTGCGTGGGGTTGAAATGCTGTTTTATTAAGCTAATAATGGATGATATAAACTTGTAGCTGAGTTTCTTGTCGACGTTTTGGTGTGTTACGTGAACATATTGGTGCTCGTAGTAACAAGAAGGCCTGCAGTAAAAAACCATAAACAAGGCTTAAAAAGGCCAGTAATTAGCTCGTCTTTATGTTGCGGTGTACGGAGTCGTCCTTGGCCGACCACGGCTCTCTGTGGACCAATCAGAGCACATCGTTACGGGGCCAATCAGCAGGTGGGATTAGTGCGGCTTTGATCCGAGGACCGGGCTCCGCTGCTTCTGATCCACTCCTTCACACGGCGTTTAAAGGCTTTGAATCGACAATGGTGTTGGTGTACGAGACGAGTCCAACGATGTCCTACAACGACGCTGCAGACTGGATTAATTACAGGGTGATGAGGGCTTCTAGAGACCGGTAGACCACAACCAGAGGAATGGAGCGAAACGCCAACATTAGTCACTTAGAAATGTCCTTATTTCTGAAAGAAAAGCACTGTTTTTTCAATGAAGACAAAACATGTGCTAAAGGGTCTTCTAGAAGCTAAAACATGTGCTAAATTTCCCTCAAGGAGCCAAAACGTGTGCTAAAGTGTCTTCTTGGGAAAAAAACATGTGCTAAAGTGTCTTATAGGAGACAAAACATGTGCTAAAGTGCCCCCTAGGCACACAAACATGTGCTAAAGTGCCCCCTAGGCACACAAACATGTGCTAAAGTGCCCCCTAGGCACCAAAATGTGTGCTAAAGTGCCCCCTAGGCACCGAAACATGTGCTAAAGTGCCCCCTAGACACCAAAACGTGTGCTAAAGTGTCTTCTAGGAGACACAATGTGCGCTATAGTGCCCTCTAGGAGCCAAAACATGCTAAACTGCCCTCTAGGAGCAAAAATGTGAGCTAAAGTGCCCTCTAGGAGACAAAACATGTGCTAAAGTGTCTTCTCTGAGACAAATTGGTGCTAAAGTGCCATCTAGAAGCTAAAACGTGTGCTAAACTTCCCCCAAGGAACCAACCGTGTCTTCTAGGAGACAAAATATGTGTTAAACTACCATGTAGGAGCCAAAACATGTGCTAAAGTGTCTTCTAGGAGACACAATGTGCACTAAAGTGCCCCCTAGGCACCAAAATGTGTGCTGAAGTGCCCCCTAGGCACCAAAAAGATTCTTCTAGGAACTATAAGATGCACACTTCCTCTTCTAGGAACCAAAACATCTGCTAAAGTGTCTTATAGGAAACAAAACATGTGCTAAAGTGCCCCTAGAAGCCAAAATGTGTGCTAAAGTGCCCCTCTAGGCACCAAAACGTGTTAAAGTGTCTTCTAGGAGACACAATGTGTGCTATAGTGCCCTCTAAGAGCAAAAACATGTCCTAAACTGCCCACTAGGAGACAAACCGTGTGCTAAACTTCCCTCAAGGAGCCAAAACGTGCCCTATAGTGTCTTCTAGGAGACAAAATATGTGTTAAACTACCATGTAGGAGCCAAAACATGTGCTAAAGTGTCTTCAAGGAGCCAAAACATGTGCTAAAGTGCCCTCTAGGAGACAGAATGGGTGCTAAGGTGTCTTCTAGGAGACAAAACGTGCACTAAAGTGCCCTCTAGAAGCTAAAACATGTGCTAAAGTGCCCTCTAGAAGCTAAAACATGTGCTAAAGTGCCCTATTCAGTGGCGAAGACAAGCTATATGAGACCCTGTTTTACGTGAAAATGAAGACTTTTCATGGTAAACACAAAATCTGTTGTGTGACGCCAAACTTTTGAACGGTCGTGTAGAATAAAGGTAACGAATAATAACAAAATAATTAACAAACATACATATTTGTTAATTACATCTTCTCATATTGAATAGTCAGAGCTGTGTTTTCTGTTTCGTTTCATTGTAGAACCACAGATAAACACATGGCCGAGGCCACAGGAACCGTAAACCCATTGTCGCTCATTGATTTGTAAAATACATTCGACTCATGTTGTAAATCTTGGGGCTGTAAATTCATAGCGAGACAGGGATCCACTTCATGGAGGAGAGGAGGAGATCAATTGATGCGCTTCCCCATCCCGTAAAAGTGGAAGCTGTATGCATTAGGACGATCGCCATGGTAACGGGTTTTATTTAACGCATTATAGATGTGCGAGAGATAATAAAGATTCCCACCAGTGGCGTGCACAGGCTTTTTGAAGGGCAGGGGCACTATAGGACATGTTTGGGCTCCTCAAGGGCACTTGAGCATGCTTTTTAGCTCCCAAGAGGGCACGTTAAAACACTTTTTAGTTCCCAAGAGGGTTCTTTAGCACATATTTTAGCATTTTAGCACACATTTGTCTCCCAGGAGGGCACTTTAGCACATATTCTGGCTCCTAGATGGAAATTTAGCACAGTTTTAGCTTCTTGAGGGCACATTAACACATTTTTTTAGCTTCCAATAGGGCAATTTAGCACATTTTAGCTCCCAAGAGGGCACTTTAACAGACTTTTTGACTCCTAGAGGGCACTTTAGCACATGTTTTGGCTCCTAGACGGAAATTTAGCACACTTTTAGCTTCTAAAGGGCACATTAACAAATTTTTTAGCTTCCAATAGGGCACTTTAACAGACTTTTTGACTCCTAGAGGGCACTTTAGCACATGTTTTTGCTCCCAAGAGGGTACTTTAGCACATATTTTAGCATTTTAGCACACATTTGTCTCCCAGGAGGGCACTTTAGCACATGTTTTGGCCCCTAGACGGAAATTTAGCACACTTTTAGCTTCTAGGGGGCACATTAACACATTTTTTTAGCTTCCAATAGAGCACTTTAGCACATTTTAGCTTCCAAGAGGGCACTTTAGCATGTTTTAGCTCCCAAGAGGGCACTTTAACAGACTTTTTGACTCCTAGAGGGCACTTTAGCACATGTTTTGGCTCCTAGAGAGCACTTTACCATGCACTTTAGCTCCCAAGAGGGCACTTTAGCATGGATTTTAGCTCCTAGATGTCACTTTAACACATGTTTTAGCTGCTAAACAGCACTTTAACATGCTTTTTGGCTGCTAGAGTTCACTATAACATACTTTTTAGCTCCTGATGGCACCTTAGCACCCATCGTATCTTTCTAGAGTGCACTTCAGCACCCGTTTTGTTAACAACGGGGCCATGCGGGGCCTGTACCCACCGCTGTTTCTCACAGAGATGGCATCATTGGCTGCGACGCAGCTTTGAAGATGCATCTGTTTGATGTTAAAAAAAATGATTTCAAATAAAAGTCTAAATCCTTCTTGTATAATCAGGTTGCTGAGGAGCAGATAAACTTAATTTGTCTTTGAGGATGATGCCCATTGTCGTATTTATTCAGCAGATAACAGGATAAATAAAAGTGAAGCAGACAAACATTACAGCCTTTTGTTTCCTCTCATTAAAGTGTTTTACTATATTTAGCAGCATCTAGACTAATATCAAATACAATGTTCATGTTGTGCAGATGTAATTTAATAAATATAAGTATCTTTATGTTGTTATTATCTTAGATTAATGATGGTGCCTGATTTAAAGATCCATTTACTGCAATGTTACTAAACATCAAAGGATTCAAAGTGATCCAGAAACTAGGATTTATTCCAGATCTTTACCGATATTTAATTCTGGCTTCTATGAACCCAAATGTGTGCTAAAGTTTCCTGTAGGAACTAGAACTTGCACTAAAATGCCCTCTAGGAACTAAAATATGTGAATAACTGTCTTCTAGGAGCCAAAACATGTGCTAAAGTGCCCTCTAGGAACTAAAACATGCACTAAAATGCCATCTAGGAGCCAAAACATGTGAATCAGTGTCTTCTAGGAGCAAAAACCTGTGCTAAAGTGCCCTCACGGAGCCAAACATGCATTAAAGTGCCCTCTAGGAGCCAAGACATGTGCTAAAGTGCCATCTAGGAGCCAAAATATGTGAATCAGTGTCTTCTAGAAGCCAAAATGTATGCTGAAGTGCCCTCTAGGAGCCAGAATGTGTGCTAAAGTGCCCTCTAGGAACTAAAACATGCACTAAAATGCCATCTCGGAGCCAAAATGTGTCCTAAAGTGCCCTCTAGAAACCAAAACATGTGCGAAAGTGCCTTCTAGAAGTAGAAATGTGTGCTAAAGTGCCCTCTAGGAACTAAAATGTGTACTAAAGTGCCTTCTAGGAACAAAAACATGTGTTAAGGTTCCCTCTAGGAGCCAAAACATGTGCTAAAGTGCCCTCTAGGAACTAAAACATGGACAAAAGTGCCATCTAGGAGCCAAAACATGTGAATCAGTGTCTTCTAGGAGCAAAAACCTGTACTAAAGTGCCCTCTCGGAGCCAAGACATGTGCTAAAGTGCCATCTAGGAGCCAAAATATGTGAATCAGTGTCTTCTAGAAGCCAAAACGTATGCTGAAGTGCCCTCTAGGAGCCAGAACATGTGCTAAAGTGCCTCCTCAAAGCCAGAATGTGTGCTAAAGTGCCCTCTAGGAACTAAAACATGCACTAAAATGCCATCTCGGAGCCAAAATGTGTCCAAAAGTGTCATCTAGAAGCCAAAATGTGTGCTGAAGTGACATCTACAAGCAAAAGCATGTGCTAAAGTGCTCTCTAGGAACTAAAACATGCACTGAAGTGCCATCTATGGATCAAAATATGTGAATCAGTTTCTTCTAGGACCCAAAATTTGTGCTAAAGTGCCCTCTAGAAGCCAAGATATGTGCTAAAGTGCCCTCTAGCAGTCAAAATGTTCTTTATGAGGTAAAATGTGTGCTAAAATGCCCTCATGGCAGTCCAACGTTTGCTAAAATGCCCTCTAGGAACTAAAACCTGTGCTAAAGTGCCCTCTACAACAAAGCAAAGGTCATGAAGTTAAATAGTGGGTGAATCATTCCTTTTGTGAGTGTCGTGTACTTTTTTTAGGTGAACTGACCCTTTCAGAGGGCAGCAGCAATAATAGAAACCCTGCAGATTTGCACGCTCACATCAACGTTCCTCGGCCTCCTCCGCCGTATCACGGCGAGCAGGAAATCTCCCCCCTCCCCCCTCCCCTCCCGACCCGGTCGGCGGTTTAATTTGGTCGAAGTCTTGGCAGATTACAGCCACCTCGGCGCCGCTGTCACGGAGAACGCGGCCCGGGCGGGCGGCGAGCGGGGAGCCGGAGCATTGATAAGGACAGCTGCTCTTGGGAGATTTCCCCGGAGAGAAAACGGCTGGCGAAGACGTGTCGGACGTCAGGTGAAAAGCCCCGGGACCCCCCTCGCCGCTATTCAAGGCCCCCTTATTATCTGATAGGCAGCTTACAAGCCTGGGAGACCATCAACTTTTTGTTGGCGGCATCAAAGGGCTTAGAGGGCTGCATTCTGATTGGATTCACCGGCCCAGGCACCAAAAAGATCAGCGAGTAGATTGATAGAAGGAAAATAAGTCTGGTTCCCCCCCTCTACCAACAACTCCACTGGATTTATTACAGGAATTTCACAGCAGGACGTTTGAACTTCAAACGGGAGACAACAAAAAAGGTATCGACGACGAGGAGCTTTCATATTCATCAGCCGCAACGAACAAAACGATTCACTTCAACCCGACATGAGGAAAAACACACACTTTAATAAGCTCATCGGGGAACGCTTGGTTTACGACGATAAAAAGCGATAAAACATTGGTTTTCGTCGGGTTCACGTTTGAAAACTCTCCCCGCGGCACCAGCCGTTTATCTTAAACTCTCATTTTTTTTTTTGTTTATTCCAAACAAAGGACTTAAAACAACAAGAAAAAAAGTCATTTCCATAAAACAGAGAGAAGCGGTGTCCAGGAAACTGCGAGCACTTTTCGCCTTTCGGTTGTCAAAGCGAGGCGGCGGCGGCGGCGGCGGCGGCAGCGCGGGCCTTCGTGGAGAGCGCCGCCATTGCTCTTTTCCCAGAATCCCACTGGGTTTCCTTGACAGAAGTGGAGAGGCTTTGATGAGGGAACGTTTCCCCCTCTGTGCTGAAACTCGACAGAATGTTTGCGCGCCGCTCCGCTGTGAGGCTGCACTTTTTTTTTTTTTTTTTGAACAGACTTTCTTTGAAAAATCGCTCCCGTCATGAATTCTAACCATCTGTTTTTCTCTATTTTCTGTTGGCGGCGGCAGGAACGCTGATAGAAAAAAAACAGGTTTTGATTGACCCAAAGTATTCTGTGATAAACTTATTTCTTATCGTCTAAATAATCCAGAAAAACATGGCCATAAATAACAAATATATGTGTAGAAACAAGCTGATAATACATGTATTATTCGGGGAAAACACAAAAATACTTTATCAAAACTTTATCAATTACTACTACTCCTAAGAGGGCACGTTAACACACTTTTTAGCTCCCAAGAGGGTACATTAGCACATATTTTAGCATTTTAGCACACATTTGTCTCCCAGGAGGGCACTTTAGCACATGTTTTGGCTCAGAGATGGAAATTTAGCACACTTTTAGCTTCTAGAGGGCACATTAACACATTTTTATAGCTTCCAATATGGCACTTTAGCATATTTTTGACTCCTAGAGGGCACTTTACCATGCACTTTAGCTCCCAAGAGGGCACTTTCTCATGTTTTTTAGTTACCAAAAGGGCACATTAACACATTTTTTAGCTTCCAAGAGGGCACTTTAGCATGTTTTAGCTCCCAAGAGGACACTTTAGCACATGTTTTGGCTCTTAGGGGGGCACTTGAGCATGCATTTTAGTCCAAGAGGGCACTTAAACACACATTTCTACTCCCAAGAGGGCACATTAGCACACTTTGTAGCTCCCAAGGAGGCAGTTTTACATGCTTTTTAGTCATAGGGGGCACTTCAGAACAGTTTGCATGCACTAAGAGGGCACGTTAACACACTTTTTAGCTTGCAAGAGGGCACTTTAACAGACTTTTTGACTCCTAGAGGGCACTTTAGCACATTTTAGCTCCCAAGATGGCACTTTTAACAGATTTTTGACTCCTAGAGGGCACTTTAGCACATGTTTTGGCTCTTAAGGGGCACTTGAGCATGCGTTTTAGTCCTAGAGGGCACTTAAACACACATTTCTACTCCCAAGAGGGCACATTAGCACACTTTGTAGCTCCCAAGGAGGCGTTTTACATGTGTTTTAGTCATAGGGGGCACTTCAGAACACTTTGCATGCATTTTAGTTAGCAAGAGGGCATGTTAACACACTTTTTAGCTCCCAAGAGGGTACTTTAGCACATATTTTAGCATTTTAGCACACATTTGTCTCCCAGGAGGGCACTTTAGCACATGTTTTGGCTCCTAGATAGAAATTTAGCACACTTTGAGCTTCTAGAGGGCACTTGAGCAAGCGTTTTAGTCCAAGAGGGCACTTAAACACACATTTCTACTCCCAAGAGGGCACATTAACACACTTTGTAGCTCCCAAGGAGGCAGTTTTACATGCTTTTTAGTCATAGGAGGCACTTCAGAACAGTTTGCATGCACTAAGAGGGCACGTTAACACACTTTTTAGCTTCCAATAGGGCACTTTAACAGATTTTTGACTCCTAGAGGGCACTTTAGTGCATGTTTTGGCTCCTAGAGAGCACTTTAGCTCCCAAGGGAGCACTTTCGCATGTTTTTTAGTTACCAAAAGGGCACATTAACACATTTTATAGCTTCCAATAGGGCACTTTGGCACGTTTTAGCTCCCAAGAGAGCACTTTAACAGACTTTTTGACTCCTAGAGGGCACTTTACCATGCACTTTAGCTACCAAGAGGGCACTTTCACATGATTTTTAGTTACCAAAAGGGCACATTAACACATTTTATAGCTTCCAAGAGGGCACTTTAGCACGTTTTAGCTCCCAAGAGGGCTTTTAACAGACTTTCTCACTCCTAGAGGGCATTTTAGCACATGTTTTGCTTCCTAGAGAGCGCTTTACCACGCACTGAAGAGCATATCTGGAGTTAAATTACTACTAAAAAGTATTAACTTTCATCTCTTCATCTTTAACTTTATTAAGTAGTAGTAGTGACACCAATATGTTCATGTAACACACCAACATGTCGACAATAAACTCAGCTACAAGTCTGTATCAAACATTATTAGCTTAACTAAACATAATTTCCAACCCAAGCAATAATATGGAAACAAAAATCTGTAGCTAAATCTGTAGCAGAGCTATTTTCCTCACTTTTTTGCTTCATTCTAGCTGGATCTACTTCAACACTGTACATTTTAATTTGTTTCTGGCACTGATACAACTATCCCACAGGTGTCAGCTTTATTTTAAACCCAAGATCATTCAGAAAAACCCTGTAGTTGTGGAGATATACTGGATGTCTGGGTATGTCATTTTAGAGAGGTAGACTGATAGTAATAGAAGTAATAGAGCTGCTAGGATTGATTAATTACATTAAATGTCAACTATTTTGATCACAGATTGATCGATTTTAAGAAGAAAATGTCCAAAGTTCCAGCTTCTCTGATTATTTCCTGGTTTCTTTAGTCTCTATAATAGTAAACTGATGATCTTTGGGTTGTGGACTGTTGGTCATTTGCATGTCTCTCCTTATCATTTTGTCCATGTCGTACCCAATGTACAATTTCTCTATTAAGACTATGTAACCTCATTTGGCCAAACAAGACAAATCCACTTAAGCTTCCTCTTTTCTATAGTAAAACATGCTCCCTACAGGCACAGCACCCGTATACAATAAAACACAAAGGTCATCTTATAGTCTACAAATAGAATCATCAATCTGCTGCTAAAGTATGGAGGACCTGAAGGGCCTGGTGACTGATATGAAGTCACAAGAACTGCGAGCAGCCCCTAATGCCACCTGAAAGTCGTCCATGCCTCACTCTGATGGTCGGTCCTTCACTGGCGGAGCAGCAGGAATAATCTTCCGTCTGATTTTTATTACAGTGATGGACGACGGCTCATTAGCGTCAGCCAACCTCGGAGGAGTCCGACGAGCCTTTTTGTCCATTCGTTTCCCACTAATGAATGTTAAATTTCAGACTTTTTTTTGTGAAAACCGGCGTCGTTGCTCATTCTTCTGGACGCCAACGCTGAGAAATATGTGCATAAATGTAGAAAAGGTTGTTCCAGTCGTCTTTAACCCTTTAGGCGCCACTAAGGACTTAATTCAACAAGATGCCACTGAATAAAATGGCAGATTTTGTCAAATATGAGCCATAGTGTTAACCCTCTATTGTATGAAACATTACATAGACATGGTAAAACATGTTTGGGATGTTTTTATTACTTCAAATGGCCTAAATACATAAGAAAAAGTTTTAAACAGAGTCTCAGGATAGTTTCCATTAGGTTGTATACGCTGGGAATTTTCCATATTTGCTAATTATTGCTATATGGCAACAAATCTATTTTAGAATATTAGAAAAAATTGTGTGCAATCTTTTTTTTGGGGAGAAAATTTTTCCCAAATTCTGAATAAAAAACAACCTTCGGTTGTGAGACATGAGCAATAGGGATATCCTGGTCATGTGACCTCATAAATTGCATGCCCTTCAAAATAAAAGCCCCCTTTTCACACCTAACTGTAAAAACATAGATTTTATATCACAGGCTTTGTGGAAAAAATGAAGATAAAGTAATTGTTGCCACATGGAAACACTATGTAATAGAGGGTTAACATATGTGACGTTTCATGAATATTCTTTAATCCAAGATGGCTCCAAGATGACGTCATAATATGCAAATTAGATGGGTCAATTTAATCCCTGCATAAACTTTGGGTCATCCTTAATATTTCTCTAATTTACAGAAAGTCTTTATCTCTTATCGTTTTTAAGTTATAGCCTTTTGAAATTAAGACGTCAAAATGGAACCTCCGGAGCCTAAAGGGTTAACAATCTTTGATCCTCTGGATTCTGAGGTTATTACAGCTCATGTGTTCATATTTCCTCCCCCTGTGGTGTTTTTATCGCTGCTCTCCCAGATCATTCTGGGCCGATTGGTATTCATGTAGCTGCCGCCTTAATGCACAGCAGCCTCCCTGCATTAAGACAATATATCGAGTGAGCCGGTGGTTTCGCACTGTACTGTCAGGAAGAAATAATATTCCTACGATGTTTAAAAGCTTTTTTCAAGTTATTTATGGTTCTTTAAAGTGTCTCCCTCTTTAGAATTACACTTTCGGGCCATTCTCTCTGGGGTATGACATGAACGAACGCTATCACACTTTTATGCGACGCCATATGCTAAACCCCAGTCACTCCTGTGGTCTGGATGGATCATAACCTCAGATTGGGTGAGTTTGACGTATTGTCAGAGGTTCCAGGTCCTTTTTTTTCCCTCGTTTTGATGCGATGGATCACTATCAAAAGACTCCAGGTCCTTTTGTTGCGAGACCATCTCGTCTCCGGTAAACATCCCTTTATGCCGTTTGAAGGTCACATCAAATGTGACGACGTAGTGAGACAATTCATGCGGCAACGTCTTGTTTAGTTTCTTCTACATATCTGTCAGGAGAAGAAATTCCAACAGTCCATTGTTTCTTACTCACATGTCGTTAGCCTACGCTACCGTTAAAAAGGTTGGGGTCACCCAAACTATATAGTGTTTCCCATGAAAAGTCACACTTTTATTTACCACCATGAGTTATAAAATGAATAGAAAACACAGTCAAGACATTGAAAAGGTTAGAAATAATGACTTGTAACGATTTCCATCCTTGTGTGTGCAAATATTTCGGAAAAAAAGTGTAAAATCATTATTTTAAAATGTACAGTAACTACACTATGGTTCAAAGTTTGGGGTCACCAAGATGCACTGAACTGATAGTTGCTGGAAATGCGCCTCTATACACCTATGTAGATATTGATGCACCAAAAACCAGACATTTGCAGCTAGAATAGTCATTTACCACATTAGCAATGTAGAGAGTGTATTTCTGATTAGTTTATAGATATCTTCATTGAAAAAAACAGTGCTCTTGTTTAAAAAATAAGGAATAAGTGACTCCAAACTTTTAAATGGTAGTGTATTAACCCTTATTTTGTGTTCCCAGGTCAAATCTGGTCAAGTTTTTGTCTCAGAAATGTGGTTAATTTCATCAGATTCACCAAAGATCCCATGACTTTGTCCACAAAAAATTATTTCAACACACAAAATTAATTGTTTTAATTTACATCCCCCATCTAGTGGTGATTTGAAGTGACCTTTTGAAACTGTGTAAACAAGATAATTCAAATTAGGAGCAGGCAAACTACAGTGTAAGATCATTACCTTAAAATGTACAGTAACTACACTACGGTTCAAAAGTTTGGGGTCACCAAGACGCACTAAACTGATAGTTGCTGGAAATGCGCCTCTATACACCTATGTAGATATTGATGCACCAAAAACCAGACATTTGCAGCTAGAATAGTCATTTACCACATTAGCACCCTAGCTTACCTTATTTTGTGTTCCCAGGTCAAATCTGGTCAAGTTTTTGTCTCAGAAATGTGGTTAATTTGATCAGATTCACCAAAGATCCCATGACTTTGTCCCCAAAAATGATTCCAACACACAAAATTAATTGTTTTAATTTACATGCGCCATCTAGTGGTGATTTGAGTGGTGGTAAAACATGGCAACTTCCAATAAATCTACTGGAGCTGTAATGTCAATTAATCAATTAGTCTCCAACTATTTTTATAATCAATTTGATTCATTTTAAAGGAGAAAATGTCCAAATTCTCTGGTTCCAGACAGTTTTTCTGGTTTCTTTAGTCTCTATAATAGTAAACTGATGATTTTTGGGTTGTGGACTGTTGGATTGGATGAAAAAAAATATATATTTTAGGTTGAATCTTCTTAGATTAGATTAATCCTTTCAATGACCGATAGATTACTCAACTATCAAAATAGTCGTTAGTTGCTGCCCAGTTGTTTATGAAGTCGCTGGTCGGCCATCTTGGACGGCAACTCCACTTGGACAAACTAAATGTGAAGCCGGGTTGACATGTTGTGGCTGTTTTTACATTGATTGCACATTAAAATAAATCGAATAAATGTTTGACCGTGATACGACTGAGTGAAAAACACACGTGCAGTAAACACTATTAAATTAACAGTTGCCGAAGGAACATTTTGAACGAGCATGTTAGAAATCTGCTGTAGAAACGCTTTATTTTAGTCAGGAGGCGTAAAAGCACCAATTTAAAATCCTCAGAAACATATAACCCATCTGAATTTGCTCCTCGGGTCGGCTGTGAAAAGCTAGATGTTTGTTTGGTGTCTGGACAACATGTTCTCACAAAACTAAAAAATCAAACATCAAAGGAACGGAGTTTCTCTGTTTTTCGCCCCTGGATCCTGTGGAATATTCAGTGGAAGCTTGAAGAGCAGCTCAGCTCGGCCGGTGTGTAACTAAAGAATACATTTGGATCATTATTAGTCTTCATGTCCTCTGGTTTCCAACGCTGGTGAACACATATTGAATCATCTTTCAAGGCTGCTGTATTACACGCGTGTCACAGGGAAACTATTTCGGTCTCTTTTGCCTCCATTTGACACTGATCCGGGCCGTTTTATCCAGAGACATTAATGGCTGCTGTAATAGCTCAGAGACCAGAGTAAAAACCATGAAAATCAGGAAGGAGAATAAATGTGGCGCTGGGAGAGACACCTGAGAAGAATCTGACAAATTGACAAATTACAGTCGAGTACGAGATTTCGCTCTGCTTTTACTGAACCAAGGTGAATAATATGATTCAAGGTGAGATTCTTGGATTTGAGGATGGAGTTTTCGGATGAATCAGGTCAGAGTTGAGACTTTGTGTTTCCATTTATTCGTTGAACAGATTTAAAGTGAACTTTTGAAACCATTTACCAGGCAATTATGTTTTGTTAATTTTATTTACCACCATGAGTTGGAAAATTAATAGAAAATATATAAATTAGAGTATTTAATAGAATTTTTATCTGTATTTATTAAATGATATAATATTTTTTATTGTAATTTATTAATATATATGTGTTTTATTTTACAGTTAATCACCCAATACTGTAAATGCAACTGAAATCACAGTATTTATGTATTTTTTTAATTTTACAATTAATCACCTAAAATTGTAAATACAACTGAAATTGCAGTATTTGTTTTTTTTTATTTTTTTATTTTATAATGAATCACCCAATAATGTAAATACAAATGAAATCAAAGTATTTATCTGTTTCTTTTTATTTTATTTTACAATTAATCACCAAAAACTGTAAATTCAACTGAAATCACTGTAATAATTTAGTTGTTTTACAATTAATCACCTAATATTGTGAACACAAATGAAATTACAGTATTTGCTTTTTAATTTATTCACTAATTGTATTATTAATCAAACAATACTGTAAATACAAATGAAATTACAGTATTTTTTTTCTTGTTTTATAATTAATAACCAAATGCTGTAAATACAAATTAAATCATAGTATTTATTTTTTTTTATTTTACAATTAATCGCCTAAAATTGTAAATACAACCGAAATTATAGTATTTCTTTAATTTATTTATTTTATAATGAATCACCCAATTCTGTAAATACAAATTAAATCATAGTATTTATTTATTTATTTTTTTAAATTTTACAATTATTCACCAAAAACTTTAAATTCAATTAAAGATTTTTAAAAATAAAAATATTTTTTTGTTTTACAATTAATCACCTGATGTTGCAAATACAAATATAATTACAGTATTAATTTATTTTTATTTTATTTTATTCATTCATTTTACAGTTAAACACCCAATACTGTAAATACAAATGAAATCACAGCATTTAATTGTTTTATTTTTTAAAATTTTATTTCATTTTACACTGAACTCTCAATACAGTGAAGACAAATGAAATTACAGTATTAATTTATTTTTTAATATATTCATTTATTTTACAGTTAATCACCTAACATTGTAAATACAACTGAAATTACAGTATTTTTTCATTTATTATACAATGATTTACTCAATAATGTAAATCCAAATGAAATCAAAATATTTTATTTGTTTTTTTTAATTTATTAATTAATTTTACAGTTAAAAACCCAACGCTGTAAATAAAACTGAAATCACTGAATTTAATTGTTTTATTTTTAAAAATATTTTAATTTATTTATTTTTATAATACACAATACTATAAACAATACAGGTACAATACCTTTACTGTAAAAAGTAATTTCTGCCAGTTAATTACTATAAATTTTAAAGTTTTACAGAGTTTTAAATACATTTTTAATTATTTCTATATTTCGCTGAATGATTTGAAGTCTGAAAAACACAAATCTTCTTTTTCTTCTATTTTTTTCGTATTTCTCCTTTTTTTTTTTTAGTCCCACATTATCTCTTGAAGCAGATCCCAGCTACTTAAATCCACCTTGAAAAGCAGAAATCACGACGTGTCAGTGAACTCATCACTTCACCGAAACCTCGACAAAATCGCAGCGAAACGCTTCAAACACACAGAAGCTGACGAAATCAGATAAATGGAATCTGAAAAGAACCAAGGAAACGTCACTGATGGAGCTAATTAGTGATAAAAGCCTGATGAATCTATAGTAGATAATGATAGAAGTGAACGGGCTGCTTGATATTATGTTAATCAACTAACTCCACGTTTGTTCATTTGCATAAAGACGCGTTTCTTATTCATCTTTGTTGCTCCTGGGATTCATCACAGAACTGAGCAGGAATAAAGATGCAGGTGGAATTTCTCTGGTATTTTAAAGATATTTCTTTAAAGGTGATGATTCATAGGATCCTGACCTTCACTGAGTTTCTTTTTATATATAAAGAATGTCGTCTTTTATTCCCCGCTATTACTTTTAACACCAAAACGGCAGCAGTGTTAACCTGTCAAGGACGTGAATGGAGCTGTTTAAACGGAGGAATTTAACAAATAAGCTGAATATGAAACTAAAACTAAAAGATCAGACCTGTAATACCACCTTAAAACGCTCGGGTCATCCTTAAAAATGTTGTTTTTATCAATATGCAAATATATATTGTTGAACGTGTGCTAAAGTGCCCTCTTGGGAGCTAAAAACCATGCTAAAGGCTCTTTAGGCACTAATACATATGCTAAACTGCCCTAATGTGTGCTAAAGTGCCCTCTTAGGAGCTAAAACATGTGCTAAAGTGCCCTCTAGGAGCCAAAACATGTGCTACAGTGCCCTATTGGAAGATAAAAAGCATGTAAAATACCTTTTAATAGCCAAAATATATGCTAAAGTTCCTTCTAGGATCCAAAACATGTGCTAAAATGCCTTTTAGGAGGCGAAATGCATGCTAAAGTGCCCTCTAGGTGCCAAAATGGGTGCTACAGTGCCCTCTTGGGACCTAAAAAGCATGTAAAGTGCTTTTTAGTCCCCAAAACGTGTGCTAAAGTGCCCCTTGAATAGCCAAAATATGTGCTAAAGTTCCTTCTAGTAGCCAAAATGTGTGCTACAGTGCCCTTGAGTAGACAAAATGTCTGCTAAAGTGCCCTCTAGTAGCCAAAATGTGTGCTAAAGTGCCCCTTGAATAGCCAAAATGTGTGCTAAAGTGCCCTCTTGAGACCTAAAATGCATGTAAAGTGCTTTTTAGTAGCCAAAATGTGTGCTAAAGTGCCCTTGAATAGCTAAAATATGTGCTAAAGTGCCCTCTAGTAGCCAAAATGTGTGCTAAAGTGCCCTTGAATAGCTAAAATATGTGCTAAAGTGCCCTCTAGTAGCCAAAATGTGTGCTAAAGTGCCCTCTAGTAGCCAAAATGTGTGCTAAAGTGCCCTTGAATCGCTAAAATATGTGCTAAAGTGCCCTCTAGGAGCCAAAACGTGTGCTAAAGTGCCCTCTTGGGAGCTAAAAAGCATGTAAAGTGCCTTTTTGTAGCCAAAATATGCGCTAAAGTTCCCTCTAGGAGCCAAAATGTGTGCTAAAGTGCCTTCTTGGCAGCTAAAAAGCATGTAAAGTGTCTTTTAGTAGCTAAATATGTGCTAAAGTTCCTTCTAGTAGCCAAAATATGCGCTAAAGTTCCCTCTAGGAGCCAAAATGGGTGCTAAAGTGCCTTCTTGGCAGCTAAAAAGCATGTTAAAGACCCTTCAGGAGCCAAACCTTGTGCTTTTTCCGTCTTTAAAACCATCGACACTGAAACACGCGTCAGTCTTTCCGTATAAAAACCAGATCCCTTCACTTCACTGGCAGCGTCGTCTGGTTTGGACTAAAACACCAGGAGAGGATTAGACGAAGTCTGGCGGCAAAGTGACGGAGGAAAACGCGGCAGATGAAAACGGAGCGAGGGGGCGGTTATAAAATGATTACGGGACATGCTCGATGGAATGTTCACGATTCGGAGAAAGGAAAGCAGGAACAGGTCGGTCGGATGGCTCAGCATCTGTTCTCTGCTGCCAAAAAGATGTGATGCCTTCAAACGTGAACAGCTGTGATCCAGAATCACAGAGATTAGGTCACATCTATGTAAAATAACAGGAATAAACCGTCGTACAGGGATATAAATATCATTTATTTATACTTTGAAGCCTCTGGGATCCGGTTTGTTCTGTATATTTGTCTTTTAACCTGTTAAAATCCAAGAAATCCAATATATAAATAATATAATAATATAAATATCTGCAGTAAAACCCTCTGTTACTGTTCCAGCATCAATATAAATCATCAATATCCACATTATCAATACAATAAGACAAGAGTTTTCTCATGTGATTCATGACTGAAACTCGTGCTGAAATGCAGCTGGAAGGTTAAAAACAGGGTGAAAGTGTGAACTCGCCTGATATTTCATGTATTTCTCATCCTTTATATGATGCAGCGAGTATCATGTTGTGTTTCTGCATCAGTGAAGGGTTAAAACTAAACCTGCTGTAAATACTCTGCTGGCCCCTTCTAGTCCGGAGCCTGAGAGTCTGGACACACACACACACACACACACACACACACACGCGTGCAGCATATTTCTTTTACACAACCCGGCATGTAAAGTGCACTGGGTTTGATCACACATGCAGCAGCAGAACCTCCAGTATCACCTCACAGTATCAGTCAAAATGCATCGATTTCTCTTTGCTCTTCATAAGAGGCTGAAGCTGCATTATAGTAACACGATGCTGTTTGTGAGCGATGACGAATCGACTGCTAACCTGCACGTCTGCAGGTGATCATGTGTTTATTTAAAGGAATTATTCCTCCAGGTCTCCGTCGCTGTTAGGACAGTAACGGCCGAGTGAGTCGGTGAGTTACTCACCGTCGATTCAGGAGAAATCTCCAAAAACATGAAAAAAACAGGTGCATCGTCTTTAGACAAAGGAAAGGAAGGGGCGACAAGGGGAAAAGGGCATGTGTAGCAGGTCTTTGGCACTGAAGAGGGCACATTACTGCCCGTTTTAGCTCTCAAGAGGGCACTTTAGCATGCGTTTTGGCTTCCGAGAGGGCTCTATGACACACTTTTTACTCCTAGAGGGCACTTTAGCATGCGTTTTGGCCCCAAAAGGGCACTTTAGCAGGCATTTTGGCTCCTAGAGGGCACATTAGCATGCATTTTGGACCCAAAAGGGCACTTTAGCATGCATTTTGGCTCCTAGAGGGCACATTAGCATGCGTTTTGGCCCCAAAAGGGCACTTTAGCATGCATTTTGGCTCCTAGAGGGCACTTTAGCATGTGTTTTGGCCCCATAGGAACACTTTAGCATGTACTTTGGCTCTATAACACACTTTCTACTCCCAAAAGGGCACATTAGCATGTATTTTGGCTGCTAGAGTGCACTCTAGCACACATTCTGGCACTTAAAGGCCACTCTAGTATGCTTTTTAGCTCCTGAGAGGGCACTTTAGCATGCGTTTTGGCCCCAAAAGGACACTTTAGCATGTATTTTGGCTCCTAGGGGGGTCTATAACACACTTTTTACTACCAAAAGAGCACTTTAGCATGTATCTTGGATCCTAGAGGGCACTTTAGCATGCGTTTTGGTCGCTAAAGGACACTTTAGCACACATTTTGGCACTTAGAGACCACTTTACCATGCTTTTTAGCTCCTGAGAGGGCACTTTAACATGCATTTTGGCTTCCAAGTGGGCACTTTAGCACACTTTTTGGCTGCTAGAGGGCACGTTAGCAAACCTTTTGGCTTCCAATTGGGCAATTCAGCACACATTTTTGTACGACTCTATTTCTCTTTCTCTAATTTACTACATTTATCTGACAGATTAACTATATTGTTTTTTTCAGTTAGTTGAACTAATTTAAACATATTAAATCAAATGAAGACGTTGATGAAATTAATTCATTTAGGTGTTACCAATTAAATCAATTCAATTAAGTTTGTTCAGCTATTTTATTTTTTCAGAGCACTGAAAAAAGACAATAGTTGAACTAACTTAATTCAATTGTTTCAATTACTGTAAATGAGTTGAGTTAATTCAATTAAATTATTCAGTTGGATGAACCTAATATTTTAGGTGTTACCCATTGAAACAATTAAATTAAGTTGGTTCAACTATTTTATTTTTTCTGTATATTTCCTGCTTCACATCTATATTATTTTCTATAGCATTTAATAAATAAATAAACAAATAATTACCTAATTACCTAGCATACGAAGCATATAAACAAAAAATATGTTGATTTAAATATAATAAAATAAAATATTTCCTACTGATAAACTACTGAAAAAATAAAATAGTTGAACTAACTCAAATGAATTAAGTTGGAGTAATTAAATTAATTTAATTAATTGGATGAACATAATTCATTTACCAATTTAAACAATAATATATTTTATATAATATATTATACAATATTTTAAATATGTTTTATGTATTTTTTATAACAATATTTCTATTTTCCTACTGAAAAAAAAATCGTTGCACTAATTCAATTGAATTGTCTCAATTCAATGAATTAAGTTGGTGTAATTAAATTAATTTAATTAATTGAAAGAACATAATTCATTTACCAATTTAAACAATTAAATTAAGTTGGTTCAACTATTTTCTTTTTTCTGTATATTTCTGTAAATATTTGAGTTGAACTAACTCAATTGAATTGTTTCAATTCAATGAATTAAGTTGGTGTAATTAAATTAATTTAATTAATCGGATGAACAGGATTAAATTGAAGTAATGAAATTCATTAAATTAATTGGATGAACATAATTCATTTACCAATTTAAACAATTAAATTAAATTAACTATTTTCTTTTTTCTGTATATTTAATATTTAATATCTGTAAATATTTGAGTTGAACTAACTCAATTGAATTGTTTCAATTCAATGAATTAAGTTGGTGTAATTAAATTAATTTAATTAATTGGCTGAACATAATTCATTTACCAATTTAAACAATTAAATTAAGTTGGTTCAACTACTTTACTTTTCAGTGCATTTCCTGCTCTCCTGTGCTTCTCTGTAGCATTTTACACATTTTACTTCCATGATGAGATTGCGTTTATGCAACAAGACAAATAAACAACAACAAAAACGACGCTAACGCGTTAGCGGCGTCTTTCCTGACTCAGCGCTATTTATAAAATAAAACGACTGTCCCCATCATAGCACGGCAGCGATTCCGGCGCCTCCACATCTCTCCGGGATGATTAGGACGGCGGCGCGGCGGGAGGTGAAATAAAGCCGCGCGGGCCGCCGCTATGCTAGCATCAGACGACTTAATCAGGCCATAAAGAAAGCCTCACTTACAGACGCTGGGTTGCCCCTGTGCTCCGCATTTCATCAGCCCCGGGGAAGGCTGAAATATGCTTCCTGTGAAGGTAATGTGCCCTATCTCTGTCCGAGCGCTGACAAATTTATCGCCCCCTCCACTATTTACTACCCGCTCCCAGCCGTGATGATGTGGCTGCTGTTATTTAAGCTGCACAGCTCCGGCCGCGGTGCTAATGCTGCTGTTTGTGAAGGGGGGAAAAAAACAGAAAAGGGAGAGGATATGGGTTTTCTTTAGCTAACGTGATGGAATAAACCTAAAAGACCTGATTTCTGCAGGTGGAACCATGAAATAAATGGATTCCAGCGAGTGGAGATTCAAATCAAAGGCATTAATCTTGTTTTTCTGATGATAAAACGCCTTATGACGCCTCAGTTATGGTGAAAATAAGAGAAATTATCTTGTTTTTACGATACTTAGTCCAATATTAAGTGTATATATTGTATAATTATATATTGTTTGTCTTTTTAACTCATATTTTGGAGAAAAAAATCAGATTTTATGGACAAATAATTGACCTTTGAACTCTTTAGCAGGTAATTTAGCTTATTTCATGTCTTATTTATTTGGGTTTTTTCATAAATTGTTTGTTTTATATCATATTTTGAACAACTTCCAGATAATTCTACTCAATTTTAACAACTAATTGTATTGAATCCAACATATTTTTAGCCTTAAAAGTTAGATTATAACCAGTTATCTCCAGTTGTACCAATCATTCCAAACCAAAACTGTAAATATTTAATCTCTCGGACCTGTTAGCGGCCCGGTTCTGGCCCCCGAGCCACGTGTTTGACACCCCCGATCTGCAGAATCTGGACAGAATCAAAGTCCAAGTTTCCGAAGCAATTAAAAGCCAAACCAGAGGCCACTCGTATTTCTCTCCAACGCAACAGGAGCAAATTAGCTGCTCGCGTCTAATGAAGCTAATTAAGGCCCATTCCCAAACTATTATTCGCAGCACTATTAAAATATTGATCCACTAATGCGTCCAAGATGTGTACAACCACAATCGATACAAGCTAATTTGCACCTGCTGAATTATGAATGAGCCGAACAGCCGACGATAATGAAGTACGTCTGGTTTGAGGTGTTTAAATCTCAAAATGGTGAATGTTTGAACTATTCGTGTTTTAAGTGGTGATTTACAGTTTGTTTCCTGGTTTTTCTGACACTAGAAAATCTCAAAAACATGAATTTAACCCTTTAGACGCCAGAGGTTTGAGGCTATAACTGAAAAGAGATGAGGAAATAAGTAAATAGGGATAAATCCCATCTAATTAGCATATTATGACGTCATATTTGGGAGGATTAAAGAATATTCATGAAATGTCACATATTTTATCTCTTATTATCATTTATCTACATGTTTTTTCCAAAAAAGCTGTGATATAAAATCTATGTTTCTACAGGTAGGTGTGAAAAGAGGGCTTTTATTTTGAAGGACATGGTCACATGACCAGGATATCCCTAAAAAATAAAAGTTTCACTTGAATTTAATTCATTTTTTTCTAATATTCTAAAATCAATTGGTTGCAAATATGTAAAATTGTGTATACAACTTAATGGAGTCGTATTGGTAATGTTTTTACAGGTAGGTGTGAAAAGAGGGCTTTTATTTTGAAGGACATGGTCACATGACCAGGATATCCCTATTGCTCATTTGACAAACAACCAAAGTTTGGCTTCAGAATTCACCAAATAAAAAATTTCACTTGAATTTAATTCATTTCTTTGATGATGTAAGTCAATGGGACTCCATCATAGTCATATTGGTAATATTTTTACAGGTAGGTGTGAAAAGACGGCTTTTATTTTGAAGGATATCTCTATTACTCATTTGACAAACGACCAAAGTTTGGCTTCTATTCAGAATTTGGACAATAAAAATTCACCAAATAAAAAAAATCACTTGAATTTAATTAATTTCTTTAATTCCATTAAGTTGTATACACAATTTTCCATATTTGCAACCAATCGATTTTAGAATATTAAAAAAAAAACTAATAAAATTCAAGTGAAATTTTAAATTTGTTCCAAATTCTGAATAAAAGCCAAACTTTCAATGTTAGAAAGTGATGCTCACATGTCAAATGTCCATGAGCAATAGGGATATCCTGGTCATGTGACCATGTCCTTCAAAATAAAAGCCCTTTTTGTACACCTAACTGTAAAACCATAGATTTTATATCAAAGCCTTTTTGGAAAAAAAATGTAGATAAATGATAATGTCAAATGTCCATGAGCAATAATTATTATCATTTATCTACATTTTCTCCAAAAAAGCTGTGATATAAAATCTATGTTTTAACAGGTAGGTGTGAAAAGAGGGCTTTTATTTTGAAGGACATGGTCACATGACCAGGTTATCCCTAAAAAATAAAAATTTCACTTGAATTTAATTCATTTCTTTAAAGTTTTTTTTCTAATATTCTAAAATCAATTGGTTGCAAATATGTAAAATTGTGTATACAACTTAAGGGAGTTGTAATTGGTAATGTTTTTACACGTAGGTGTGAAAAGAGGGCTTTTATTTTGAAGGACATGGTCACATGACCAGGATATCCCTATTGCTCATTTGACAAACAAGTATTTTTTTTCTAATATTCTAAAATCGATTGGTTGCAAATATGTAAAATTGTGTATAAAACTAAATGGAGTCCCATTGACTTACATCATCAAAGAAATGAATTAAATTCAAGTGAAATTTTTTATTTGGTGAATTCTGAAGCCAAACTTTGGTTGTTTGTCAAATGAGCAATAGGGATATCCTGGTCATGTGACCATGTCCTTCAAAATAAAAGCCCTCTTTTCACACCTACCTGTAAAAACATTACCAATACGACTCCATTAAGTTGTATACACAATTTTACATATTTGCAACCAATCTATTTTAGAATATTAGAAAAAATTAATCAAATTCAAGTGAAACTTTTATTTTTTAGGGATATCCTGGTCATGTGACCATGCCCTTCAAAATAAAAGCCCTCTTTTCACACCTACCTGTAGAAACATAGATTTTATATCACAGCTTTTTGGAAAACATGTAGAAAGTATAAAATATGTGACATTTCATGAATAATCCCCTCAATCCAAGATGGCCTCCGAAATATGACGTCATAATATGCTAATTAGATGGGATTTATCCCTATTTACTTATTTTCTCATCACTTTTCAGTTATAGCCTCAAACCTCTGGCGTCTAAAGGGTTAAATTCATGTTTTTGAGATTTTCTAGTGTCAGAAAAACCAGGAAACAAACACTGACACTGTAATTCACCACTTAAAACATATGTTGGGCTCATATTTGCCGTTTTACTCGGTGGCATCTTGAGTCCAAAAAGGGTTAACTCTACATTTTTACACTTGTGATCCAACAGGATCCTTTTGCAACCCATCAAAGGAATTATCCGCCTCGGCTGCTCTGCAAACTCATCAGTAAATGTGCTTCCATTATGCTGAACAGCCCCAGTTTGCATGTTAGCACAAGGCGAGCTGCTGGACAGCCCATAAAGAGAGTTTCTGTGCTGCCGAGAGGAGCTGAATGGCTGTTTAAGCAGTTTGACTGCACATTTAACGGCAACACGCTGCCGTGAGGCCACATAATCGTCTGCAGCGGCTTCGAAGCTTCATTCAGCGGCAACAAAGTTGTTTTTATGAAGAACTCCAAGGCTGTTCTTCAACTCTTTGAGCTGCATGCTAATGCTAACGAGCCCTCAGTGGTAGAATCAGTGGCACGTTTTCAAGGGCATTGTCACCAAAGAGGGCACTTTAACACATGTTTAGCTCCCAAAAGGGCACTTTAGCACAGGTTTTGGCTCCTAGAGGGCACTTTAACATGCTTTTTAGCTCCTAAAATTTAACCTGTGTGGTAGGTAATAGGTTAAAGTTTGTAAATTGGGTCCCTTTGTCACTGAAGAGGGCACTTTAGCATGTATTTTGGCTCCTAGAGGGCTCTTTAGCATGCTTTAGCTCCCAAGAGGGCACTTTAGGTCGCATTTTGGCTCCTAGAGGGCACTTTAACATGCTTTTAGGCTCCCAAGAAGGCACTTAAGCATGCATATTTGTTCCTAGAGCATGCTTTTTAGCTCCCAAGAGGGGACTGAAGCATGTGTTTTGGCTCCTAGAGAGCACTTCAACATGTGTCTTGACTTCAAAGAGGGCGCTTTAGCATGCTTTAGCCCCCAAGAGGGCACTCTAAGTCACGTTTTGGCTCCTAGAGGGAACTTTAATACCTGTTTAAGCTCCCAAAAGAGCACTTTAGAATGCATTTTGGCTCCCAAGAGGGTACTTTAGGCTCCCAAGAGCTCACTTAAGCATGCATATTGGCTCCTAGAGGACACTTTAGCATGTCTTTTGGTTCCTAGAGGACACTAAAACATGTGTTTTGACTTCCAAAAGGGCACTTTAGCACGTTTGGACTTCTAGAGTGCACTTCAGCATGCTTTCAGCTCCCAAGAGGGGACTTTAGCACATGTTTTGGCTCCTAGAGGGCACTTCAACACGTGTCTTGACTTCCAAGAGGGCACTTTAGCACATGTTTCACTTGAATAAGTGTTTTAGCTCCTAGAGGGCACTTTAGGTTGGGTTTTGGCTCCTATAGGGTACTTTAACATATGTTTAAGCTCCTAAAGGGCACTCAAGCATGCCTTTTAGCTCCCAAGAGGGCACTTTAGCACAAGTTTTGGCTCCCAAGAGAGTACTTTACCACATGTTTCACTTTAATAAGTGTTTTAGCACCTAGAGGGCACTTTAGTTCGCATTTTGGCTCCTAGAGGGCACTTTAACGCCTGTTTAAGCTCCCAAAAGGACACTTTAGCACATGTTTCACTTTAATAAGTGTTTTAGCTCTTTTAGAAGGCGCTTTATGTTGGGTTTTAAGCTCCTAAAGGGCACTTAAGCATGCCTTTTAGCTCCCAAGAGGGCACTTTAGCACATGTTTTGGCTTCTAGAGGGCACTTTAACATGCTTAGAAATAATAAACCTCTAAAATGTGACCTTCAATTTCCGGTCCTAGAGCTTATTCCATGTTTGGTCTTGCTTTAAGAAAACAAAACTTGAAATAAGCTCAAATATCTGCCAGTGGAAGGAGATAATTCTCCTCTAATTTGGACTCATTGCACCTAAAAACTTGACTATGACTGACCAAAACCATGGAGAAAACCTGATAACACCAGGTTTAATATTAGGGGTGTGACAAGGTCAGAGTTAAATCTCCTTGACATCAATGACCAGGACTAGAGACCAGACCTTTGTGGTCTTCAGAGACCGGATAACTCGGCCGCCAGAGCCCTCGGTTTCACTCCGGTATCTTCAAAAGGCGGCGTATCTCCTGCCGCTCGTTCTTTTTAATATAACAATGCCAGCTGGATCTCTGCCGTGGGGTCTCATTGTTTGTGCTCGAATGTGAGAACATTGCAGCGTTAGCCGCCACTGGGAGCAATAAGGCTCTACTTTAAAGGGCAATGCCTGGCTGATGAATAACTCATGCTGAAGCAGGTAACTAGACAACCGCCGTTATCATATAATGTGGGCTGTTATTTTCCTGTGTGGTTGTTATTCTAATGACCTGTTTCATTAGTCACTTTAACCCTTGGTATTCTCCCTTTGAAGGAACCCTTCCACCGTATCTTGTCCAGACATAATCATTGACATTTTCTATGGCAAAAGTCTCTAATTTGACTGTGGCATATATGTCAAATAGTTGCGCGGCCGACCTTCGTGTCTCCTGGATTAGCTTCTTCTTTTTTTTGTTTTTCTCAGCTTTTGATGTCCTTTTTTTTTCTCAGGGTGACTCAGGAGGGGAGTCGTCAACCTGTTGCATCATTTCTGGGTTATATGAGGCCGGTGAGTACCGCGTATGGACGAAGAGAAGCTGGCATGTTATGACTAAATCACCTAAAATATGTCAAAAGTCATACATTTTGTCCCTTAAGTCCCTTAACCATATATAGGGTGTCTTTGTCACTGAAGAGGGCACTTAAGCATGTATTTAAGCTCCAAAAAGGGCACTTTAGCATGTATTTAAGCTCCAAAAAGGGCACTTTAGCATGTATTTAAGCTCCAAAAAGGGCACTTTAGCATGCATTTTGGCTCCTAAGAGGGCACTTTAGCATGCTTTTAGGCTCCCAAGAAGGCACTTAAGCATGCATATTTGTTACTAGAGGACACTAAAACATGTGTTTTGACTCCCAACAGGGCACTTTAGCACATGTTTTGACTTCTAGAGGGCACTTTAGCATGCTCTTTAGCTCCCAAAAGGGCACTTAAGCATGTGTCTTGGCTCCTAGAGGACACTAAAACATGTGTTTTGACTCCCAACAGGGCACTTTAGCACAGTTTTGGCTCCTAGAGGACACTAAAACATGTGTTTTGACTTCCAACAGGGCACTTTAGCATGCTTTAGCCCCCAAGAGGGCACTTTAGGTCACGTTTTGGCTCCTAGAGGACACTTTAGCATGTCCTTTGGTTCCTAGAGGACACTAAAACATGTGTTTTGACTTCCAACAGGGCACTTTAGCACATATTTGGACTTCTAGAGGGCACTTTAGCATGCTTTTTAACTCCTAGAGGGCACTTTAGCATTCTTTTTAGCTCCCAAGAGGGCACTTTAGCACATGTTTCACTTTAATATGTGTTTTATCTCGTAGAGCGCACTTTAGGTTGGGTTTTGGCTCCTAGTGTGTACTTTAACATATGTTTAAGCTTCCAAAAAGGGCACTTTAGCATGCATTGTGGCTCCTAAGAGGGCACTTTAACATGCTTAAGAAGGCACTTAAGCATGCATATTTGTTCCTAGAGGACACTAAAACATGTGTTTTGACGTCCAACAGGGCACTTTAGCACATGTTTTGACTTCTAGAGGGCACTTTAGCATGCTCTTTAGCTCCCAAAAGGGCACTTAAGCATGTGTCTTGGCTCCTAGAGGGCAATAAAACATGTGTTTTGACTCCCAACAGGGCACTTTAGCACATGTTTTGGCTCCTAGAGGGCACTTCAACATGAGTATTGACTTCCAAGAGGGCACTTTAGCATGCTTTAGCCCCCAAGAGGACACTTTAGGTCACGTTTTGGCTCCTAGAGGACACTTTAGCATGTCCTTTGGTTCCTAGAGGACACTAAAACATGTGTTTTGACTTCCTAGAGGGCACTAAAACATGTGTTTTGACTTCCAACAGGGCACTTTAGCATGCTTTAGCCCCCAAGAGGGCACTTTAGCACATGTTTCACTTTAATATGTGTTTTATCTCGTAGAGCGCACTTTAGGTTGGGTTTTGGCTCCTAGTGTGTACTTTAACATATGTTTAAGCTTCCAAAAAGGGCACTTTAGCATGCTTTTAGGCTCCCAAGAAGGCACTTAAGCATGCATATTTGTTCCTAGAGGACACTAAAACATGTGTTTTGACGTCCAACAGGGCACTTTAGCACATGTTTTGACTTCTAGAGGGCACTTTAGCATGCTCTTTAGCTCCCAAAAGGGCACTTAAGCATGTGTCTTGGCTCCTAGAGGACACTAAAACATGTGTTTTGACTTCCAAGAGGGCACTTTTGCATGCTTTAGCCCCCAAGAGGACACTTTAGGTCACGTTTGGGCTCCTAGAGGACACTTTAGCATGTCCTTTGGTTCATAGAGGACACTAAAACATGTGTTTTGACTTCCAACAGGGCACTTTAGCACATATTTGGACTTCTAGAGGGCACTTTAGCATGCTTTTTAACTCATAGAAGGGCACTTCTGCATTCTTTTTAGCTCCCAAGAGGGCACTTTAGCATGCATTTTGGCTCCCAAGAGGTTACTTTACCACATGGTTTCACTTTAATACATGTTTTATCTCCTAGAGGGCACTTTAGTGTTTATGTGTTTAAGCTCCCAAAAGGGCACTTTAGCATGCTTTTTAGCTCCCAAGAGCGCACTTAAGTATGCGTTTTGGCTTCTAGAGGGTACTTCAAGATGTGTTTTGACTTCCAAGAGGGCACTTTACTACATGTTTCACTTTAATAAGTGTTTTAGCTCCTAGAGGGCACTTTAGGTTGGGTTTTGGCTCTCAAGGGGTACTTTAACATGTGTTTAAGCTTCCAAAAGGGCACTTTAACTGCATTTTGGCTTCCAAGAAGGCATTTAAGCATGCATATTGGCACCTAGAGGACACTTTAGCATGTCTTTTGGTTCCTAGAGGACACTAAAACATGTGTTTTTACTTCTAACAGGGCACTTTAGCACATGTTTTGACTTCTAGAGGGCACTTCAGCATGCTTTTTAGCTCCCAAAAGGGCACTTTAGCATGCATTTTGGCTCCTAGAGGGCACTTCAACATGTGTTTTGACTTCCAAAAGGGCACTTTAACAAGCTTAATTTGCTGCAACTGGAATAAATTGATTCTACTCATTATTGGACTAATTGTACTTTCGGATTTTGCCATGTAAATGTTTAAAATTCCTAATATTTGATACCTTTATCTATTCCGTATGTGGGTAATAATCCATATATAAACATGACAAGCTTTGCTTCCTTCATCCCATTTCCACATTATCTCCGTGTGCCGTTATTTTTCTATTTCCTACACTGCCTGTTTCATGCCTTTGTGCTTCTTTGAGACAAATAAAAATCAACTGGAACCACCCAGAGACCCGGAGTTGTGTTGCCGGCAGCGATACCTCAGCTTCTAAAAAGCCCAATTATCCCTGTTTGTGGGTGGGCCGGCGCACCGGCGGGTCCTCGCGGTCCGAGGCACCTGCACAGCAGAGACAACCTCCGAGGTGCCGACCCGCTCAGTCGAAGCGAAGCTCCCAGCTGGCGGCTGAAAAGAAAAAAAAAAAAAACAAGCTGACAACGTTAGCGTACCGCCGGCTGGTTTTTCCCTTCCACTACAAACAGGCGTGATAGGCACAAGGACAGCTAACACGTTCCGCTGTGCACACACAGGCCCCGTCAAGCTGCCGCCGCTTAAATAAATAAATAAAACACGTTGGGGCTGCCGCGAGGACGCTTAGCACGCTGCTTAGCTTCCAAGGGGGCGTTTTGGCACATTTTGGGTCCTAGTGGGCACTTTGACACACATTTTAGCTGCTATAAGAGCACTTTAACATGCTTTTTAGCTCCAAGAGGGCACTTTAGCACGCGTTTTGGCTACTAAAAGGAACTTTAACAGATGTTTTGCTCTTAGAGGGCACTTTAGCATGCCTTTTAGCTCCCAGGAATGCACTTTAGCACTCAATATGGCTCCTAGAAGCTACTTTAATATGTTTTGGCTCTTAGAGGGCACTTTAGCATGCCTTTTAGCTCCCAAGAGGGCACTTTACCACATGTTTTGTCTCTTTGAGGGTACTTTAGCATGCTTTTTAGCATGCAATTTGGCTCTTAGAAGCTACTTTAACACATGTTTTTGCTCCTTGAGGGCACTTCAGCATGCTTCTTAGCTTCTAGAGGGCACATTAGCATGATTTTTAGCTCCCAAGAGGCCACTTTAGCACACATTTTGGCTCCGAAAAGGAACTTTAACACATGTTTTGGCTCCTAGAGGGCACTTCAGCATGTTTTTTTAGCTCCAAGAGGGCACTTCAACATGCTTTTTAGCTTCTAGAGGGCACATTAGCATGATTTTTAGCTCCCAAGAGGGCACTTTAGCACTCGATTTGGCTACTAGAAGCTACTTTAACACATGTTTTTACTCCTTGGGGGCATTTTAGAGTGCTTTTTAGCTTCTAAAGGGCACTTCGGCATGCTTCTTAGCTTCTAGAGGGCTTTTTAGCTCCGAAGAGGCCACTTTAGCACACATTTTGGTTCCTAAAAGGAACTTTAACACATGTTTTGGCTCCTAGAGAGCACTTCAGCATGTTTTTTAGCTCCCAGGAGGGCACTTTAGCATGCAATTTGGCTGCTAGAAGCTACTTTAACACATGTTTTGGTTCCTTGAGGGCATCATAGAGTGCTTTTTAGCTCCTAGAGGGCACTTCAGCACACATTTTGTCTCTGAAAAGGAACTTTAACACATGTTTTGGCTCCTAGAGGGCACTTCAGCATCCCTTTTAGCTCCCAGAAATGCACTTTAGCACTCAATATGGCTCCTAGAAGCTACTTTAATATGTTTTGGCTCTTAGAGGACACTTTAGAATGCCTTTTAGCTCCCAAGAGGGCACTTTACCACATGTTTTGTCTCTTTGAGGGTACTTTAGCATGCTTTTTAGCATGCAATTTGGCTCCTAGAAGCTACTTTAACACATGTTTTTGCTCATTGAGGGCACATTAGCATGCTTTTTAGCTCCCAAGAGGCCACTTTAGCACACATTTTGGCTCCTAAAAGGAACTTTAACACATATTTTGACTCTTAGAGAGTATTTTAGAGTGATTTTTAGCTCTGAGAGGGCACTTCAGCATAATTTTTAACTCCCAGGAGGGCACTTTAGCACTTGATTTGGCTCCTAGAAGCTACTTTAACACATTTTGGCTCCTTGAGGGCATTTTAGAGTGATTTTTAGCTCCTAGAGGGCACTTTAGCACACATTTTGGCTGTCATGAGGGCACATACAGAATAGATAAAAGTATAAACGGGTAAAAACAGGTACAAATCTTGTTTTTGGTACAATTAGTTAAATTTTTTATTCTACTAGCAGGTTTTTTCCCCGTCTCCTTCTAAATCAGACACTCACGCTGTAAAAAAAATAAATAAATGATAAAAATCAATGTCAGGGCCTGGATGTGTAACCTGTTGTGTCAATAAGATTCTTTTCCACTCGTCCTGTTCGCCAACTTCTCTCAGCGGCGGCTTAGAAATTATGATTGCTTGTTGTACTGTGACTTTCCCCACACACACACACACACACACACACACACACACACACACACACACACCAACACACACACTTTACTTCCTGTATTGTAGCCTGAGGTCCCTCGCCTCCCTCCATCCCCCTGATTCTCTGCTTCCTCTTGCTCTTCTTCTCACTTCAGTGCCTTTGTGATGGTAGTGACAGGCTTTACAATATGTCGCTGTGGATCTAGCTCACCTTTAATATTTCAATAAAATGCCAATGCAGGGCTGTGTAGGACCCCGGGGAAAGCCTGTTCCCCTCTCTTTTTATTCCCCGTCTCTCTCTCATCTGCCATTTTCAGTCGAGAAAAGCCAAACAAACAACCGCAACCGGTGATTATAATAGACAATATAATAGCCGAGGAGTAAAAGGCGGAGATTCTGCTATTAGAGATGTTACAGGAAGCTGGTGCAGAGAGGGAATGAGGCGGAAATCAAATATATAGGCGGTGTTTGAAGATTAATGAAGTGAAACGTTACTACGACTCTCTGCTTTCACTTAAAAACCTACAGTTTATAGAGTACGAGGGTGATAGCAGGTAAAATGGGCCATTTAAATCAGGTAAAATGGGCCATTTAAATCAGGTAAAATGGGCCATTTAAATCAGGTAAAATGGGCCATTTAAATCAGGTAAAATGGGCCATTTAAATTAGGTAAAATGGGCCATTTAAATCAGGTAAAATGGGCCATTTAAATTAGGTAAAATGGGCCATTTAAATGAGGTAAAATGGACCATTTAAATTAGGTAAAATGGGCCATTTAAATTAGGTAAAATGGGCCATTTAAATCAGGTAAAATGGGCCATTTAAATCAGGTAAAATGGGCCATTTAAATTAGATAAAATGGGCCATTTAAATTAGGTAAAATGGGCCATTTAAATCAGGTAAAATGGGCCATTCAAATCGGGTAAAATGGGCCATTTAAATCGGGTAAAATGGGCCATTTAAATCAGGTAAAATGGGCCATTTAAATCAGGTAAAATGGGCCATTTAAATCGGGTAAAATGGGCCATTTAAAGCGTCGCCAATGACTAAAACTGATTTAAAACTGTTGATTAGCGATTTGATTAGTTCATGGTTTCTATGGTGGATGAGCCAATGCTGCAAATCTAGACTAGAATCCAGAAATGTGCATGCTAAGTAGCCTAGCATGCTAAATCTATTATACAACTATACAACTAGCTTTCTTAATGGCATCTATCAGAAATAATGCTGGTAGTTTGGTATATTAACATGTTTTTTTGGGGAAATGTGATGGCTAAGCTAAGCTAAAATGGGCCACAAACACACATGTATGGTTCAACTAAAACATGAACAGTATGTCGATTGTCATGTGTAACTTAGCTTGTTACATATGACTGGGTGCTAAATTTTGTGTAGTGATAGCTTAGCCTGATAGCTTAGCTTGTTACATATAACTGGGTGCTAGCTTTTGTGTAGTGGTAGCTTAGCCTAATAGCTTAGCTTGTTACATATGACTGGATGCTAGCTTTTGTGTAGTGATAGCTTAGCCTGATAGCTTAGCTTGCTACATATGACTGGATGCTAGCTTTTGTGTAGTGGTAGCTTAGCCTAATAGCTTAGCTTGTTACATATGACTGGATGCTAGCTTTTGTGTAGTGATAGCTTAGCCTGATAGCTTAGTTTGTTACATATGACTGGATGCTAGCTTTTGTGTAGTGATAGCTTAGCCTGATAGCTTAGCTTGTTACATATGACTGGATGCTAGCTTTTGTGTAGTGATAGTTTAGCTTGATAGCTTAGCTTGTTACATCTGACTGGGTGCTAGCTTTTGTGTAGTGATAGCTTAGCCTGATAGCTTAGCTTGCTACATGTGACATATGATATACATGGAAAAGGCATTTTTGGTATTATTATTGTCCCAAACAATCTGATGCCCATTACCCACTGATAGCGACTGTAGATGCTAGCTTAAAAATGCTAGTAGCCCTTGCTAGCTTGCACCAATCCTGGCAATTTAGCTTTTTGGATAATACCTATTTTTCCTTTGAGATCGTACAGAAAGCAGCGTAGTATAAATACAGCAAATACAAGCTGCATAAGCATAAATGCTAAGCTAATTCAAGCTAATTAAAGTGCCATGTTAGGCAGCAGTTCAATAGCAGCGCGACCTTTTAAATCAGATTTCACGTCTACTGTCGCTGCAGCGTTTCCGTGAATTGACGTCGATTCTCCGGCTGAATGAATATTTATCAGGTTTTATCTGAGGCATCTGTGGCTAAATGTGGTTAAATCTCCTGGAGTAAACTCCTGATAACAGATGATATCTGCAGCCGATGAATAAATAAATAAATAAATAAACAGTGTGACTAAACAGCAGATTTACTCTACATCATTATCTCCAGCTGCTGTTAAAGGCCTTGTTTATTTGCTGGGTTTCAGCTGTCAATCAATTTAGGATTCACAGCAAAATACTCTGTTATGTGTGTCTTAAGTGCCCTCTAGGAGACAAAACACATGCTGAAGTGCCCTCTAAAAGCCAAAACATGTGCTAAAGTGCCCTTTAAGAGCCAAAATACCTGCTAAAGTGCCCTCTTGGAAGTTATAAAACACGCTAAAGTGCTCTAAGTATAAAAATATGTGCTAAAGTACCCTGTAGGAGCTAAAACATGTGCTTAAGTGCCCTTTAAGAACCAACACGCCTGCTTAAGTGCCCTTTAGGAGTCAAAAAGCATGCTAAAGTGCCCTCTAAGAGCAAAAATGTCTACTTAAATGCCCTCTAGGAGCTAAAATGCCTGCTAAAGTGCCCCCTAGAAGCCAAAACATATGCTTAAGTGCCTTCTAGGAGCCAAACCATGTACTAAAGTGCCCTTTAAGAGCCAACAAGCCTGCTTAAGTGCCCTCTATGAGCTAAAATGCCTGCTAAAGTGCCCTCTAGGAGCCACACCATGTACTAAAATGCCCTCTTGGAAGCCAAAACATCTACTAAAGTGCCTTTTAGGAGCCAGGACATGTGCTAAAGTGCCCTTTAGGAGTCAAAAAGCATGCTAAAGTGCCCTCTAGAAACCAAAATATGTGCATAATTGCCCTCTGAGCCAAAATACAGGCTTAAGTGTCCTCTAGGAGCCAAACCATGTGCTAAAATTCCCTCTTGAAAGCCAAATCATGTGCTAAAGTGCCCTTTAGGAGTCAAACCATGTACTAAAATGCCCTCTTGAAAGCCAAAACATCTACTAAAGTGCCTTTTAGGAGCCAAAACATGTGCTAAAGTGCCCTCTAAGAGCCAAAGTGTCTGCTTAAATGCCCTCTAGAGGCCAAAACATATGCTTAGGTGCCCTCTAGGAGCCAAACCATATGCTAAAATGCCCCCTTGGAAGCCAAAAAACATCTACTAAAGAACCAGAACATGTACTTAAGTATCCTTTGGGAGTCAAAAACATGCTAAAGTGCCCTCTTTGAAGGCAAAACGTGCTTAATTGCCCTCTATAAGCCAAAATACAGGCTTAAGTGTCCTCTAGGAGCCCAACCATGTACTAAAATTCCCTCTTGACAGCCAAATCATGGGCTAAAGTGCCCTTTTGGAGCCAAACGCTTGCTAAAGTGTCCTCTTTTTCGCTATATGTGCCCTTTTTTTATCCTTTTCTCCCCTGCCCTTGAGCATATTGTTTGTTCTTCAACATATTCTTAATAAGCCACACTGTGTTGGATAAAACTGTAGACTTGTCGACAATCCTGTCCAATTCTTTCCTCTTCTTTCGATAATTTAGCCGTGCTTTATTTAGTTGTCTCTTTCTTCATCGCCAGCCCCTCTAACTTCCTGTTGAGACGTCTCTGCTGCAGTCTCTGAATAAACTCTGGAGGAGAAAGGCGATACTTCTGTCGCCTTCTCTCCAGTTCATTCAGAAGTGAGTGTGATCAATGCCTTGGCTCTGTATGGACTGGGACTGCTGTTCCGAGGCGTCACTGCACTCGTTTGTGTAGACGATCTCCACCTCCTGCACCTCCCCCCTACAACCCACTACAACCCCCTCACACCTCAGAGACTCTTGAAAGGAGAATTCATCTCTTAGTCTTTATTCCTCCTGAAAACAATTCGCAAAACCTCACAATCAAACGGCAAAATACCTCATACGTCCTGTAAAATGAAGCACTGCAAGTAAAAGTACATCTAGCATTAGCAAAATCAAACTTTTGCACTAAATTTGAGCTAAAAAAAGCTTTAAAAGCTTTAAAAAAGCTTTGTTAAAGTGCCCTTAAGAAGCTAAAATATGTGCTAAATGGCCCTCCAAGGTGCTAAAGTGCCTTCTCTGAGCCAACATTTGTGATAATGTGCCCTCTAGAAGCAAAGATGTGCCCTTTTGGGAGATAAAGCATGTTCAAGTGCCCTCTTGGAGCCAGAATGTGTGCTAATATGCCCTTTTGGAAGTTAAAATGCATGTTAAAGTGCCCCCTAGGAGCCAAAAAGTATGCTAACGTGGCGTCTTGCTGGCTAAAAGGATGTTAGAGTGCCCTCTAGGGGCAAAAAGTGTGCTAAAGTGCCCTCTAGGAGCCATAATTTGTATTATGTGCCATCTAGAAGCAAATCTGTGCGCTAAAGTGCCCTCTTGGGAGCTAAAAAGCATGTTCAAGTGCCCTCTTGGAGCCAGAACACATGCTAATGTGTCATTTTGGGAGCTAAAAAGCATGTTAACATGCCCTCTAGGAGCTAGAAAGCATGTTAAAGTGCCCTTTAGGAGCTAAAGTGCCCTCTTGGGAGTTCAAAAGCATGTTAAAAGTGCCCTGTAGGAGTTAAAATGTTGGCTAAAGTACCCTCTTAGGAGCTATGAAGCATGTTAAAGTGCATCTAGAAGCTAAAAAGTGTGCTAAAGTGCCCTATAGGAGGCAAAAAGCTTGTTTAAATTCCCTTTAAGAGCCAAGACTTATGTTAAAGAGCATGTTAAAGTGCCCTTTAGGGGCAAAAAGTGTGCTAAATTCAAAATTTGTGATAATGTTCCCTCTAGAAGCAAAGATATGTGCTAAAGTGCCCTCTTAGGAGCTAAAAAGCATGTTTGAGTGCCCTCTAGGAGCCAGGACGCATGCTAATATTCCCTTTTAGGACCCAGAAAGCATGTTAAAATGCCCTCTAGGAGCTAAAGTGCCCTCTTGGGAGCTAAAAAGCATGTTTGAGTGCCCTCTAGGAGCTAAAGTGCCCTCTTGGGAGCTAAAAAGCATGTTTGAGTGCCCTCTAGGAGCTAAAGTGCCCTCTTGGGAGCTAAAAAGCATGTTTGAGTGCCCTCTAGGAGCCAGGACGCATGCTAATATTCCCTTTTAGGACCCAGAAAGCATGTTAAAATGTCCTCTTGGAGCTAGAAAGCATATTAAAGTGCCCTCTAGGAGCTAAAGTGCCCTCTTGGGAGCTGAAAAGCACGTTTGAGTGCCCTGTAGGAGTTAAAATGCTAGCTAAAGTGCCCTCTTTGGAACTAAGAAGCATGTTAAAGTGTACCTAGAAGCTAAAAAGTGTGTTTAAATTCCCTCTAAGAGCCAAGACTCATTAAAGTGCCCTCATGGGAGCTAAAAAGTGTGTTAATGTGCCCTCTAGGAGCCAAAATTCATGCTAAAGTGCCCTCAAGGACCTAAAAAGCATGTACAAAAAGCCCATAAATGTGCTGCGCTAATGTCATTTTAATGTTTTAGCAAATATTTAGTTTCTCCCTCCTATAAATACGTAGCTTTCCGTGACCTCAGTGACAACATAAGCAGTCAATAAACCACCAGCGACACTCGCTCCATTGTTCAGTGATCAAGCATCGAAACGACATCATTATTTGCTGGAATATTCACCCTTTTCCTGCCCAGCTCCACATTCCTGTCACTCATGGCCCCTTTTTCTTTTTTTCCTGCATATTCATCAGCGGCGTAATCTCCCTGCCGTGTAGCTCAGGGAGTCTCGGGGATCACCTGAAGAGTTCATCTGTGGCGGTGTTTATCTGGGCCGCGGCGTGGGGGTGGTGTTAGGGGGCAGGGCGGGCAGGCGAGGGCTCAACTGGGTGTGTGCATCCATGATTTATGGAGCTTAGACTCGGAGGAGGAGATAGAGACGACCTTCCTTCATTCTTAGAGAAGTAGAAATATATAGAACGATCCAATCAGGGTTTCTCTCTTTTATAGCTCAGGTTTTATGTCGTGATGCACGATCATCAACCGCTAAGTTCATATTTCTATGTTTAATACAATCTTCATATAATCTGCAGCTTGTGCAGGATGTAAAACTGATGTTTTAGATGCTCTGCTCCATCTATTAACACATTTATTACTGTCAATCCTTTTAAGCCCAGTGATTTTAATGTGGTAAATGACTATTCTAGCTGCAAATGTCTGGTTTTGGTGCATCAATATCTACATAGGTGTATAGAGGCGCATTTCCAGCAACTATCAGTTTAGTGCGTCCTGGTGACCCCAAACTTTTGAACCGTAGTGTAGTTACTGTACATTTTAAGGTAATGATTTTACACTGTAGTTAATTATCTTTTTTTACACAGTTTCACAAGTTCACTTCAAATCTTAACGGATGCTTAGAAAACCCTTGATGCTAACATGTTAGCATAGCTGGAAACAGTTTAGTTGCTTAGAGAAGCTAGAAGGAAAAACATATTATTTCAAATACAAATCATTATTTCTAACCTTGTCAATGTCATGATGGTAAAGAAAAGTGTCTTAGCTTTTCAAATGTTTTTCATGTCATTGCAAAACTATGTGGTTATTTGCTATGAATAACAAAATAAGTGCCCTCAAGGAGGCAAAATATGTGCTAAAATACCCTTTAGGAGCCAAAATGGGTGCTAAAGTGCCCTCTTGGAAGCAAAAAGATGTGCTAATATGCCCTCTAGGAGCCAAAACCTATGCTAAAGTGCCCTCTCTGAGCCAAAATGCATGCTTGAGTACCCTTTAGGAGCCAAAATATGTGCTAAAATACCCTTTAGGAGCCAAAATGGGTGTTAAAGTGCCCTCTTGGAAGCAAAAAGATGTGCTAATATGCCCTCTAGGAGCCAAAACCTATGCTAAAGTGCCCTCTCTGAGCCAAAATGCATGCTTGAGTACCCTTTAGGAGCCAAAATATGTGCTAAAATACCCTTTAGGAGCCAAAATGGGTGTTAAAGTGCCCTCTTGGAAGCAAAAAGATGTGCTAATATGCCCTCTAGGAGCCAAAACCTATGCTAAAGTGCCCTCTTGGGAGCTAAAAACCTTGTTAAAGTGCCCTGTAGGAGCCAAAATGGACAAATAATTGACCTTTGAACTCTTATCTTATTAACCACCTAGGCCCTAAGCCTATTTATCAGTTGTCCTGCTATGAATGATAATAAATGTTAAATATCTCTACAACCACAAAGGTTAGGTGACTACGGAAGAGTCAGAATCAATCAAAAGCAAATTTAGTTAGAATATTGTGTTTAAATACAGATAAAATACTTTATTTAAAAGATCAAACTGACCCAAATCAGGAAAACTTCAAATAAACTAAATTATCTGGAAAAAGGCCAAATCAGACGATATTTTATTGGTTTGATACTGATTTATAAAGACTGGAAGTGAAATAAATAAATGGAAAACTCAATAGCAGAGAATTATGTACTGCAGCCAGAAAACCAATGGAAATGGATGAAAATAATGGAACGGAACAGATGGATCAAACATCACTCGTCATTAAACGGTGTTTTTATGGAGGATTCAGGAGTAAAAACGTCTCCTAACAGCCTCTAACCACGTCTGATGGAGCTTTAAAACACCAACATGGTTCCAGTTGCTCCATTTGCCCTTTGGTTGGATTTGACCATGAGGTTTTAACCTTCATCAGAAAACATGGAATGCATAAACGTTGGTGTTGAAATCAGCTTAAATTGTGATGAACCAAAGAGGATTTTCATTTAATTTGTCTTTTCAGCAACACATTTTGGTGTCCATGTTGGTTTCTTGTCATTTAAAAGTCCATTTGTGCCATTTTCTTTTTGCAGAAATCACACGAAATGTGCAATTTGTAGAATATAAAACTAGTTGAAAGCATGTTTAAACCTTTTTAATAGAGGTAAAACATCTGGTACCAAGGTTTTAGAGTTACGCTACATGTACAGATATGTACTGGTACATGGAATTCAGCATAAAAACCCAATGGTGCTTTTCTCCCTATATTTTACTGGCATTTTGTAATTATACGTATACGTAGAATACGTATTTCACCTCCTCAACCAATGATTTATACGTAGAATACGTATTTCACCTCATCAACCAATGATTTATACGTAGAATACGTATTTCACCTCATCAACCAATGATTTATACGTAGAATACGTATTTCACCTCATCAACCAATGATTTATACGTAGAATACGTATTTAACCTCATCAACCAATGATTTATACGTAGAATACGTATTTCACCTCATCAACCAATGATTTATACGTAGAATACGTATTTCACCTCCTCAACCAATGATTTATACGTAGAATACGTATTTCACCTCCTCAACCAATGATTTATACGTAGAATACGTATTTAACCTCATCAACCAATGATTTATACATAGAATACGTATTTAACCTCATCAACCAATGATTTATACGTAGAATACGTATTTCACCTCATCAACCAATGATTTATACGTAGAATACGTATTTCACCTCATCAACCAATGATTTATACGTAGAATACGTATTTCACCTCCTCAACCAATGATTTATACGTAGAATACGTATTTCACCTCCTCAACCAATGATTTATACGTAGAATACGTATTTCACCTCCTCAACCAATGATTTATACGTAGAATACGTATTTCACCTCATCAACCAATGATTTATACATAGAATACGTATTTAACCTCATCAACCAATGATTTATACGTAGAATACGTATTTCACCTCATCAACCAATGATTTATACGTAGAATACGTATTTAACCCTTTAGGCACCATTGTAGACTTAATTCAACCAGATGCCACTGAATAAAATGACAGATTTCATCAAATATGAACCATTTTATCAGAGTGATATTACCAATGATTGTAGGAAACATTACATAGACGTGGTAAAAGATGTTTTTATTACTTAAAATGACCTAAATAATAATACTTTCCTTTTTTGTAGGAAAGTAAATGGGAATTTTCCATATTGATCTATTTTAGCAAAAACAAATACATAAAAATACTAAAATAAAATAAATACTAAAATATAATACTATAAATATTATAAATACTAAAAAATTCAAGTGAATTTCTTTATTTGGTGAAAATTTTCCCAAATTCTGAATAAAAGACAACCACGACTGTGAGAATGTCCATCAGCAATAGGGATATCCTGGTCATGTGACCTCATAGAGTGTATGTCCTTCAAAATAAAAGCACCCTTTCATACCTAACTGTAAAAAACATAGATTTTATATCACAGCTTTTTTGGGGTGGAAAAAAATTAAGACTATCCAATAGTGAGTTAAAATATGTGACATTTCATGAATATTTTCATGCAATATGACGTCATAATATGCTAATTAGATGGGTAAATTTAATTCCTACATAAACTTTGAGTCATCCTTGATATTTCTCTAATTTACAGAAAATCTCTATCTCTTATCGCTTTTAAGTTACAGCCTTTTGAAATTTAGACTTTTACAGGAAAATACCCACCCGACCTGAGTTGCCATGGCGATAAATCGTACCTAACTTCCAGGAAGTAGGAAGTTAAACCCGCATCACTCAGTACACGGTCGTTTATGATGAGAACATGTTGTTTAATGGTTGTTTCTGACACTCGGGCCACTAGAAAACATGTGAAGCTGCCACTTGTGGCTGTTTTTTCTATCTTTCTGAGGCCTCAGACAGTGAATGTGCTGTATTATGTGTAGTAGTTTATGTGACAGCGCTGCCACGGCTGTCAAACGCTACCCAGACTAAATGAGAACCCAGGCAGCATGTTTCCTTAATCGGGATCCGCTCTGTGGAGGTGCTGCTGACAGCTTCATCCTTAATTTATGGCTGGAATGTGTGTTTTCATTTATCTGTCCTCCAGAGGAGCGCTTGATGTTGGTTTCATACTGTAGACTGAACATGGACAGGAAGCAACTCAGCCACATATCCAGATATTCTCCAACTGGACCAGTAATAGTCAGTTTACTTGTCATGAGGAGTTTTATTCAGGCTGTGAATGGGAAAAAAAGGTGGTGTATTCAGTGGCAAAACAGGCCCAGTTGTTGGAAAATGTCTGCTAAAGTGCACTCTTGGGAGATAAAATGCACCTTAGTGTCCTTGAGGAAGCAAAATCTGTGCTAAAGTGCCCTCTGGGAGGTAATATGCTCTGACTAGAGTCAACTAGGACACAAAATGCTGCAACTAGCAGATTTAAATGTTGAAATTGTTGAAATTGGAAGCCAAAACACCCGCTAAAGTGCCCCGTAGGAGTCAAAAGGAGCTACAGTGCCCTCTTGGAAACCAAAACCTCCCTTTTGGGAGCTAAAAAGCTTGTTAAAGGGTCCTCAAACAGGTAAAAAAAATGTGTGCTAAAGTGCCCTCAAGGAACCAAAATGTGTGCTAAAATGCCCTCTAGGAGTAATCTGTGCTGAAGTGCCCTCTTGGGAGCTAAAAACTTTGTTAAAGTGCCCTCTAGAAGCCAAAATGTGTTCTTAAGTGCCTTTAGGAGTCAAAGTGCACGTTAAAGTGCCCTCTCAGAAGTCAAACTGCATGCTAAAGTGCCCTTTAGGAGATTAAATCTGTGCTAAAGTGCCTTCTAGGAGGTAATATGCTCTGACTAGAGCCAACTAGGACACAAAATGCTGCAACTAGCAGATTTAAATGTTGAAATTGTCATGTAAAATTAGTTCAGATGAGTGGCGTGCACAAAAAATGTGTGCTAAAGTGCCCTTTTGGAAGCCAAAAGGTGCTACAGTGCCCTCTTGGAAACCAAAACCTCCCTTTTGGGAGCTAAAAAGCCTGTTAGAGTGCCCTCAAAAAGGTAAAAAGTGTGCTAAAGTGCCCTATTGGAAGCAAAAACATGTGCTAAAATGCCCTCTAGGAGCCTAAACCTGTGCTAAAGTGCCCAATTGGGCGCTAAAATTGTATTAAAGTGCTCTATAGGAGCCAAAACACATCCTTAAGTGCCCTTTAAGAGTCAAAATATGTGCTTAAGTGCATTTAGGAGCCCAAATGCATGTTAAAGTGCCCTTTCAGAAATCAAACTGCATGCTTAAGTGACCTTTAGGAGACAAAATATGTGGTAACGTGCCTTCTAAAAACCAAAATGTGTGACAAGGTGCCCTCATGGGATAAAAAATACATGCTAAAGTGCCCTCTAGGAGCCAAAACACTTGTTATAATGCCCTCTAGGAGCCTAAATGTGTGCTAATGTGCCCAGTAGGAGCCAAAATGCTTGCCAAAGTGCTTTCTAGGAGCTAAAATTCACGCTAAATTGTACTCAAGGAGCCCAAAACTTTGCTAAAGTGCCCATTAGGAATCAGAATATGTGCTAAAATGTCTTATAGAATCCAAAATATGTGCCCTATTGGGAGCTAAATGCATGCTAAAGTGCCCTCTAGGAGCCAAAACATGTGCCAAAATGCTCTCTTAGAAGCCAGAACACATGCTAAAGTGGTTTCTAGGAGCTAAAGTGCCTTTAAGGAAGTAAAACCCATGATAAAGTGCCCAGTAGAAGCCAAAATATTAGCTAAAGTGCCCTCTTGGAGCCAAAACATGTGCTAAAATGTCCATTTTTTCCATCCCTACCCTTTAAAATGTGCACACCACTGACCACACACCATATTAAACCATCTGTGGCTGCAGAGAAACTGTCCAGAGTCTGAAAAGAAATGAAGTGGAGGGCGGTTAAAAGGCGAAGGTGTTGAACAGGCAGGAAAAGTTTGATTCCTCTGCACTTGTACTACACTATAACTATGCATTTCCATGGCCGCTACATCCAGCGGCTCCATCCCCCGCTGCTATATCCTGCTATCTCCTCCTTTTTTTTACCCCTAACAGGGGGAGTTTAATGTGATGCCCAGTCATGTTTCCCAGACCTTTTTGCTATTCCGAGCGGCTTCTCCTGCTCGTTTATACGCCGCCGTCCCACCGGCAGCACGTGCCCCATGCCCGCGCGCCACGCCAATCTAATAAGGCTCGCATAAACAGCCGCTATTATTCCGCAGCATGAGACCGACGGCGCGTAAGGATGTCGGTGATTTATATTCACCGGCACACTCGGGCTCATAGGCTTTCCTGTAATTTCCCCCGGAACGGGTCGGCCGGCGGCGTTTCTGGAGGTCGCGGCGTTGATCCCGTTTCTGCTCGTCGCCGATCGAGTTCCTTCTTGTTTTGTGTCGCACTTCAGATCGATTCCTCAAAAAATCCTGTTTGGAGCCACTTAGCGGTGTCGGGTTACATGTGCTATGGTATATTGAAGACGTTTTCCCATGTACAGATATGAACCTGGAGTCATTCTGGTCAATTTCAGGTGTAAAAGAACAACCTTATCCAACCTTATACAACATGACTAGTACAAATAAGGTCAGTTTGTACAGTTTGATGCAATAAAATAGATTTAAGCTAGCAGGAAACACTTTTGACTCAATTCAACAAGATGCCACTGAATAAAATGGCAGATTTTATCAAATGCTAGCTTGTTAAAGTGCCCTCTAGAAGCCACAACTTGTGCTGAAGTGCCCTCTTGGATCCAAAACCTGCAATAAAGTGCCCCCTAGAAGCTAAAACCCATGGTAAAATGCCCCCTTGGAAGCTAAAAAGCTTGTTAAAGTGCCCTCTAGAAGCCAAAAGTTGTGCTAAAGTGCCCTCTTGGGAGATAAAAAGCTTGTTTAAATGTCCTCTAGAAGCCAAAGTCCATGCTAAAGTATTGTCTAGGAGCCAAACCTATGTTGAATTGCCCTCTTGGGAGCTAAAAAACATGTTAAAGTGCCCTCCCAGAGCCAAAACGTGTGCTGAAGTGCCCTCTCACAACTTATCCAACCTTATACAACATGACTAGTACAAATGAGGTCAGTTTGTACAGTTTGATGCAATAAAATAGATTTAAGCTAGCAGGAAACACTGTTGACTCAATTCAACAAGATGCCACTGAATAAAACGGCAGATTTTATCAAATGCTAGCTTGTTAAAGTGCCCTCTAGAAGCCGAAACTTGTGCTGAAGTGCCCTCTTGGGAGCTAGAAAGCATGTTAAAGTGCCCTCTTGGATCCAAAACCTGCAATAAAGTGCCCCCTAGAAGCTAAAACCCATGGTAAAATGCCCCCTTGGAAGCTAAAAAGCTTGTTAAAGTGCCCTCTAGAAGCCAAAGTCCATGCTAAAGTATCATCTAGGAGCCAAACCTATGTTGAATTTCCCTCTTGGGAGCTAAAAACCATGTTAAATTGCCCTCCCAGAGCCAAAATGTGTGCTAAAGTGCCCTCTTACAACTTATCCAACCATATACAACATGACTAGTATGTACAAATGAGGTCAGTTTGTACAGTTTGATGCAATAAAATAGATTTAAGCTAGCAGGAAACACTGTTGACTCAATTCAACAAGATGCCACTGAATAAAACGGCATATTTTATCAAATGCTAGCTTGTTAAAGTGCCCTCTAGAAGCCGAAACTTGTGCTGAAGTGCCCTCTTGGATCCAAAACCTGCAATAAAGTGCCCCCTAGAAGCTAAAACCCATGGTAAAATGCCCCCTTGGAAGCTAAAAAGCTTGTTAAAGTGCCCTCTAGAAGCCAAAAGTTGTGCTAAAGTGCCCTCTTGGGAGATAAAAAGCTTGTTTAAATGTCCTCTAGAAGCCAAAATCCATATTTAAGTATTATCTAGGAGCCAAACCTATGTTGAATTTCCCTCTTGGGAGCTAAAAACCATGTTAAAGTGCCCTCCCAGAGCCAAAACGTGTGCTAAAGTGCCCTCTTACAACTTATCCAACCATATACAACATGACTAGTATGTACAAATGAGGTCAGTTTGTACAGTTTGATGCAATAAAATAGATTTAAGCTAGCAGGAAACACTGTTAACTCAATTCAACAAGATGCCACTGAATAAAACGGCAGATTTTATCAAATGCTAGCTTGTTAAAGTGCCCTCTAGAAGCCGAAACTTGTGCTGAAGTGCCCTCTTGGGAGCTAGAAAGCATGTTAAAGTCCCCTCTTGGATCCAAAACCTGCAATAAAGTGCCCCCTAGAAGCTAAAACCCATGGTAAAATGCCCCCTTGGAAGCTAAAAAGCTTGTTAAAGTGCCCTCTATAAGCCAAAACTTGTGCTAAAGTGCCCTCTTGGGAGATAAAAAGCTTGTTTAAATGTCCTCTAGAAGCCAAAACCAATGCTAAAGTATTATCTAGGAGCCAAACCTATGTTGAATTTCCCTTCTTGGGAGCTAAAAAGCATGTTAAAGTCCCCTCCTGGATGCAAAACCTGCAACAAAGTGCCCTTCAAAAGCCAAAACTCATGTTAAACTGCCCCCTTGGAAGCTAAAAAGCTGCTTAAAGTCCCCTCGAGGAGCCAAAACCTGGAATAAAGTCCCCTCCTGGAGCCAAAACGTGTGCTAAAGTCCCCTCCTGGATGCAAAACCATAATAAAGTGCCCTCTAGAAGCCAAAACCCATGTTAAATTAGGTTGTATGCACTGGGAATGTTCCATATTTATCTATTTTAGCAAAAACAAATACTTAAAAACACTAAAATAAATATAGTATAAATACTATATAATACTATAAATATCATAAATACTAAAAAATACAAGTGATTTTTTTTTTATTTGGTGAAAATTTTCCCAAATTCTGAATAAAAGACAACCACGACTATGAGAATGTCCATCAGCAATAGGGATATCCTGGTCATGTGACCTCATAGAGTGTATGTCCTTCAAAATAAAAGCACCCTTTCACACCTAACTGTAAAAAACGCAATATGACGTCATAATATGCTAATTAGATGGGTGCCTTTTTTAAATTTAAACGGGTTAAAATTAGTAAAATAAGACTTTTACGGGAAAACACCCACCCGACCTGAGTTGCCATGGCGATAAATCGTACCTAACTTCCAGGAAGTAGGAAGTTAAACCCGCGGTTATTTATTTTATTTATCATTTATCAGATATTGTGAATATTAACCCTCTACTGTATGAAAGTGTCCTCACATCCCTGACTCATGGAGACTATTCCATGTAGTAAAACTGAATAGAAGCGAGCTCCATTAATAGAGAAATATTCGCGTTTTATTTCCAGGACGTGTTCCTCTGATTGTCAGAGACATCCTTCATGCAACGGCTGAGTAAACAGGCAACAGCAGCATCAAGTGCACTGAGAGTGTGTGTCTGTGTGTGAGTCCTGGAGGATTATCCAGCCGCTTCCTTCATATTAAATCACCTGGCGCTCTGCGAGCCGCCGGTTTTGAAGCCCCCTCACACGGCCGCTGGCAACTCATAACGGAGCGGGAGCTGAAAAAGCTGCAGCCTGACGCCGCTTTAATAAGCTGCCGGCTGACACTTCCGCTCTCAGACCCAGGGCGAAAGGGAACTCCGCCGCTTTTCTCTGGGAAAAAAAAAAAAAGAGAGAGACGCCTCGCTCATCCTGACGGGCGGGAGCAGGGTGTCGTTATGAGAAGAGCTGCAGAAACGGACCCAAATCATAGGATTCTTTTAAATGAGACGTCAGGGTTCTGTCTAGGGAGATGAAAGAGGATGTTAAAGTGTCCTCTAGGAGCCAAAACCCATGTTAAAGTGCCCTCTAGGAGCCAAAACCCATGTTAAAGTGCCCTCTTGGTAGCTAAAATGCATGTTAAAGTGCCCTCTTGGTAGCTAAAATGCATGTTAAAGTCTCCCCCTGGATGCAAAACTGTAATAAAGTGCCTTCTAGAAGCTAAAACCCATGTTAAAATGCCCCCTTGGAAGCTAAAAAGTGCCCTCTAGAAGCCAAAACTTGTGCTAAAGTGCCCTCTTGGGAGACAAAAAGCTTGTTTAAATGTCCTCTAGAAGCCAAATCCATGCTAAAGTATTGACTAGGAGCCAAACCTATGTTGAATTGCCCTCTTGGGAGCTAAAGACCATGTTAAAGTGCCCTCCCAGAGCCAAAACGTGTGCTAAAGTGCCCTCTTGGTAGCTAAAAAGCATCTTAAAGTCTCCCCCTGGATGTAAAACTCTAATAAAGTGCCCTCTAGAAGTCAAACCCATGTTAAAATGCCCTCTTGGAAGCTAAAAAGCATATTAAAGTGCCCTCTAGGAGCCAAAAATATTATATAAAGTGCCCTTTTCGGAGCTAAAACATGTCTTAAAGTGCCCTGTACGAGCCAAAACTCATATTAAAATGCCTTCTAGGTGCCAAAACCCATGCTAAAGTGTGCTCTGGTGTGCTAAAAAGCATATTAAAGTGCCCTCTAGGAGGCAAAATCTGTGCTAAAGTGCCCTCTCGGGAGCTAGAAAGCATGTTAAAGTCCCCCCTTGGATCCAAAACTGCAATAAAGTGCCCTTCAAAAGTCAAAACCCATGTTAAAATGCCCCCTTGGGAGCGAAAAAGCATGTTAAAGTGAACTCTAAGAGTTGAAACGAATGCTAAAGTGCCCTCTTGGGAGCTAAAATATGTGTTAAAGTGCCCTCTTGGGAGCTACAAAGCTTGTCAAAGTCCCCTCTAAGAGCCAAAACTTTAGTTAAAGTGCCCTTTTCGGAGCTAAAATGTGTGTTTCGGAGCCAAAACCCATGTTAAAATGCCCTCTAAGTGCCAAAACCCATGCTGCAGGACCCTCTTGGGAGCTAAAAAGCATGTTAAAGTGCCCTCTAGGAGGCAAAATGGGTGCTAAAGTGCCCTCTTGGGAGCTAAAAAGCATGTTAAAGTCCCCTCTAAGAGCCAAAACTTTAGTTAAAGTGCCCTTTTCGGAGCTAAAATGTGTGTTTCGGAGCCAAAACCCATGTTAAAATGCCCCCTTGGGAGCTAAAAGACATGCTAAACTGCCCTCTAGAGCCAAAACATGCACTAAAAAGTGCCCTTTTGGGAGCTAAAAAGCATGTTAAAGAATCTTTGAGGAGCCAAAACCTGTGCTAAAGTGCCCTCTTGAGAGAAAAAAACATGTTAAAGTGAACTCTAAGAGTTGAAACGAATGCTAAAGTGCCCTCTTGGGAGCTAAAAAGCATGTCAAAGTCCTTTCTAAGAGCCAAAACTTTAGTTAAAGTGCCCTTTTCGGAGCTAAAATGTGTGTTTCGGAGCCAAAACCCATGTTAAAATGCCCTCTAAGTGCCAAAAGGAGGCAAAATGGGTGCTAAAGTGTCCTCTTGGGAGCTAAAAAGCATGTTAAAGTGCCCTCTAGGAGCCAAAACCTGTGCTAAAGTGCCCTCTTGGGCAGTAAAACATGTGTTAAAGTGCATCCTGATTCCGGCCGAATTCCGGGAAACCAAAAACCTGTATCTCTGTGGTCGTAATTGATGTGTAATGTCATATTTATACAAAAATAAGTGCAGAAGTTGGAATAACAACGATATCGTGAGCGGTTCCGGCCGCGTGATAAATCTGAAACTAGTTTATTTGAGAGGAGCCGGAGCCTCTCCTGTTTTACATTTGATCACAGCCGCGAGCAAAACCAATCTCATGATGGGGGGGGGATGAATAAACGAGTAAATCTACATTCAAGTCACCTGAAAGTATCGGAAAGGCCTTTATTACTGGAGTCAGGGCAATGAGAATGCAGCAGGTGCTATTAAAAGGCGCTGCGGCTAACATTAAGAGAAATGGAACAAATCAAGCCCAGGCTTCCCTAATTGCTTGGCTGAGATGGGCTGTTTAGGAGCAGGAAACTGCAAACCCCCTTCGATGGGGAATTACCTGGCTGGATCTGCATCTCGCCGCCGCATATTTAATATCCTCCTCCTGAGGAGAGAGTTATCGGAATGATCTGAGGTGTGTCAACAACTGCTTTTATTCATAAGACTTTTTTTTTACGGCTCTATTTCTATTCCAGATTGTGGAGGCTGTTGTAAAAGAGGCTCGGTGGCGGGGAAGGAGGAGGAGGGGGGGGGAGGGCGGTCGCCTCTATCATGGGCCGATTGTTGGATAACGTGTGCTAAAGTGCCCTCCTGGGAGCTAAAAAGTGCGTTAAAGTGGCTTCTTGGAGCAAAAAAGCTTGTTAAAATACCCTCTAGGAGACAAAACCCATGTAAAAATGGCCTCTAGGATCCAAAACCCATGCTAAAGCCTGTTAATGTGCCCTCGTGGAAACTAAAAAGGATGTTCAAGTACCAAAAGCTTGGTAAAGTGCCCTTTAGGACCCAAAACTTGTGTTAAAGTCCCGACTTGGGAGCTAAACGGTGCCTCTAAGAGCCCAAACTGTGTGCTTAAGTGCCCTCTAGGAGTTAAAACCCGACCTCTTGGGAGCTAAAAAGTGTATTAAAGTGCCCTCTTGGAGCCAAAATGTGTGCTAAAGTGCCCTCTAGGAGCCGGAACCCTAGCTAATGTGCCCTCTTGGGAGCTTAAAAACGTGTTAAAGTGACTAGAAGCCAAAACCCATGGTAAAGTGCCAACTACAAGCCAAAACTTGTGCTAAAGTGCCCTCTTGGCACCTTAAAAACATGTTAAGGTGCCCTCTAGGAGCTAAACCATGTTAAAGTGGCCTCGTGGAAGCTAAAAGGTGTGTTAAAGTGGCTTCTTGGGAGCAAAAAAGCATGAAAAAAGTGCCCTCTAGAAACAAAAACTTGTGCTAAAATTCCCTCTAGGAGCCAGACTCCATGCTAAAGCCCGTTAATGTGCCCTCTTTGGAATTAAAAAGGATGTTCAAGTGCCTCCTTGGTATCTAAAAACTTGTTAAAGTGCCCATTAAGACCCAAAAGTGCCTGCTTGAGAGTTAAAATTTGTGATAAAGTGCCCTCTAGGAGCCAATCCCATGTTGAAGTGCCCTCTTGGGAGCTAAAAAGATTGTTTAAATGTCCTCTAGGAGCCAAAACATGTCCTAAAGTGCCCACTAGAAGCCAGAACCCATGCTAATGTGCCCTCTAGGAACCAAAACCTGTCCTCTTGGGAGCTAAAAAGCATGTTAACATGATCTCTAGGAGCCAAAACATGCGCTAAAGTGCCCTCTGGGAGGCGGGATCAATGCTAAAGCCTGTTAAAGTGCCCTCTTTGGAACTAAAAAAGGATGTTCAAGTGCCCTCTTGGGACCTTAAAAACATGTTAAAGTGTCCTCTGGGAGCTAAAAAGGTTGTTACAGTGACTCAAAGCCAAAACATGTACTAAAGTGCCCTCTAGGAGCCAGAACCCATGCTAATGTGCCCTCTAGGAGCCAAAACATGTACTAAAGTGCCCTCTAGGAGCCAGAATCCATGCTATAGCCTGTTAATTTGCCCTCTTTGGAACTAAAAAGGATGTTCAAGTGCCCTCTTGGGACCTTAAACACGTGTTAAAGTGCCCTCTAGGAGCTAAAACATGTGCTAAAGTGCCCTATAGGAGCCAGAACCCATGCTAAAGCCTGTTAATGTGCCCTCTTGGAACCTTAAAAACATGTTAAAGTGTCCTCTAGGAGCTAAAAAGGTTGTTACGGTGACTCAAAGCCAAAACATGTACTAAAGTGCCCTCTAGGAGCCAGAACCAATGCTAATGTGCCCTCTAGGAACCAAAACCTGTCCTCTTGGGAGCTAAAAAGCATGTTAACATGATCTCTAGGAGCCAAAACATGTGCTAAAGTGCCCTCTAGGAGCTGGAATCCACGCTAAAGCCTGTTAATGTGCCCTCTTTGGAACTAAAAAAGGATGTTCAAGTGCCCTCTTGGGACCTTAAAAACGTGTTAAAGTGCCCTCTAGAAGCTAAAAAGGTTGTTAAAGTGACTCGAAGCCAAAACCCATGCTAAAGTGCCCTCTAGGAGCCAGAACGTGTCCTCTTGGGAGCTTAAAAACGTGTTAAAGTGCCCTCTAGGAGCCAGAACCTGTCCTCTTGGGAGCTTAAACACATGTTAAAGTGCCCTCTCCAGTGGCGAGGACGCACTACATGCTCCCTTTTCCTTCCTTTTCTTCCCTGCCCTTCATAAAGTCCGTCCACACCTCTGTCAGAGCCTCCTTTTTGAACCGGCGTCCTCCGGAGCTGCAGGAGTGAGCCTCCCGTCGATGAAAAATGCAAGCGCTACCGCATCAAATTTTAAATACGCTGGTAAGCAGTCTGATATGTTGGGTCTCCAGGCGAGCGGTGTCCTGAGACTTCCTGTCCTGTCATGCTCGGTGACCTAATGGTCTGCAAAGCTGCAACTGGAGCACAATTCCACTTTCCAGTTCTCCAACTTGGTGTCTTTTAAAAAAAAAAAAAAGTTGATTCAGTGCCCCCGGCTGCTGCCTCTTCATCCCCCATTCAGATGAACAACTGTCGCGGCGGTGGCCTGGTGCTGCTATAAATAAACGCCCCCCCTATTAGAAGATTATTCCTATCAACCCCCCGACTGAGCCCGTCGCCGTGTAAGAAGAAAGCCGCTGCCTGTCTCTCGGCCCGATTAGAGCGCTATCGCGCCGCGTTCCCATTGCTGGGCAATAAAATGTAATATAGCCGGCTGTCACTCACAGGTTATATGCTGCTAAAAGAAGAAGAAACTGGCAGTTTAGGAGCAGCGAGATAAGCAGGCTGTAATACTGCAGGTGTGGCGGCTGGCGGTGAAAAACGGGTCTGTTGTTGTACATGATGGGACCAGACTATACGCTGGAAACCAAGGGTGTGAACGGAGTTTAAGAAGGGCAGGGGTGGAAAGGAAAAGGGCACATGAAGCCTGTTCTTGCTACTGAAGAGGGCACTTTAGATGTCATTTATATGGTGTACAAATGAACACTTTAGCACAGCTTTTAAAGGGCATTTTTACACACGTTTCAGCTCTCAAAAGGGCACTTTAACAGGCATTTTAGCTCCCAAGAGCTAGTCAGCACTTTAGCTGTGTTAAAGTGCCCTCTTGGGAGCTAAAAAGCCTGTTAAAGTGCCTAAAAGCCCAAACCCATGCCCTCTAAGAGCCTAAACCTGTGCTAAAGTGTCCTTTTGCTAGCTAAAAAGCATGTAACATTGCCCTCTTGGAGCCAAAGGCTGTGCTAAAGTGCCCAAAGAAGACCTTGTAGCTTGTTAAAGTGCCTGAAAGCCAAAACCCACGGTAAAGTGCCCTCTAGGAGCCAAAACCCATGCTAAAGTGCCCTTTAGGAGCCAAAGAAAGGACTAAAGTACCCTCTTGGGAGCTAAAAAGCATGTAAAATTGCCCTCTAGGAGCCAATACCCATGCTAAAGTGCCCTCTAGGAGCCAAAACATACAATAAAGTGCCCTGGGAGCTAAAAAGCCTGTTAAAGTGCCTAAAAGCCAAAACCCATGGTAAGTGCCAATCAGAAGCCAAAACCCATGCTAAAGTGCCCTCTAGGAGCCTAAGCATGCGCTAAAGTGCCCTCTTGGAGCCAAAGCATGTGCTAAAGTGTCCTCCTGGGAGCTAAAAAGCTTGTTAAAGTGTCCTCTAGGAGTCAAAACCCATGCTAAAGTGCCCTCTTGGGAGCTAAAAAGCATGTAAAATTGCCCTCTAGGAGCTAATACCCATGCTAAAGTGCCCTCCAAGAGCCAAAGCATGTGCTAAAGTGCCCTCTTGGGAGCTAAAAAGCTTGTTAAAGTGTCCTCTAGGAGCCAAAACCCATGCTAAAGTGCCCTCTAGGAGCCAAAGCATGCACTAAAGTGCCCTCTTGGAGCCAAAGCTTGTGCTAAGGTGCCCTCCTGGGAGCTAAAAAGCTTGTTAAAGTGTCCTCTAGGAGCCAAAACCCATGCTAAAGTGCCCTCTTGGGAGCTAAAAAGCTTGTTGAAGTGTCCTCTAGGAGCCAAAACCCATGCTAAAGTGCCCTCTAGGAGCCAAAGCTTGCACTAAAGTGCCCTCTTGGGAGCTAAAACGCCTGTTAAACTGCCTAAAAACCCAAACCCATGGTTAAAGTTGTGAATTAACCGTCTAAATCAGCTTTTTAACATCAAGCGCTTGTGGCTTTATGTATTCAGACTTCATGTCAGCTGGATCACTGTGGAACTGGCATTTAGAGCCTATAGGCAGCGAGTATTTGACACTGGAAATGAATACTTGAGGCAGAAAGAGCCGGTCGATTGTGTGTAAACGAGAACCTATCATCAGTTGTACGATGTATTATTACCTCTCTGTCTGAGGAAATATCACAATCATTAAGACATTTCATTTTTAAACAGCAACACAGAAGCATCTCAAATCCCCCAACAGAGGATTGCACCAAATAAACATCTTAGCAAGAAGCTAGCTGTGATGTAATTAGTTAAAATCTTTCCCTTTTGACACAGATGTTTCACATAAGACTTTATAAAAAAATGAGAATTTGCCGAGAGCTTTACGATACTTGAGGCGCCACTTGTCACTTTGACATAAATAGTGAAACGCAAATAATGTTCTCGGCAATTTAACACCAGCCTGATAGTCGACGTTTAGCTTCGAGCTGATAAGACTCAGTGAGCAAACATTAACTGACATTGTCGTCTCTTTTCTTTCTTTCTTTTTTTAGCCTTGAAAAAGTTAGCTGCCACATAGTTTTAATGGAGAGAGTGTTAGATGTACTGTACTTAATACCAGGTATTTAAAAAGCATTGAAGAATGAATGGAAGGTATGTAGCACGGACGCTAATGGCACCAATTGTCTATGGTACGATATTAAATTAAAGGTACAGTGTGTTAGCTTCAGCAGGATTTAGCGTTTTTATCTGCAGTGGCGTGAAAACGTTCCAGATCATTGAAGAAATGTAAACTATTAGTCAAAGACTAGTTCAATTTCTCTTGCGACACCTGTTCTCAATCAAGAAATCCCTTAAATAGTGAAGTAGACCAAGAGATCCTCAATATCGAGACACCATGTCTAGATCTACAGAAATAAGAAAGAAAGTCATTAAGATCTATCAGTCTGGAGAAGGTTATGAAGCAATTTCTAAAGCTTTGGGACTCCAGTGACCAGGGACCTTATCCATGAATGGAAAAAACCTGGTGGTGAACCTTCCCAGGAGTTACCATCCAACCAAAATTACCCCAAGAACATAGTGACGATTCATAAAAGACCCCACAACAACACCCAAAGAACCGCAGGCCTCATTTACCTCAGTTAACCCGTTAAACTCCAGGGTTAAACCCTGAGTTTGCTCCACTAATCATGTACAAATATAGGGAAGCTATACATCAAATGAAACAGGAGAAACTCCACTACAAGCACATATAAGTCATATTTACACACACCAAACACAACTCCAACACCAAGCTAATTAATTAACAAATATGAAAATCGGTATACGATCATAAAGCCAACCCACTCGCCACATTTTGATGGCTAGCGCTCTGATACTTCATGTTACACAAATAAATGACATCTCATATGAAAGCTGAGACTTTGACGAGTCCAACGGTACCATCAGTGTAGCTTTATGACAAAAACTCAGTAAACTAGCAGCCAATGTGTTTTTTTGTTGCTGTTTTGGGATGAAAATTTCTATTTGAGAGCAATAAATAAAGAGGGCACTTTACTCCACATTTTTGCTCCTAGAAGATACATTAGCATAGATTTTAGCTTCCAAGAGGGCACTTTAGCACAGGTATTAGCTCACAAGTCAGCACTTTAGCACAGGTTTTGGCTCCTAAAGGGCACTTTAGCATGCATTTCTGCTCCTTTAGGGCACTTAAGCACACATTTTGGCTCCTTAAAATCCTAGAGGGCACTTTCGTGCACATTTTTGCTCCTAAGGGGCACTTTAGCATAGATTTTGGCTCCTAGGGGGCACTTTAACACACTTTTTAGCCCCCAAAAGGATACTTTAGCACAGGTTTTGGCTCCTAAAGGGCAATTTAGCACACATTTTGGACATTTTTTAAACAGTTTTGAATTAAAAGGAAGGTTTAAGCATGTTTAAAGTTGCCGAAAATGCATAAAAAATTCAAAAATTGGCCTAAAGTCACTTTATTCTTTAATGTTACATAAGTGACATAAGGTGACACTATATTTCCTTTACATATATATGTGGCTTCACCAGTTCCTGTGCAGATCTCCAAATGACGATCTGAACATGAAACACACAACAACGACTGCTGAGGCAACAGAAAAAAACATCATCATCATCAAACCGACTCTGGCAAAAGGTCAAACGAGGGGAAATGAAACGACCTTGAAGAAAAGACCCTGTAACAAACAGGCGATCTGCTAACGAGTGTGTGTTTACTCACTAATTAAGGTGTGTAATGGGGCCGTCCCTGTTTCCTAATTACCATGACAATAAAAGGGGATTAAATTAATTAAATTCAGCTGAAAGCGTGCGTTCCCCAGTAGTTAAAAATGGCTAAAACCGCACCAGTAACTCGTCTTATTATGCACGGCGGTATTGAGCGGTGCAGGAGATCTGCAACGGGGCCTGTTCAGAGATTTACCGTCGCTTTCTGTGCAGAGAGAGAGATGCAGAACAAGGAGTTTGGGACATTTGGAGCAGGGGGGATATCTTTTAATAGCCGTTGCATTTCATTTACATACGGTGCAGCGCGATCTCATCTCGCGGAAAGGTCTTGCTCATGCTATCACAAGGAAAACACGAGGCCTGGGTTGGAAAAGGTCGCGACTGGCAAATTTGTTCCTTTTGTAGGAGACGCGGCGAAGCTGCCGGGTCTTTTTTCTTTTCTTTTTTTTTCCAGCGAGGGGATTCATTAGAGGAGCGATTCCTCCGGTTGTTAGCGAGGTCTCGTTATGTCTGTTTGTACCGGAGGAATGAAATAAAACACCGGGTCACACGCGGCGACGCTTATACTCAAGTTAGCATGAAGATAATGGGATTTGTGAAGTTTACATTCGTGTAAACTAAATATTTAATGATGAAACAGGTGCGTCATCTTCACTATATTTATAAATGGTGTTTTTATAACAGCTGCCTCGGACTCATTCTGCAAAAATTATTCACTTTAGCACACGATTGGAGTCATCAAGGGCAATTTAGCACACGATTTAGCTCCTAGGAGGCACTTTGGTGCATGTTTTTGCACCTACAGGGCACTTTAGCACATGGTTTGGCTCCTAAAGGGCACTTTAGCATGCATTTCTGCTCCTTAAAGGACACTTAAACTCCTAGAGGGCACTTTACTCCACATTTTAGCTCCTAGAGAGTACATTAGCATAGATTTTAGCTTCCAAGAGGGCACTTTAACACACCTTTTAGCTCCCAAGAGGATACTTTAGCACAGGTATTAGCTCACAAGTTGACCTTAGCACAGATTTTGGCTCCTAAAGGGCACTTTAGCACATGGTTTGGCTCCTAAAGGGCACTTTAGCACACATTTTGGCTCCTAAAGGGCACTTTAGCACATGGTTTGGCTCCTAAAGGGCACTTTAGTATGCATTTCTGCCCTTTAGGGCACTTAAGCACACATTTTGGCTCCTTAAAGGACACTTAAAAATCCTAGAGGGCACTTTAGTGCACATTTTTGCTCCTAGAGGGCACTTTAAGAAGCTTTTTAGCCCCCAAGAGGATACTTTAGCACAGGTATTAGCTCACAAGTTGGCACTTTAGCATAGGTTTTGGCTCCTAAATGGCACTTTGGTATGCATTTTTGCTCCTTTAGGGCACTTTAGTGCAGATTTTGGCTCCTAGAGGGCACTTTAAGAAGCGTTTTAGCTTCCAAGAGGGCACTTTAACATACTTTTTAGCTCCCAAGAGGATACTTTAGCACCGGTATCAAAGGTATGCACTTTAGCATGCATTTTGGCTCCTTAAAGGGCACTTTAGTGCACATTTTTGCTCCTAGGGGGCACTTTAAGAAGCTTTTTAGCTCACAAGAGGATACTTTAGCACAGGTATTAGCTCACAAGTTGGCACTTTAGTACAGGTTTTGGCTCCTAAAGGGCATTTTAGCATGCATTTTTGCTCCTTAAAGGGCACTTAAGCACACATTTTGTTCATTTAGGGCACTTTAGTGCACATTTTTGCAACTAGAGGGTATTTTAGCATAGATTTTAGCTCCTAGAGGGCACTTTAAGAAGCTTTTTAGCTTCCAAGAGGATACTCTAGCATAGGTATTAGCTTACAAGTCGTCACTTTAGCACAGGTTTTGGGCACTTTTTGACTCCTGAAGGGCACTTTAGCCCTCATTTTGCCTCCTAGGGGGGATCAGAACCGATATTACCCTACAATTTCAATATTTAAGTCTGCTAATTGCACTAATCTGTGTTTCCTAAAAGCTAAGAACACATCCCTGTTGAGTTTTTGTCAAACCGCGTTAGCTGCTCCCGCTGCTAATGTGGATCCATAATAAAGTAAGCTACACTTATCTACTCCTTAAATCCCAGGTTACCTCAGTACGGAAGCTGCATTAACGGTGCATGAAACGCTGCATGTTTCCAGCCATGAATGAAGCATAACACACAACATATATTTGCGTATGAGTCGTTTTTAGCCAAACGAGTGTTAAAATAAGCTGCGGCTGCTCAATAATGAATGTTAAAGTGACACGCGGCTGCAGATAGAAGCGTAAACAGGGCTATAAATAACGTGGACGTACAGGCCTGTGGTTCCACTGCTGCTTAATGGCCTTAAAATTAAAAAATCACTAAAGACATTAAGAAACCTTGGCACAGACATATATGGAAATCCATCCATTAGTAGTGAAATTGGTTTATTATGGATCAACATCGCTAAAAAAACGCGGCTAAAAAGCTAAAAAGCTAAAAAAAAAATAAGAAGCTGACATATAAAACATGACAAAATGGTCTGTTATACGACTTTTACTGATAAAAACAGTCAAATCAGCTTAATTAGCCAAACAGGGAATTAGATTTATCTCAGTATTTATTGATTTATCGCAGCGTTTGTTGGTTTTAAATAAAAAAAAAATAATAAAAGACAAAGATTACGTGTTAAAAAGTTTGAGTAAAGCGAGTAAATAGAGAAAAATATGCAAACCTAATGATATATTCATATATAGAGATATATAATATAAGTTATTTCCTGCTGGATCAGCCTCTGATTGGTCAAAAGAGTCTCGCAAAGCATTATGGGAAAGAAATATTAGCCATTAGCATCAATGCTAATGGCTAATATGTGATTGATAATTAATCAAATAAACAGTTACTTTATTTTAATTTTTCTAAAAAAGTTATTGATATAAAATATACGTTTTTACAGTTAGGTTTGAAAAAGGGGGCTTTTATTTTGAAGGAAAAACAATATATGAGGTCTTTTAATCTGAAATTGGGAAAAAATTTTACCAAATAAAAAAATTAACTCACTATTAAATTTTGATCTTATACGTTTTTATTGATTTATTATTGATAATCTATAACTGATATTATACATTAATAGTGATTATTGATCATCTATAACTGATATTATACATTAATAGTGATTATTGATCATCTATAACTGATATTATACATTAATAGTGATTATTGATCATCTATAACTGATATTATACATTAATAGTGATTATTGATAATCTATAACTGATATTATACATTAATAGTGATTATTGATCATCTATAACTGATATTATACATTAATAGTGATTATTGATCATCTATAACTGATATTATCCATTAATAGTGATTATTGATCATCTATATTATCCATGAATAGTGATTATTGATCGTCTATATTATCCATGAATAGTGATTATTGATCATCTATATTATCCATGAATAGTGATTATTGATCGTCTATATTATCCATGAATAGTGATTATTGATCATCTATATTATCCATGAATAGTGATTATTGATCGTCTATAACTGATATTATCCATGAATAGTGATTATTGATCGTCTATAACTGATATTATCCATGAATAGTGATTATTGATCGTCTATATTATCCATGAATAGTGATTATTGATCATCTATATTATCCATGAATAGTGATTATTGATCGTCTATATTATCCATGAATAGTGATTATTGATCGTCTATATTATCCATGAATAGTGATTATTGATCATCTATATTATCCATGAATAGTGATTATTGATCGTCTATAACTGATATTATCCATGAATAGTGATTATTGATCGTCTATAACTGATATTATCCATGAATAGTGATTATTGATTGTCTATATTATCCATGAATAGTGATTATTGATCATCTATAACTGCTCTAAACCTCTAAAACATCACATCTCAGGTCAGCTCCTGACTTCCTCCATGTTTGTTCAGCCTCTACAGCCTCAACATGTCTGAAAAAGTCAAACGTTTGCATTGATTTCTGGTGAAAACAGGTTCACGGAGAGTTTTCTGCAGCCTGTTGCTGTGATTTACATCCATGTTGTGCTGCAGGAACAAGGCGGCTGCTCCTGCAGGGACCTGGATGTCGTCTTATTAAAGCAGACGGAGGAGAAGAGGTGAGCGGAGCCCGGGCGATTATTTACGGCTTATTAAGCAGATGCATCGGGCGGCGCGGGGCATCCGGGGACCTCCAGCGGAGTCCTGTCATCTCCGCAGCACTCTGAGGGTTTATGCCCTGGTCTGGGCGGTTAGCGGCTCCCCGGGGACGGACCATGACCGGCTTTAATTAAATGTCCTGCCTGGTGGCCCGCGGCAGCCGTTTAGGAATCCGGCCTAATGTTCCCTCTGCTCCACGACGCTGAGCCAATTAGAGACGGGAGTCGATGGATGATGTCGTTGTTTAGGGAGGAACGGGACGAGGAGTCGGCTGGATTCACCCTGAGGTGCAGGGATTAGACAGAACCACCCACCACCACCACCCAACAACCACCACCACCACCCAACCACCACCACCCAACCACCACCACCTCAACCACCACCACCACCACCCAACCACCACCACCACCACCCAACCACCCACCACCACCACCCAACCACCACCACCTCAACCACCACCACCCAACCACCACCACCACCACCCAACCACCACCACCTCAACCACCACCACCACCCAACCCCCACCACCACCACCACCTCAACCACCACCACCACCACCACCACCCACCCAACCACCACCACCACCTCAACCACCACCACCCAACCCCCATCACCACCACCCAACCACCACCCAACCACCACCACCACCACCACCCAACCCCCACCACCACCACCACCACCCAAGATGTAAATTTCTGTCTGAATATAACAACACCCCAGTTTTTTTGAAAAAAAAATGCAAAAATCTCCAAAAAACCCCACAAAATGTGGAAAAAGTGAATCGCTGTGAACAGTTTGTGGCTGCACTTTAAATTTAACTGTGATTCTATGACATAACTGACCTGTTTTGGACACTTTTCTTTGTTTTTTGCAGTTTTCCGTTCACTCCTGGCCCCGTTACAAAGCTCCTTCTCGTTTAAAACAACATGTACAGTGCAGCAGAGATTCAATTATCCTGATTTTCACGGCTCGACACCGATTTTTCATTTCTCCTCCTCATATCTGGATCGTGCGGCGTAAAAATCCTTTATCTGTCCACTTAAGTTCTTTAATTTCACAATTCTATTTCAACTGGAGGAGGTTGTGGACAGATCAATGGCTGCAATTAGACACACAGAGCCTTTGCAATTAGTAGTTGTGCTAATGTGCCTGAATGGATTTTCTTCATTCGGTCGGTGGAAAGCAATACTGTACGGGCTGAATCTCTGTCAGCGTCTCGCCACCTTCGGCCGACGTTAAACATCTTAAACGCTGAATTTGAGGCTGGATTCTCCAAGTTCTGGCCTCTTTTTGCACCGACCATCTGCTGAAAAACAGGGTTTTTATGTAAAAATGCTGAAAAATGACATTGAGGAGCACTCGAGTAAACAGAAAGGTACAATAGAAGAAAACGGAGCTGAGAGGGAGGATGTAGTTGTTTTTTATTGTCAGTGGGGGATTCCAGTCGACTGAATCACTGAGCTGCTGCACAGGACGAACCGAATTATCATCAGAGCTAATCTGCTACAGCCAAACATGTCCTTACACTTTAAATCATACTAGTGCAGAAGGAAATACACACTCCTATGAGCCTTATCAGGGGAAAATATCTAGTTTTTGATGCAAGTATTCCAACATGGAGTAGAATTAGTCGCTTCAAACAAGCGACTTTTTACTGTAGTGTTTTTTGGCTGATAGTTTGCTGAGTGTTTGTCATAAAGCTACACTGATGGTACCGTTGGACTCGTCAAAGTCTCAGCTTTCATATGAGACGTCATTTGCTTGTATAACATGAAGTATCAGAGCGCTAGCCATCAAAATGTGGAGAGTGGGTTGGCTTTATGATCGTATACCGATTTTCATATTTGTTAATTAATTAGCTTGGTGTTGGAGTTGTGTTTGGTGTGTGTAAATATGACTTATATGTGCTTGTAGTGGAGTTTCTCCTGTTTAATTTGATGTATAGCTTCACTATATTTGTACATGATTAGTGGAGCAATCTCAGGGTTTAACGGGTTAAAATGGTGTTGATAGGCCAACTAAACGATTGATGATTCTGTTCTAGTAGGTGATAGTGCTGGGATTTGTGCAAATATCTTGTTTGTTTTCCTTGATTTGGATCAATTAACATTTAACGAACATTTCCTTAGAAGAGTTTAATTGTCTAAAATCAAGAAAACAACAAATTGTACCAAAAATAAGGTATTTTCACCCGTTTTTGCATCGTGGAGCTAAAAAGAGAGTCCAAAAATGTCATATTCACTTTATAAAATGATTATCTATCTGTTATATTACAATAAATCCAACATATGCAGTGAAAATATCTTGATTTTTGGACAATTCGTCCAATATTGAGTCAAATTATCTTGTTCCACTGGCAGATAATTCAGCTTATTTCATTTTTTCCCTGATTTTGGCTAATTTGTTCATGTTAAATAATATAAATTTGACTAAAATAAAGAAAAAAACTTGACATAAGCTAAATTATCTGCAAGTGGAACAAGATAATTCTACTAAATATTAGAATAATTGTACTAAAAACACAGTTATATAATCCAAAAACTGCAAAAACTGAAATCTTAACAAGGGAAAATATCTTGTTTTTGGTGCAATTAGACTAATATCGAGTAGAATTATCTTATTCCACTGGCAGATAATTTCACTTATTTCAACTTTTTGCTTCTTGATTTTAGTCAATTTAATTTTCTTTTAAGAATACAATAGTCTTATTCTCTAAAAACAAGACCAAATTGACCCAAATCAGGAAAAAACAACCTAATTATCGTTTTTTTCAGTGTATTCTGGTCTCTTTAGCTGCTAAATGCTAGCCGGCTGTTCACTGTGATGTATTATTAGCATGAAAATAAGCTGTAAAACCCAAATAATCAGGAAAAATGTTCCTGTGCTTGTTTCCAGACTTGCTGCTGCAGGTTTCTTTGTATGTAGCAGCCGTATAAATCCAGATAAATGAAGCTGACTGGCTAATATCTGAGTTTAAACAACGTCCGTCCAGATAAAACCTTCCACTGACACGCGGCGGCTAACGCTAACGCTACGGTTCTGCCTCCCTCCTTCTCCGTGGAAGACGTGCAGCAGCTTTAACAGAAATGGAATCCCTCTGGAGGAGCATCGATTTTTACTTTGCAGCAGCCAAGGTCAGCGCGGGGAACAAGCCGGAGGATCTTATCACCTCCGGGTTCCGGGCCTCCGTTCGTCCAACGCCGACCGAGACGCTAACGCGGCTTCTCCGACTCGCGGCGACCTCGCAGGACGCGACGGAAACGGTTTAAAACGAGACGTTTGCAGTTAAAGCGTCGTCGGTTTCCTGAAGAACGCGGTGCTGGTTGTCGGTTTGTTATAATTGAGTCAAAGAACAGAAATCTACTCGTAATAATTCATGTTTTTATGCTAATTGACATTGTAATATTTCACAAAGGGCCTGACTAATACCTGGGACATCATTACCATCCCATAAGGTTCTCATAGGATGTCAATACAACGCCTAATAATTAATATTATTAGGTGATTAACTTTAAATAAATATATAAATATCAATTAAATACTGTGATTTCAGTAGTTTTTACATTACTAATTGATTAATTTTGCAAGAAAATCAATTAAATGCTGTGAATTCAGTAGTTTTTACATCATTAATTGATTAATTTTTACAAGAAAATCAATTAAATACTGTGATTTCAGTAGTTTTTACATTATTAATTGATTATTTTATAAGAAAATTAATTAAATGCTGTGACTTCAGCTGGTTTTACATTATTAAGTGATTAATTTTACAGTAAAAACTCAATTAAATGCTGTGATTTAAGTTGTTTTTACATTATTAATTGATTAATTTTACAAGAAAATCAATTAAATACTGTGATTTTAGTTGGTTTTACATTATTAAGTGATTCATTTCACAGTAAAAACTCAATTAAATGCTGTGATTTTAGTTGTTTTCAGTGATTCAGTGATTTTAAAGGGCACTTTAGTGCAGGTTTAGACATTTAAAAGGGCACTTTAGTGCAGGTTTAGACATTTTAAAGGGCACTTTAGTGCAGGTTTAGACATTTTAAAGGGCACTTTAGTGCAGGTTTAGACATTTTAAAGGGCACTTTAGTGCAGGTTTAGACATTTTAAAGGGCACTTTAGTGTAGGTTTAGACATTTAAAAGGGCACTTTAGTGCAGGTTTAGACATTTAAAGGGCACTTTACTGCAGGTTTAGACATTTTAAAGGGCACTTTAGTGCAGGTTTAGACATTTTAAAGGGCACTTTAGTGCAGGTTTAGACATTTAAAGGGCACTTTAGTGCAGGTTTAGACATTTTAAAGGGCACTTTAGTGCAGGTTTAGACATTTTAAAGGGCACTTTAGTGCAGGTTTAGACATTTCAAAGGCACTTTAGTGCAGGTTTAGACATTTAAAGGGCACTTTAGTGCAGGTGTAGACATTTAAAGGGCACTTTAGTGCAGGTTTAGACATTTTAAAGGCACTTTAGTGCAGGTGTAGACATTTAAAAGGGCACTTTAGTGCAGGTTTAGACATTTAAAAGGGCACTTTAGTGCAGGTTTAGACATTTAAAAGGGCACTTTAGTGCAGGTTTAGACATTTTAAAGGGCACTTTAGTGCAGGTTTAGACATTTAAAGAGCACTTTAGTGCAGGTTTAGACATTTAAAGGGCACTTTAGTGCAGGTTTAGAGATTTTAAAGGGCACTTTAGTGCAGGTTTAGACATTTAAAGGGCACTTTAGTGCAGGTTTAGACATTTAAAGGGCACTTTAGTGCAGGTTTAGACATTTAAAGGGCACTTTAGTGCAGGTGTAGACATTTAAAGGGCACTTTAGTGCAGGTTTAGACATTTAAAGGGCACTTTAGTGCAGGTTTAGACATTTTAAAGGGCACTTTAGTGCAGGTTTAGACATTTTAAAGGGCACTTTAGTGCAGGTTTAGACATTTAAAGGGCACTTTAGTGCAGGTTTAAAGGGCATTATTTTTATTTGCCTTTTATCACATGAAACATTATAAAAACCTACAGTCAGCAGCTGCAATCATCCATTTTCTCCATGTGTTTTAGGAATAAAATGTAGAAATCAGGCCATAAATGATGAATGAACAAACTCCTCTGTGGAAACCTTCATTCTATAGTTACAGGAATGAAAGTAGAAAGTTGCTGCTGGACATTTCTGCCTCAGAGAGAGAGAAAAACTATATGTTTGAGAAAACTTTGTTAAAAACCATGATTAAAACATATTTATGGATATTATATTACATTTCTGTGCTGCTGCATGATGCTAAACCTGACACATGCTCAATGGCTGGTTTCTACCAGAGGATTCTGCTTTTAGACATTTAAAAAGAGACTTTAATGCATGTTTACAGGTTTAAATGAGACTTTAATGCATGTTTACAGGTTTAAATGAGACTTTAATGCATGTTTACAGGTTTAAATGAGACTTTAATGCATGTTTACAGGTTTAAATGAGACTTTAATGCATGTTTACAGGTTTAAATGAGACTTTAATGCATGTTTACAGGTTTAAATGAGACTTTAATGAATGTTTACAGGTTTAAATGAGACTTTAATGCATGTTTAGGTGTTTAAATGAGACTTTAATGCATGTTCACAGGTTTAAATGAGACTTTAATGCATGTTTACAGGTTTAATGAGACTTTAATGCATGTTTACAGGTTTAAATGAGACTTTAATGCATGTTTACAGGTTTAAATGAGACTTTAATGCATGTTTACAGGTTTAAATGAGACTTTAATGCATGTTTACAGGTTTAAATGAGACTTTAATGCATGTTTACAGGTTTAAATGAGACTTTAATGCATGTTTACAGGTTTAAATGAGACTTTAATGCATGTTT
>CM060476.1:1866569-1881132 GCA_030544235.1 Lepturacanthus savala | reverse complement strand
GATTATGGGGACGAGGTTATGAGAGCATCTGATTGGCCAACGGGGGGCCAGGACGCCCCAGGTGTGTGTGTGTGTGTGTGTGTGTGTGTGTGTGTGTGTGTGTGTGTGTGTGTGTGTGTGTGTGTGTGTGTGTGGGCGGATGACAGTGCTGCCGCCCACATGGCGGCGTCTATTTCTAGCGGCGTCCTGGTGCGACGGAGCTGGAGTCTGATTCTTTCTCTTCGTGAAGGTGTGAAAGTGAAGCTAAACTGAAAAATCCCAAAGAAACGTTCAGAATTAGTTTATAACGAGATAAAAGCTGTGGATTAATTAATGTGTGATTAATAAACTTTATCTGACACCTGAGTCACTGCAGCAGCTGATGTTTCCTCTAAATTAAACTACTTCCTGCAACGTAACCCTGAATTCATTTATTTGTAATAAATCCTGTAAATTCCTATAAACAGGCCTGTTCCATATCTGAATTTACAGATTTCCCCTAAACGTCTCACCTGCAGAGTATTAGCAGACACTAGAATTTACTGAAGCTCCCTGAACGCCTCACATGCAAGTTATAGGTAGAAGCTACAATTACCAACTTTTCCTAAATGCCTCACATGTAGAATATTGGTCAGAGCTACGATTTACTGATGCTCCCTAAACACCTCACATGCAGAGTATTGGTAGATGCTCCAATTTACTGAAGCTCCCTGAACGCCTCACATACAAGTTATAGGTAGAAGCTACAAATCACCAATTTTCCCTAAAAGCCTTAAATGTAGAACATTGGTAGGAGCTACGATTTACTGATGCCCCCTAAACGCCTCACATGCACTTCATGTGTACAAGCTAAAATTTACTGATTTTCCGCCTCACTTGCAGGATACTAGTGCAGCAGATGGTACAATGTACTGATGGTCCCTAAATGCCTCACATGCATGTTATCAATACGAGCTACAATTGACCAATTTTCCCTGAACACCTCACATGCATGTTGTAGGTAGAAGTTACAATATTCCAATTTCCTTAAATGCCTCACATGCAAAATATAGGTGGAAGCTATGATTTACTGAAGTTCCCTAAACACCTCACCTGCATATTATGAGTAGACACTACAATTCCAATTTTCCTTAAATGTCTCCCATGTAGAATAATGGTAGATGCTATAGTAAGAAGATGTTCCCTAAACGCATCACAATCATGTTACAGGTAAAAGCTGCAATTTACCAATTTCCCATAAACGCCTCATATCCATTGCTTCTATTACATGTGACCTTAGTCCACATTGCACCACTTTTCTTGGGTCCCCATCTCTACAGCCACCATATTTGAAGTGGATCGGATCCATTTTTAATTCTTTATCATTTATTTGCATGTCAGGATTTACATTTTCATCACTTCCTGTTTTATTTTACTGCATTTCCTCTCCTCTACAGCATCATCCAGCCTCTAATAGACCTGCAGCACATTCCTACTTAAACAGTGATATGATGTGTGTCTGACTGCAGCTGCACTCTATTTATTAAGGTGCATCATATCTCATACATATATGCATTGTGCTCTATGAGCTTTCTATTGTGTTTTATAGAACTGCATCAAGTGGATTCATTACTGCACCGTGTGATTTATTATATTAAACGGCCTCGTAGCAGCGTGTTGCATCATCTAATGTCAACTTCCAGCCTTGAAATAAATTGCCAACAAGATAGTAAGTTCTTCCAGCATCCTTGAAGTGTGTGTGTGTGTGTGTGTATGTGTGTGTGTATGTGTGTGTGTGTGTGTGTGTGTGTTTTACAGCCTGTGTCCTCCCACAAACTCCTCTACTTACAGTAACCCGACCATCAATAGCAAATGCAGCCATGCTGGACGTCCTCAGGACACACACACACACACACACACACACACACACACACACACACACACACACACACACACACACACACACACACATCCAGTAAAAAGATAAAAATCTGTTCCTGTGGTAAAAAAACGCAGCAGAATCTGCCATTTATTTCCTCTGTAGATAGAGAGAGGAGGTAAAGGGACAAAAAGGAAGAGACAGAAGGACAAAGATAAGATGGAAGACGATTCAAGAACCAACAGAATGAAGAAAAAAGGTTTTCTGAAAAAAAGCTGAACAACCGCGTAAGAATTAAATGTGTTTTTGTGTTTTTGGAATATCCTTTAACTGAGAAATAGTATGGAGACAACAACTCAATATATGATTTAGCTATATATACATATATAGTGATAAAGAATCATGTCATCTGCATAGAAGTGATTTAAGTTAGTTTTCCTACTATATATATATATATATATATATATATATATATATATATATATATATGCAGATGATGTGATTCTTTGTCACAAACAACAGGGACATTTTCTATAATTCCATCTGTCTGGGAGTAAAACAGTAGTTTTACACAAAATTCGATGGTATATTTGAACGGAAACTCAACCAAACTTCAATTCCACTTATGTTGAAACGGTTTTCCACCATAAGAAAATCTGTTTCGGAGTAAACCTGTGGAATAGTTTTGACAAAAAATGTAAAATTTTCAGCAAAAATCGTCATGTTAGCAAATGTATTGTCTTCATTGTGGAGTATTACTTTACTTTACCCAAGGTCCAAAGAGAAGCTTCAAACCTTTTAGTCCATTACCTCTTAATGTTATCAAGGCCTTTCCCGCTAAAGTCAGATGTGAGGTCACAAATCCCAGCGAGTCTCTGGACAGGAAGATGACGACCACTTAGCAACTCAGACCCAATTATTACTAAAACCAACAGGAATTCATCACTCTGACATATACAATCACAAAGTGAACACTCAGATGCAGACGAAACCACCAGAGGAACCAAAAACTGATGTTTTCACAAAGATGAAGATTCAACCTAAAGTCAAGTTTGAGAAATACTCTAATCTATTAATTGATTATCAAAATACTTGGTGATTAATGTGATAGTTGTCAACTAATGGGCTAATCAACTAATCTCTGACAGTTAATCAGCTGTTTTCATACTGTTTTATACACAGTCCTCACAAGTGACGTGTCTAACACAACTCTGTCACCTGTACTTACGGGGACATTTTTATTTCTCACTAAAGGTTTCTGAATTAGACAAATTTAATGTGAAACATGGGGAAGAAATAAGAGGTTTGAAACCAGCTTTACTTATTTTCATTAGGAATAAAGCTGCAACTAACAACTACTTTATAATAACTTTATAAAAGTGTCCCCAAAAGCTGAAGATTCAACCTAAAATGTCTTTTTTGTCCAAAGATCATCAGTTTATTATATAGAGACTAAAGAAACCAGGAAATAACCAGAGAAGAGAAGCTGGAACCAGAGAACTTGGACATTTTCTACTTAAAAATGTTTTCATACTGTTTTATACACAGTCCTCACAAGTGACGTTGTGTCTAACACAACTCTGTCACCTGTACTTACGGGGACATTTTTATTTCTCACTAAAGGTTTCTGAATTAGACAAATTTAATGTGAAAAATGGGGAAGAAATAAGATGTTTGAAACCAACTTTACTTATTTTCATCTATTGGTCTTTTGGTTCATTAAATGGTGTAAAATGTGGATCAATGTTTCCCTAAAATGTCTTTTTTTGTCCACAACCCAAAGATCATCAGTTTACTATTATAGAGACTAAAGAAACCAGGAAATAATCAGATTTGGGGACGATGACGACCACTTAGCAACTCAGACCGAATTATGACTAAAAGCAACAGGAATTCATCACTGTGACATATCCAAACACAAAGTGGATTAACACTCAGCTGCAGACGAAACCACCAGAGGACCGATAAGGAGCCTAAAAAAAGACAACAAAAACCGCCTCTCCAGACAAACTGGACTTCCGACGCTTTGTCCAAACAACACAAGGAGACGGATCTATTAATGGAAACGTTTGGACAAATATACGATGGAATTCCAACGTCTGGACAACAAAGATTGAATTAGGCTTCAACGGTGGACGTTAACGCAGGAAATCAGCATCCTCCTTTTCTTTCTTATTGCTTTTTCCTACGTTTAAACAGCATTTCTCCAGTCAGTTTTTGGTTTTCTAGCTGGTTTTCCAGTTCTTTTAACAGAGCTCGGGACACATCTGAGGAGAAGCCACTGATCTTAATGGACAAATCGTCAGGATTAAGAGAAACAGGCTGAAAAAAAACCAAATCCACCGTTTCCTCTTCATCACCCAGTAGGAGCAGCAGCCTAAAAATAAACCAGCAAGGACACCATATGCTGCTGGAGACTCAGACGCACTTCATTTCTGCTGCTTTACACTGAAGATGCTTTAATATATCAAGTAAAGCTGAGACTATTCTGATTAATCTAGTGATTAATCATCAGTATATTATTACAGAGATTAAAGAAAGCAGAAAATAACCAGAGAAGAGAAGCTGGAACCAGAGAATTTGGACATTTTCTACTTAAAAAATGACAATAGTCGTATTAATCCATAATAATGTTAATAAACATGTTATAAAGAGTTTATTTCAAATTATGGAAACAAAAACTGACTAAAATCCATCATCAACCGATCGATTGACTCATCGTTGCTCTAATCTCGTGTCTTCTCTTCTTTTCTAATTTCTAAAACAACACTTTTATCCATCCCTGTTACCTGCTGACAAATCCTCCACCTAGTTTCCCTCCTGGTGTTTTTCTACCCTCGTTGGCTCATTTTCTGGGGGCATAAAGGGTTGAAAGAGAATAATAAATCCCAGGAATCTCTCATTTCCTGTGTGTAGGTTCTAGGCTCCCATGCTGTGTTATGTTACAGTTTCCCTGCTTCTCCTGGAGGTCCTTGAAGGCATTCCAGGCCTTAGAAGTCACCCTCCGGCTGTTTTCACATCAGTGGAGGTATCAACCAGCAGCACAAACGCTGACCAGGAGTTTTTTTAGTTTTTCTCCTGGTGCCAAGGTGTAGATTTTATCCTGTAAAAATCCAATCAGCCTCTTTGAAACGTCTAAAACTTCTTCAAAACCCCTCAGACCTCTTCAAAATCTTTAAAAATTATTTCCAAACCTCTAAAACATCCTCAAAACCTCTCAAACTTCTTCCAGAATCCTATAAACCTTCTCAATACCTCTAAAGACTCCTCAAAATGTCTTCAACACCTCTAAAATGTTGACCAGATCCACTTAAATATCCTAAAATGTCACCGAGGACCCCTTAAACCTCCTCAAGAATCCTTTAAGCTTCTTCAAAATCTCTAAAACTTGCTATAGAACCACTAAAGTTTCCTCAAAACCCCTTAAACTTCCTCAAGAACCCCTGAAACTTTCTCAGAATTACCTTCAGAACCTCTAAAACTGCCTCAAAACCACTAAAACCTTCCTCAGAAACCTCCAAAAAAACTCTTCTACAACCCCTCAAACATCTTCAAAACCTCAAAAACCTCTTTGAAACCTAGAAAATGTCTTCAAAACCTCTGAAAATGTTACCAGATCTGTAGAAACCTCATAAACCTCCTCAGAACCTCTAAAAATTCATCCAGAACCCATTGAATCACTTCAAAACCCGTTAAATTTCCTCCAGAATCCATTAAACTTCATCCAGAACCCCTGAAGGTGCCTCAAAACCCCTGAAACCTTTTCAAAACCCTTACACTTCCCCTCAAACCTTCTCCAGAACCTCTACAATTGACCAAAATCCAGGGAAGGCTAAAATAAACCAAAGGTAAAGTTCATTAGAATAAATCTTAAAGCCTCAAAACCCCTTAAACTTCCTCCAGAACTCCTAAAGCCTCCTCAAAACCAATAAAACATCATCCAGAACCCCTGAAAACTCCTCAAACCTCTTCAAAACCTATAAAATTGCTTTCAGAACCCCTAAAACATCACCAAAACCTCTCAAACCTCTTCTAGACCCCTTTAACTTCCTCAAAACTCTTTAAATTTCCTCCAGAAACCGTGAAGCTTCTTCAAAACCCCTTAAACCTCTTCAAAACCCAGTAAGTCTCTTTTAGAATCCATTAAACTTTCTCCAGAACCTCTAAAACCTCTAAAATTGACCAAAGACCTGGAAAGACAAAAATAAACCAAAGGCAAAGTTTATTAATACTCTTCCCATCATCGTAAAACCTATAAAACCTAAAGCAGAACCTGTGAAACTTCCTCAAAACCGCTTCAACTTCCTCCAGAACCACTGAAAAGTCCTCAAACCTCTTCAAAACCTGTAAAATTGCCTTCAGAACCCCTAAAACCTCTCAAGCTTCTTGTAGAACCCCTTAAACTTCCTCAAAACTCCTTTAAGTTCCTCCAGAAACCTCGAAGCTTCTTCAAAACCCATTAAATCTTCTTCAGACTCCATTAAACCTTCTCCAGAACCTCTAAAGGTTCCTCTAAAACCTTCTCCAGAACCTCTAAAGGTTCCTCTAAAACCTTCTCCAGAACCTCTAAAATTGACCACAAACCTGGAACCAAGGTCAAAGTTCATGAGAATAAATCTGACTCAGATCGAGTCCAACTCTTCAGACGAATGTTAAATATCAGCAGAAGAATCCGCTGACTCAGCGTTTTTCTCCTACCGTCATGGTTGGGGTTTCCCAGCGTCCACGGCTCGTCGGAGTCAAAGTGCGTGTCGCCGCCGATGCCGGGTCCCGGGAAGTAGGCGTGGGCCAGGAAGCCGCCCTCGCCGTCGAAGGGCGAGCTGTCGCCGTGGAAACCGGAGGCGAAGATGATGGTGATGTCCACGTCCTTCTTGGTTCGCTCCAGCTCGCTGTACGGGATCGCCTCGAATCGCAGCGGCGTCACGTTCTGCCACACGTCGAACGCCCGGCGGATGGCGTCGTGGGTCTCCTCGGCGCCGACTTTAGGCGTCACGTTCTTTATGCTGCAGGGAAATAACTCTATTATTCATTTTATCTCTGAAAACCATCAAGATAAACGTATAAAAGCTTCTACAGAACCAATGAGACGTCCTCAAAAAACCTTCTAAGAAGGACTTAAATGTTCTCCAGACCATTAAACATCCTCAAAAACCCTAAAAAAAGACATTTTAGGGTTGAATCTTCAGTTTTAGGAAACACTGATTGACATTTAATGAACCAAACTAATCAATAGATCTAAATAATAAGGCCTTTAAAAGATGCTAATTACCGTTATTATGGATTATTACGACTATAGAAGGACTAGCTGCTTATAATTGTTTATAACAAGAGTTTAATTAATGATATAAAACCATTAAATGATAATGAATTAAGCTTTTTTAATGTTTCATGGACGTTTTAAAAAGAAACAACTACATTTGTAGAAATGTCTTATAATCTAACACTATTAATAAGCCTGTTAATGTATAATAATGTTAATTAACACCTTATTACATGTTAATTAATGTTTCCTCATCTCCATTCTGCTGTCAACCTGTCGTCTTCCATGTAAACCAGTAAATATTCATTAATATTAGCTGGGTGGGTATTAGGTGGGTAAACTGCTTCAGGAAGCTGCATATTTATACATCACCTCACGTTGGTTAATTATTGACTCCAGCGCTGAGGGGGAGGCATAAAGGCTGGTTATGAAATATAAATAAAGTGCCACGTTGGTTTAAAACGGCTCCGATCGCTCAGAACTAAACACTGAACACCTGTTTTTCCTCTTTCTGCTGTTTGAGGATTGATTCATTGGCAGCAAACTCGACATTTGTTGGTTTTAATGAAGAAAAATTAGCTAAAAAAAAGCTCATTTGGCCAAATGATGGCGCCATGAAACCAAAACCATGAGCTAAAAGACACTAAAACGCTGTAAAACTGAGATATAACATAGTTAATTAATTAGTTACAAGTTAACGACTATTTTGATTTATAGCGATGATTAAAACGATTAATCGATTAGTTGGTTCATTAAATGGTGTAAAATGTTGATCATTCAACCTAAAATGTCTGTTTTTTTGTTCAAAGATCATCAGTTTATTATTATAGAGACTAAAGAAACCAGGAAATAATCTGATTTAATCTGACATTTTCTATCGATTAATCGATTTAATCGATTAATTGATTAATCGTTGCACTTCTTTCTAAGATTGTGTTGTTAGATTCTCTACATCATCAACAGGAAAGTGACATTTTATGTTCAAAATCCCATAATTACATAATTAAATAGTCGCCAGAACGACAACAATTAGTTGATTAATCGATTAGTTGTCAACTATTAGATTAGTCAGCAACTATTTGATTATCAATTAATCATTTTAAGTCATTTTTTAACTGAATATGAACTAAATTGACTAAAGAAACAAGAAAATAATCAGATTTAAGAAGCTGGAACCAGAGAATTTGCATATTTTCTTCTTAAAATTGACTCAAATCGATTAATTGATTATCAAAATAGATGGTGATTAATCTAATAGTTGTCAACTAATCGATTAATCGTTGCAGTTCTTTCTAAGATTGTGTTGTTAGAGAGATCCTGATCCTGCTCAAAATCCCATAATTAGACAAGTAGTCACCATAACTACAATGATTAGTTGATTAATCGAGATTAATCCTGTTTAGTCAGCAACTATTTGATAATCGATTAATCGTTTTAAGTCATTTTTGAGAAGAATATCTTTAAATTCTCTGGTTCCAGCCTCTCAGATCTGATTATTTTCCTACCAAAGGTGATAATTGACTAAAGAAACCAGGAAATAATCAGATTTAAGACGCTGGAACCAGAGAATTTGGACATTTTCTTCTTAAAAATGACTCAAATCGATTAATTGATTATCCAAATAGATGGTGATTAATGCAACAGTTGTAAACCAATCGATTAATTGACTAATCATGTGTCATTTCTCCACATTTCATCCCCTCCTGTGTAATAACTCTCCATGTTACAGCTTTATCGCTCCCACGGCAACAAACGGTGTGAAACTCCTCGTCGTCTGCGATCGGCCATAAAACATCAGCCGTGATGAATAACGGCCTGAAAACGCGCGTCTCTCCAACAACAAGTGTGAGGAATAAATCTCTGTCTGTGGGATTCCTCACAGAAACCTGCTGAACATTAGCTGAAGTGCTGTTAGCGAGGAGCTACCGTCTCCGGCGGATTGACTCCACTTATAGAAACGGCCTTTTTGTCTTGTGAAGTAGTAGATAGGGACACGAAGAATCAATAGCAGCTGATCTATAGGAGTTCTGCTAGGTGCTAATGGCTGATCAGGCTGTTTCTATACACTCAGTGTAGCATACATTACCATCGGCGGGATGTAATCACTGAGACCATTGTAAACCTATAAAATCTACCGTAGAACCACTGAAACGTCCTCAAAACACCTAAAACGTCCTCTATAAGTGTTAAAACCTACTCAAAACCTACTTAAAATAACTTAAAATACACAAAACTGCTTAAACCTCCTCCAGAACTCCTCAAAACTTCCTCCATAAGAGCTTTTACCTACACCAGAACCCATTCAATTTACCCCAAAACCCATTAAACCTCATCCAGAAGCACTTAAACCTACTCCAGACCACCTTAAATGTCCTCAAACCTTCTAGGACCTTCTCCAAAACTCCTCCAGAACCCCTTAAACTTCTTTCAAAACCCCTCAAACCGCCTTGTAACTTCTTAAACCTTCTCAAAACGTCTAGAACTTCCTCCATAAACCCATAAACTTCCTCCAGAACCCCTTAAACCTCTTCAAAACGTCCTTCATAAACAATTAACCCTACTCCAGACCACCTTAAATGTCCTCAAAACTTCTAGAACTTCCTCCATAAGAACTTGAACCTACACCAGAATGCCTGAAACTTCCTCATTAACCCTTAATCTTCCTTCAGAACTGCTTGAACCTCCTCAAAACTCCAGACCACTTTAAATGTCCTCAAAAACCTCTAAACTTCCTCCAAAACTCCTCCAGAACCCCTTAAACGTCTTTCAAAACCCCTCAAACCACCCTGTAACTTCTTAAACCTTCTCAAAACTTCTAGAACTTCCTGCATAAACACTTAAACCTCCACCAGGACCCCTTAAAACTTCATCAAAACACCTTAAACCTTCTCAAAACCTCTAGAACTTCCTCCATAAGAACTTGAACCTACACCAGAATGCCTGAAACTTCCTCAAAAACCCTTAATCTTACTCCAGAACCCCTTAAATCTCCTCAAAACATCTAAACCCTTCTCCATACCTAAACCTACACAAGAACCCTTTAAACTTCCTCCAGAACCCATTAAAGCTCCTCAAAACTTCCTCCATAAACACTTAAAACTACTCCAGACCACCTTAAATGTCCTCAAAAACCTCTAAACTTCCTCCAAAACTCCTCCAGAAAACCTTAAAACGTCTTTCAAAACCCCTCAAACCGTCCTGTAACTTCTTAAACCTTCTCAAAACTTCTAGAACTTCCTCCAGAACCCCTTAAACCTCCTCAAAACCTCCTCCGTAAGCACTTAAAACTACTCCAGACCACCTTAAATGTCCTCAAAACTTCTAGAACTTCCTCCATAAGAACTTGAACCTACACCAGAATGCCTGAAACTTCCTCAAAAACCCTTAATCTTCCTTCAGAACTGCTTGAACCTCCTCAAAACGTCCTTCATAAGCACTTAAACCAACTCCAGACCACCTTAAATGTCCTCAAAACTTCTAGAACTTCCTCCATAAGAACCTACACCAGAATGCCTGAAATTTCCTCAAAAACCCTTAATCTTACTCCAGAACCCCTTAAATCTCCTCAAAACATCTAAACCCTTCTCCATACCTAAACCTACACAAGAACCCTTTAAACTTCCTCCAGAACCTGTTAAAGCTCCTCAAAACTTCCTCCATAAACACTTAAAACTACTCCAGACCACCTTAAATGTCCTCAAAAACCTCTAAACTTCCTCCAAAACTCCTCCAGAACCCCTTAAACTTCTTTCAAAACCCCTCAAACCGTCCTGTAACTTCTTAAACCTTCTAAAAACTTCTAGAACTTCCTCTAGAACCCCTTAAACCTCCTCAAAACTTCCTCCATAAGCACTTAAAACTACTCCAAACCACCTTAAATGTCCTCAAAAACCTCTAAACTTCATCCAAAACTCCTCCAGAACCCCTTAAACCTCCTCAAAACCTCCTCCGTAAGCACTTAAAACTACTCCAGACCACCTTAAATGTCCTCAAAAACCTCTAAACTTCCTCCAAAACTCCTCCAGAACCCCTTAAACCTCCTCAAAACGTCCTTCATAAGCACTTAAAACTACTCCAGACCACCTTAAATGTCCTCAAAACTTCTAGAACTTCCTCCATAAGAACTTCAACCTACACCAGAATGCCTGAAACTTCCTCAAAAACCCTTAATCTTCCAGAACTGCTTGAACCTCCTCCAGAACCCCTTAAACCTCCTCAAAACGTCCTTCATAAGCACTTAAAACTACTCCAGACCACCTTAAATGTCCTCAAAACTTCTAGAACTTCCTCCATAAACACTTAAGCCGACCCCAGAACCCCTTAAACCTTCTTAAAACCCCTTAAAAGTCATCAAAACTTAGTAGAATAAAGTAAAATAAGGTGGTGGATTTAACTTCTAGAGACGACTTGAAACGACACGGACACAAACCAGCAGCTAATCAGCAGCAGCTGATCTATAGAAACTCTGAGCTGCTGAAAACGGCCAAATGAAAGAACGCGGAGCGACTCTGGAGCCGTATGAAATGGTTCGGTCCACGTTGGAGGTGATAATGAGCCGGATGCAGCTCAGTGCTGCACCAGAACCTGAGAACAGCAGGGAACACAAAGCTAATTAGAGCCTCCCCACAGCAGGGCCTGGATGTGGCTGCATGAAGCTAGCTAACACACCTGGGGTGGCTAGCCTCACGCTGGCAAACACCACAGACCATTATTTATTTCATTCGTTGTAAGATTAGGCTTCGACTTGTTTAGTTTATAGTTTGAAAGGAGGAAAAAGAAGGAAAAGAAGGAAAAGTCATGTCAATTTACAGCTCTGAGCTGGATTTACAGCCATGGTTTGTTTGGAACTAACCTGATGCTAATCTGATGCTAACCTGATGCTAATCTCACACTAACCTGATGCTAACCTGGTGCTAATCTTACACTAACCTGAACCTAATTTGACCCCAATGTGACACTAACCTGGTGCTAACCTGATGCTAATATGATGCTAACCTGATACCATTCTGACACTAATTTGGTATTAGCCTGATGCTAACCTGATGCTAATCTGACACTAACCAGACATTTATATGACACTAAACTATTGCTAACCTGACACTCATGAAACTAATATGACTCTAACCGACGATAATCTGATGCTAACCTAACACTAATCTGATGCAACTCCAACGCTAACCTGATGCTAATCTGACGTTTACCTAATGCTAATCTGTCACTAACCTGATGCTATTTTGATTTTAACCTGATGCTAATCTGACTCTAACCCGATGCTAATCTGATGCTAACCTGATGCCAACCTGATGCTTATCCGATGCTAACCTGATGCTAATCTGATGCTAACCTGGCGCTAATCTGATGCTAATCCGACACTAACCTGATGCCAACCTGATGCTTATCCGATGCTAACCTGATGCTTATCCGATGCTAACCTGATGCTAACCTGACGCTAATTTGATTCTAATCTGACGTCAACCTGATGCTTATCCGATGCTAACCTGATGCTAACCTGACGCTAACCTGACGCTAATTTGATTCTAATCTGACGTCAACCTGATGCTTATCCGACGCTAACCTGATGCTAATCTGATGCTAACCTGATGCTTATCCGACACTAACCTGATGCTAACCTGACGCTAACCTGACGCTAATTTGATTCTAATCTGACGTCAACCTGATGCTTATCCGACGCTAACCTGATGCTAATCTGACACTAATGTGATGCTAATTTTATGCTAACCTGATGCTAATCCGACGCTAACCTGAAGCTAAGTCTTATATCTGACAGAATGAACCTTTGATGTTTTAAATCCCTTCAGAAGATTTAAAACCACTTCCTGCAGCAGAATGAGATAAAAGCAGCTGTAAACTCATCTGAATACACACACACACACACACACACACACACACACACACACACACACACACACACACACACACACACACACACACACACACACACACACACACACACACACACACACACACACACACACACACACACACACACACACTAGCAGAATACTCCCATCCAATTACATAACCCTAATCTGTCAGCAGCAGCTTTCTCTCCACTGGGGTTTCCTCCTCATTTCCTCCTCATTTCTTTCTTTCTGCAGCTGCTTCTCCTCTTTTTTCTCCTCTTTTCCTCTTTTTTCTCCTCTTTTCCTCTTTTTTCTCCTCTTTTCATCATCGTTCCATCTCCTTCAGACTCGTTTCCTGCTCACGTCTCCAACAACCAGGAAAAAATCCAATAAACGGATGCAGGTGAAAGTGTAGATGCATTAGATTCTATTCATCATGAAGCTGCTCAAACATTTATCCTCCATGAACAAACAGGAGGATTCCTTCAGGATTATCCATGAAAACAGGATTCAAATATCAGGGAATCTGACCTCTGACCTCACTACATCCAACATTATACAACGTCCTGCACGTTTTTACTCAGGAGAAACGGCTCAGAATGAATTATAGGACAAGAGGAGGCTGCTGGAAAAATAAGAGAAATATATTAAAAAAATAAAGAAAAATTTAAAAAATTAAATATAAAAATTAAGTAAAAATAATTAAATTAAATAAAAATACAAAGACTCTGAACAGGGCTAACAGTAAAATAAATTAAATAAAAATATGAGTGTAGCAGGACAAAAAAATAAAAAATAAGAGTTTCAGTGAGGCGGACAAAAAATAAAAAAAAAATAAAGAAAAATTTAAAAAATTAAATGTAAAATTAAATCTAAAAATAAATAAAAAATAATTAAATAAAAAAAATAAAAAAGACTGAACAGGGCCAACAATAAAATAAATTAAATAAAAATGTGAGTATAGCAGGGCAAAAAAGTTAATAAATAAATTAAAAATTAATAAATAAATTAAATAGTAAAAAAACTAAATTAAACAAAAAATAACCAAAAAATTAAACAAAAATAAAAATGAATTAATGAATAAAAATACGTTAAAAAATGTGACAAAAAACACAATAAAATAAAATAAATAAAAACAGATTTGCAGCAATTAACAAAAAAATATTAAAATTAAATAAGAAAATTTAAAATAAAAAAATAATAAAAATAAAATAAAATTAATTAATTAAACAAAAAAAATAAATTAATCAAAAGATAAAAAGCCTTGAAGCAGGGCTGATAAAAAACCTATAAAATAATTTTAAAAAATTAAATAAGAAAAATTTAAACAAAATAAATGAAATTAAACAAAAAACACAAAGATATATAAATGATAAATAGTGAAAAATGAGGCCTGTGTCAGGAATGTGATGTTGGATGTTTATCTGTTGCTGCTTCCTGTTTCATCACTTATAATAAATAAAGAATAAAGAATAAAGAATAAAGAATAAAGAATAAAGAATAAAGAATAAAGAATAAAGAATAAAGACGTGGTTTTGTAGATAAAGACTCCGTCTCCACCTGTACGTGATGTGTTTGTGCTGCCATTTCTGTCCAGTCAGA
>CM060476.1:1831569-1861569 GCA_030544235.1 Lepturacanthus savala | reverse complement strand
GATTTATTGCATTTCACATCATCTGAACGAATGATAAAACAGAACATGCACGTTTCTCGTGTTAAATCTGAACCTTCTAAACCTTTATCTGTATTTTAATGGCACATTGACAGACCTGTGATCTCCTCCTCTGTCTCCTGAGGCCTGTTTTCTACGTAGATTCACACGCCAGCGACGTTTTAACGCCTAAAAAAACCTCATGAATCACACGTTTTTCTCACAACTGGCTGTTTCTGGATGTTTCCCTGCTGGGATCTCTGGTCTATTTCATGGATTTCATAGATCCCCCCCAACCAACCGCCCGCCTTCACACCTCCATCTACGCCGCCGTCTCCTGGCGCTCGGCGAGTGGGTGATAACATTATGAAGTGTGTCAGGCTTTTACTCTGAATAGAGCTCCAGGGAGGAAAAAAAACCCTGAAACCACGAACACGTGCAGGAAACCAGCGATACGGTCATGAAACTCTTACAAAACAGGTGATAGACTCAAAAAAAGGGTGAAAATCTCAAGACAATAGCAACAGCTGCAGATGTTTCATGAACATGCAACAAATCTCTGCAGAAACAATCATCTGGTCCATTTTTCATGGATGTTGCAGCAACGTGGTTTATAGAAACATGTGTGAGGGGAGAGCAGATCCCAGAAATACTGGATTTTATTAGAGTCTGCCTTTATTTTATCAGGTCAGGCCCTTTGAGATACAAAGACCTTTTTATAAGAGAAGCCTGGCCAAAAAAACGGTGTAAAACATCAGGCTATCAATCAACTGATCAGTGAGTCAATCAATCAATCAATCAAAGCAGGGACCATAAACACTCAAAGATAATCTCTGGAACTTTATTTTGTCTTTATTTTACTGGGTGAGTCCCACTGAGATACAAAGACCTTTTTACAAGAGAAGCCTAAACAAACGGGTGTAAAACATCAATCAACCAATCAGTGAGTCAACCAACCAAACAATCAACAAATCAAGGACCATAAACACTAAAAGATGAAAGAACTGTTTAAATCTCTGGAATTTTATTATATTTTGCCTTAAATTTACCAGTCGAGTCCCACTGAGATACAAGAGAAGCCTGGACAAAAAAAAATGGTGTAAAACATCAATCTATCAATCAATCAACCAATCAGTGAGTCAACCAACCAACCAACCAATCAATGAGTCAACCAACCAACCAACCAATCAATGAGTCAACCAACCAATCAATCAGTGAGTCAACCAACCAACCAATCACTGAGTCAATCAACCAATTAGTGAGTCAACCAACCAACCAACCAACCAACCAACCAACCAATCAGTGAGTCAACCAACCAACCAACCAGTGAGTCAACCAACCAACCAACCAACCAACCAACCAACCAGTGAGTCAACCAACCAACCAACCACTGAGTCAACCAACCAACCACCCAATCAGTGAGTCAACCAACCAACCAACCAGTGAGTCAACCAACCAACCAACCAGTGAGTCAACCAACCAACCAACCAACCAGTGAGTCAACCAACCAACCAACCAGTGAGTCAACCAACCAACCAACCAATCAGTGAGTCAACCAACCAACCAACCAGTGAGTCAACCAACCAACCAACCAACCAGTGAGTCAACCAACCAACCAACCAGTGAGTCAACCAACCAACCAACCAATCAGTGAGTCAACCAACCAACCAACCAACCAATCAGGGACCATAAACACTCAAAGATGAAAGGCCAGTTTCAATCTCTGGAACTTTATTTTGCCTTTAATTTTACCAGGTTGGTTCCACTGAGATACAAAGACGTCTTTTACAAGAGAAGCCTGGACAACAAACCAGTGTAAAACATCAATCAATCAATCAATCAATCACTCAGTCAATCAATCAATCAATCAATCAATCACTCAGTCAATCAATCAATCAATCAGTCAATCAATCAATCAAGCAGGGATCACAAACACTCAAAGGTTAAAACCTAAAGTAGCTTTTGACGTTAATCTATAAGTGAATAACAGAGAAATTGTCTGTTGTATCCTGTCAAGTGTAGTTTTTAGTTGTTTTTTAATCGTCTATTGCATAAAATTTCCATCTATTACATTAATCAGCAACTATTCTGATAATCAATCAATGAATTTGAGCCATTTTTAAGTAGCAAACGTCCAAATTCTCTGGTTCCAGCTTCTAAAATCGGATTATTTCCTGGAACATTTTACAACATTTAATGAACCAATCAATCAATAATTAAGTCAATAATAGTCATTAGTTGCAGCTATAATATGTAATAAGATGCTTATTATGGATTAATACAACTATATATATGCTAGTAATAGTTACAACTAATCAATTAGTTTCTATTACATTGATTATCCATCATTTCGATAATTAAATAATTGATTTGAGTCGTTTTAAAGTAGAAAATGTCCAGATTCTGATGATTTCCTGGTTTCTTTCACAGTAAACTGATGATCTTTGGGTTGTGGACGGTTGATCTGGACATTTTAACACATTTTATGAACCAGAAATAAACAACCATCCACACATTTATCTCCTCCACGATAGGAAAATGTCCAAAAAAACAAGAAATCCTCAAAAGACATGAATGAAAAGATGTTTTTCACTGTCCACGTGTAAAACTGGCGAACTGCTCCTTTAATAAATCAAATCTCATGAACCGTGAATTAGATTCCACCTGAAACAACGTTGGCGTTCTACCTTTACGCTCCATTACAGCCATGTCAAACCTCAACGGCTCCGTAATCAGGCTTATTTCATAGGAATCCAGCGATTAGACTGTACCGGGCTGTTCTCTGCAGGTTTTTCCCACACCTCCCTGAATGTCTACGTTTCCTCCGTCCTGTAATCATCTCCGTCCTCTCATCCAGTTTTTTATCGGTCAACCACACTCGGCTCTAACCGCTGCCCCGTGAATTCCTCTGCTGCTTTTAGGGCAGAAAGAAACAGAAAAGAGATATTGATGAAAAAGTGCACAGCTTTAGACGTGGCACTGAGATCCAGCTGAATCCAAACGGCAACGAGGTCGTTTATAAAACGAGTTTTTATATATAAAACTGCAACGATTAGATGATGAATCCGTTAGTTTCCAATTATTATATTAACTATCAACTATTGTGATCATTTATTCATAAAGTTGAGTCATTTTTAACAAGAAAATGTCAAAATTCACTGGTTCAAACGTCTCAAATCTTTTTAAAACCATTGTTTCTATAAGCATTAAATATATACACACATACATATATATATATATATATATAGTTATAAACTAGTTATAGTAGAGCTACAACAATTAATTAATTAGTTGCCTTTAATCACCAGCTATTGGAGTCTTTTTTAAGAATTTTATTATTTATTAGTGCTGTCAGTCGATTCAAAAAATTAATCGATTAATTACAGGATTTTTTAATTAATAGTATGGAGTATCAATGGTATCGCTTCCTAAGCTAGCGTTAACACAGAGTCGCTAAAGTTAATGTTAACACAGAGCTTTTGAAGCTAACATTAACTAAGAGCTACTAAAGCTAACATTAACACAGTGCTGTTGAAGCTAACGATAACGCAGAGCCGCTGAAGCTAATGTTAATACAGTGACGCTAACATTAACACAGAACCATTAAAGCTATAATTAACACAGAGCTTCCTAAGCTAGCGTTAACACAGAGTCGCTAAAGTTAATGTTAACATAGAGCTTCTGAAGCTAACGTTAACACAAAGCTTTTGAAGCTAACATTAACTCAAAGCCACTGAAGCTAACTTCAACACAGAGTCACTAAAGTTAATGTTAACACAGAGCTTTTGAAGCTAACATTAACTAAGAGCTACTTAAGCTAACATTAACACAGTGCATTTGAAGCTAACGATAACACAGAGTCACTAAAATTAATGTTAACACGCGGCGTAATTAATTAATCGAATTAACGCGTTAAAATGACGGCACTAGTTTTAAGTTGAATCTTCAGCTTCAATCAACATTTTACACCATTTTACGAACCAATTAACTAATTGATTAATTGTGTCAATAATCCTCTAATGTACATTTATACATTTACAGATAAATATTAATCTATTCGGACTTGTTCTGCATAATAAAAGCGAATAGAAACAGTATTTTCGGGGAGTTTTCCAACACTATTATGTAAAGCAGCAGCAGCAGGAAGGAAAGCTGGCGGTAAACGTGTGTTTGCTGTGATCAGGTCAGTCGACCGGTGACGTGAGGCCGTGAACACGACGTCTCTCAGACATCGACGTGAACCAGAGGCCACGCAGTGAACAGCTGTGACAGAAAAGAGCAGCCGCCGCTTCCTCCAGTCGGATGAGTCACGGCGTCAGCGTCGATTCTCCGGCTTCAGATTCATCAGGACTGAGAGTGAGTGAGACGTGGGTTTAGGATTACAGCTACATGTGGGCTGGACATGATTACAGGATCACAGCAGGAACTAAATGACACCGAGTTTCAGTCCCAACACAGAGATGTTCACCTTCCAGTGAAGCTCAGGACCTCGAAATACACAGGAGTCAATGATGACGAGCGATGAATTATACGGATATTCTTTATCAATTTAATTTTCAAAAAGGACTGAGTTTAAAACAGTATAAGACTGTTATATGGAATTAGGAAGGAGGCTAACGTGACCTCAAGAGCTAATGAAGCTAACGTTAACCAAGAGCCGCTGAAGCTAACGCTAACCCAGAGCCATGAAAGATAAAGATAACACGGAGCCGCTGAAGATATTAAGCCAGAACCATTGAAGCTAATGATAACACAGAGATTCTGAAGCTAACGTTAACTCAAAGCCACTGAAGCTAACTTTAACGAGGAGCCACTGAAGCACTTTTGAAGCTAACATTAACTAAGAGCTACTAAAGCTAACATTAACACAGTGCTATTGAAGCTAATGTCAACACAGAGCCATTGAAACTAATGTTAATACAGTGAAGCTAACATTAACTTAGAACCATTAAAGTTATAATTAACACAGAGCTTCCTAAGCTAGCGTTAACACAGAGCTTTTGAAGCTAAGATTAACCAAGAGCCACTGGAGCTAACATTAACACAGTGCTGTTGAAGCTAACATTAACTCAAAGCCGCTGAAGCTAACTTCAACACAGAGTCACTAAAGTTAATGTTAGCACAGAGCTTTTGAAGCTAACATTAACTAAGAGCTACTAAAGCTAACATTAACACAGTGCAATTGAAGCTAATGTTAACACAGAGCTGCTGAAGCTAACTTCAACACAGAGTCACTAAAATGAATGTTAACACAGCACTTTTGAACCTAACGTTAACTAAGAGCTACTAAAGCTAACATCAACACAGAACCCTTGAAGCTATAATTAATACAGAGTTTCTGAAGCTAACGTTAACAGATAGCCACTGAAGCTAACATTAACATGCTTTTTGTTTCATATCTTTTTTTTTGCTGATAAAAAGATGAATATCTGAGAAGTTTCACACAAAACTACTAAGTATTTCATTATTTCTACACTTCATTTTCTAAAACAGGGACGTTTTTGCAGTGAAACAGATTGACAAACACGTCACGTAACTCATGATTCAAACAGAGAAATGATTCATCTCTCAGCTACAGATCAAACTGTCCTCGTCCGGTCAAACATCCTCCGCTCACTCATTTTCTAAAGCAGCAACTATTCTTTTCTCGGTTCATCAGTCAAAACCTCGAATGGTCAAACGGACACGAAACGTCGTCCCTCATGAATCAAACCGCACACGTTCCACTACGAGGCTCAAAGAAAAGGCTTAAATACACAAACTCTGCATTCAGACGGAATCAAAGCTTTCGATCTCTGACTCCATCATCCTGACACTTTATAGATTAGCTCAGCTTGACTTTATTAGTCGTCTGACTTATTTTATCTGGGAAAAGGTAAAAATAAACGGAGCTAGAATTAGAAAAAGAAAAGTTTCCTCTAATTCTGTGAGACAGGACTCAGTTTCATCTAGAGCCACATTAGCATTATGCTTCCAGTTGTAAATATTATCTATTTATCTTATTTCATATGTCTTTGCATTAATAATAATGTCTGAATTAATCTAATTATTAAAAATGCTGCAGCTAATTATAGAAAATCAGCACAAATATCTAGAGACTCAAGAATATGTTGATAACCACTGTTAAAAATTTACAATTTATTTTATTTCAAAGATTGGAAAATGGTTTTACGTTCAAGCTAACAAGCTAACAACATTAACAAAAAGCAACTAAAGCTAATGCTAACAAAAAGCCACTGACTTTAACAGTAATTCACTCCAAAGAATCTAATTTAAATGGAGATGCTGAAGCAGCTAACGATAACTCAGAACTATTTAAGCTAACATTAACAAAGATGCTGACGCTAACGATAACTCAAAACTATTTAAGCTAACATTAACAAAGATGCTGAAGCTAACGATAACTCAGAACTATTTAAGCTAACATTAACACATAGATGCTGAAGCTAACGATAACTCAGAACCATTTAAGCTAACATTAACAAAGATGCTGACCCTAATGAAAACTAAGTACCATTTACGCTCACATTTTTCCCTTTTTTCCCTTTTGCACCTGAAGGCACCACGCAGGTTTTAGCAGTTTATAGTTGGTTCTGTCAAAGTGATGTTACACAATCCAGTTTTCCTGCTCTAAATGATAATAAATCTTGAAATAAGCAAAATTATCTTCAGTTCAATAACTGATAAAATACGAGTTCAAAGATCTTTATTGATATTATATTAAGCTATTTTCCTGTTGTATTGACCCTTCATTGTTCTAATGCTAATGAGAGGTGACCCCAACCTTCTAATCGTTAGTGTATAAACATAAATACACACACACTTTATTTCTGCCATAATGTTTATTTTTTATACATAGCCTTTTCTTTTCTTGCATGACTTGTCTCTGCTGCTGTTACTAATGTAATTTCCTCACTGAGGGACAAATAAAGGTTTATCTTCTCTCATCTTATCATTAAATCGGCCCAGAATCGGCCCGCGGGCCTCGGGTTTGACACGTGAGCCGTTAGAGAACATAAAGCCAACTTTAGCTGAATCAGAAGCGACTTCCTGTTTGCTTTAGTCTTTGCTGCCTCCTTCTTTGTCTCTGATCCACGGCGGCCGCCAGGATCCAGGATCCCTGTGATCTGGATCACCAGGGACCTGGTCCGTGTGTCGGTGTTAGCGAAGGCTAACCACGCTACATTACACTCCTGTAAACAGAGCTCAGGGAAGCTATCAGGGGAGCTAACAGGGAAGCTAACAGGGGAGCTAACAGGGAAGCTAACAGGGGAGCTACCGGGGAAGCTAACGGGGAAGCTAACAGGGAAGCTAACAGGGGAGCTACCGGGGAAGCTAACGGGGAAGCTAACAGGGGAGCTAACAGGGGAGCTAACAGGGGAGCTAACGGGGAAGCTAACAGGGAAGCTAACAGGGAAGCTAACAGGGGAGCTACCGGGGAAGCTAACGGGGAAGCTAACAGGGAAGCTAACAGGGGAGCTACCGGGGAAGCTAACGGGGAAGCTAACGGGGGAGCTAACAGGGGAGCTAACAGGGGAGCTAACAGCACCTGTTGACAACTGGATCAGAAGCAGAGGAACATTCATCACTGCTTTTTAGATTCTCTTCTCTGATTATTTCCTTTAGTCTCTATAATAATATATATAATATATATAATATATAATAATAAACTGATGATCTTTGGACTAAAAAAGACATTTTAGGTTGAATCTTTAACTTTTAAACTTTTATCCACATTTTACACCATTTAATGAACCAAACAACTAATCGATTAATTGTTTTTTATCAACACATTGATGAACTAAAGTATGAACAAGTAGTATAATATACTAAACAGCCTGTACTTTTACTTGTGATACTTTAAGTACCATATATATATATATATATATATATATATATATATATATATATATATATATATATATATATATATATATATATATATATATATATATTATATATATATATATACACACACTCCTTTCATCCTTCTTTACTGTCAGTGCTTGTCTGTTTATTTATTGATGGTCATGTGATCCACGGCGGTCGTCATCCGTAACCCGAGGGCGCCGGCCGCTATCAGCTGACTCGCCGCGGCCGTCAACAACCACGCGTTGCCGTGGCGACCGGGTTTCCAGAGTCAGGCCTCATCCATAATAAAGTGTTTTCCATCGCCGTGGCCTTTAGCCGGCGGCTAATTAGCCGTCTGCTCGTCAGGTAGCGGGTAGGTCGGGGGAGGGGTCGGGGGTCACCTGAGGACGCCACACGTCGCTGGTAATAAAACACGTGTCATGTTCCTGAAGGAGGGTTGAGTTAAGGTTTCAGATGTTAGATTCTACACTAGAACAGAAAATAACCATTAATTTAATCATTGATTAATTATTTAATGATTAGTTGTTTAAAATGATGTAAAACGACGATAAAAGTTAAAGATTCAACCTAAAATGTCTTTTTTTCTCCAAAGATCATCAGTTTATTATTATAGAGTCTAAAGAAACCAGGAAATAATCAGAGAAGAGAAGCTGGAACCAGAGAATTTAGACATTTACTAATTAAAATTATCAGAATATGTGGATGTCAAATCAAACGTGGGGTTCCTCAGGGTTCCGTTCTAGATCCTGTGAAGTTTCAGTCATCAGTTTATTCTTATAGAGACTAAAGAAACCAGGATATAATCAGAGATGAGAAGCTGGAACCAGAGAATTTAGACATTTTCTAATTAATAAATGACTTTAATCCATTAATTGATTATTAAAATAGTTGCTAACTAATCGATTAAACGACTAATCATAGATCTAGAGTCACATAATGATATTCTTCAGTCAATATATCCAGTATATGTCATAAATAATGAGTTTTTTGGTGTAAAATGTTTGAAGATTCAACCTAAAATGTCTTTTTTTCATCTAAACCAACAGTTCACAACCCAAAGATGATCAAATAATCAGATTTCTGAAGTCAGAACCAGGGAATTTGGACATTTTGTTCTTAAAAACGTCTCCAATCATTATCAAAATAGTTCAGTAAGAGATGAAAGTAATAGTTGAGTCACTTATTAAGAACAAAATGTACAAATCCTCCTCTTCCAGTTCTTAAATTGGATTATTTCCTGGTTTCTTTCGTCTTCTACAATAGCAAAACTAAGTAAAATACATCAAAACTATACTTTTCTGTCAAAAAATATCAAACTTTATCTGATGATTTGACACAAAGAACATTTTGTCCTCAAACTAAAGCAGGAATCCAGACATTTGTATTGTTCCAATAAGGAATATTTGCATTTTTATACATTTAATGGACGACTATGAAACGTTCAGATTCGGGCTCTGGGAGCAGGTGACTGGTCGCCGTGGGAACGTGACGGCGGCCTCCGGCCACCCTGAATAATTCATCGGGGACACGCCGAACCCGAGTGTGCCAGGGTCGCCACGGCAACCGCAGCCTTCCTGCCCACATCGAGTAACCACAGACCCACACACACACACACACACACACACACACACACACACTCTCAGGAGTTCCTACTGTAGAAACCAAACCGCTGCAGCGTGATTACAGGGAGGGATTCTACCGCAGCCCGGCAGCCAGCGTGACCTCCGCCTGACCCCGAGTCACGCCTAACGCTCCTGACGCCTGACGCGACCCGCCGTGACCTTTACCCTCTAGACGCCACTTAATTCAACAAGATGCCGCACTGAATAAAACGGTGGATTTAGTCAAATATGAGGCGAAACATTAAAAAAACATGTTTTTATTACTTAAAATGGTCTAAATAATAAGTTCATAGGTCAAATGTCCATCAGCAATAGGGATATCCTGGTCATGTGACCTCATACATTGTATGTCCTTCAAAATAAAAGCCTCCTTTTCACACCTAACTGTAAAAACATGGATTTTTATATCACAGATTTTTAGAATAATGAAGATAAAGTATTTTTAATCTGTGATTATAAAACAGACTTAGACGCTAAAAAGTTAAATACTCAATATAGAAACTAATTGTTCAATAAATCGATAGATCGATTAGTTTCCAATGATTACATTAATTGCCAGTCATCATAATCAATTAATAGATTTGAGTCACTTTAAAAAAAAATACAAAAAAATATAATAAAAAAATTTAAGTAAAATTACTAATAAAATAGTAAAATGAAAATTACTAAATATAAAAAAATAATTAAAAAAAATACTAAAACCACAAAAAATAATAAATAAATAATAAAAATTAATACAATTAAAATGTTAACTACAAATATTAAAAATACCAAAAAATATATAAGAAAAACATGTTGAAAATATTTAATTTCTCTTTTAATGTCTCTATAACAATAAACTGATGAGTGAAACTTCACAGGATCTAGAACAGAACCCTGAGGAACCCCACATTTGATTTGACATCCATATATTCTGATAATCGATTAATCAATTTGAGTCATTTTTAATTGGAAAATGTCCAAATTCTCTGGTTCCAGCTTCTCTTCTGATTATTTCCTGCTTTCTTTATTCTTCTATAATAATAAACTGATGATATTTGGGTTTTTGTTAGACTTTTATCGACATTTTACACCATTTCATGAACGAAACAACTAAATAATGGCTATAAGTTTAACTCGCTAACCCTGTTAGCTTAGCATCTTAGCCAGGTGAGGACATACAGGTACTTCCAGTTGCTAATTCTCTTGGTTTATTTTACTGTTCATGCCTCAAAGTTTCTAATCAGTGTTTAATTCCCAACATAAAACAGTGTTTTCCATCATTTCCGTTGCTATGAGCAACAGGCTACATCACAACTGTGGAAACATTCGATTTTATCTTTAAAACAGTAAATTTATCATTCAGTGAGACGTCAAACATCCAGTGAACGGTTTTAATAAACTCAGGACTGACCCTCAATCATTGATTAGACAATAACTTGCTAATTATCACTTACAGTTATTGCAGCGGCGGCTTCTTTGGCCCCGAAGGCCCATAAATTTGTTTTTATCAAAAGGCCAAAGAGGCTTTAAAACTGAGTTAATTCCAGGCCTGTGATGATGTGATTACTGCAGAGGCTGAACAGGACGTTGGCTATATTTAGCCGCCGGCGCCTACACACACACACACACACACACACACACACACACACACATTGAAAATGCTTTATGCATAGCATGTTCACCATCTCAGTGGCCCCATTAGGACAGAATGTCAGGAAAATGTCACCCAGAAATGTCACGGCTGATCATAAATATTGAGCAGCTGCAGCTTTGGAGCCTCTTCTGGGCTTTTCCAAAGATTTTGTTGGTTTTTACGACTTAAAGATGTTTGGAAAATGGAAAAATAAGAGACATCTGGATTATGACATCAACGGATGTTTGAATAAACTCTGCAGGTTCACTATCAATCTCCTATAGGACTATAAATATGTAGTAGTATATGTAGTAGTAGTATATGACCATAGTAATGTTATAGTAGTATATGTAGTAGTAGTATATGACCATAGTAATGTTATAGTAGTATATGTAGTAATAGTATATGACCATAGTAATGTTATAGTAGTATATGTAGTAGTAGTATATGACCATAGTAATGTGATACTAGTATATGTAGTAGTAGTATATGACCATAGTAATGTTATACTAGTATATGTAGTAGTAGTATATGACCATAGTAATGTTATAGTAGTATATGTAGTAGTAGTATATGACCATAGTAATGTTATAGTAGTATATGTAGTAGTAGTATATGACCATAGTAATGTTATAGTAGTATATGTAGTAGTAGTATATGACCATAGTAATGTTATAGTAGTATATGTAGTAGTAGTATATGACCATAGTAATGTTATAGTAGTATATGTAGTAATAGTATATGACCATAGTAATGTTATAGTAGTATATGTAGTAGTAGTATATGACCATAGTAATGTTATAGTAGTATATGTAGTAATAGTATATGACCATAGTAATGTTATAGTAGTATATGTAGTAATAGTATATGACCATAGTAATGTTATAGTAGTATATGTAGTAGTAGTATATGACCATAGTAATGTTATAGTAGTATATGTAGTAGTAGTATATGACCATAGTAATGTTATAGTAGTATATATAGTAGTAGTATATGACCATAGTAATGTTATAGTAGTATATGTAGTAGTAGTATATGACCATAGTAATGTTATAGTAGTATATGTAGTAGTAGTATATGACCATAGTAATGTTATAGTAGTATATATAGTAGTAGTATATGACCATAGTAATGTTATAGTAGTATATGTAGTAGTAGTATATGACCATAGTAATGTTATAGTAGTATATGTAGTAGTAGTATAAGACCATAGTAATGTTATAGTAGTATATGTAGTAGTATATGACCATAGTAATGTTATAGTAGTATATGTAGTAGTATATGACCATAGTAATGTTATAGTAGTATATGTAGTAGTAGTATATGACCATAGTAATGTTATAGTAGTATATGTAGTAGTAGTATATGACCATAGTAATGTTATAGTAGTATATGTAGTAGTAGTATATGACCATAGTAATGTTATAGTAGTATATGTAGTAGTATATGACCATAGTAATGTTATAGTAGTATATGTAGTAGTAGTATATGACCATAGTAATGTTATAGTAGTATATGTAGTAGTAGTATATGACCATAGTAATGTTATAGTATACCGTATTTTCTGGACTATCTTTGGGTTGTGGACAAAAAAAAAAAAAATACATTTTAGGTTGAATCTTCATCTTTTGGGAAACATTAATCCACATTTTACACCATTTAATGAAGCAAAAGATCAACATATTAAATATAGTTGTTAGTTGCAGCTTTATTCCTGATGAAAATAAGTAAAGTTGGTTTCAAACATCTTATTTCTTCCCCATGTTTCACATTAAATTTGCCTAATTCAAAAACCTTTAGTCAGAAATAAAAATGTCCCCATAAGTACAGGTGACAGAGTTGCGTCACTTGTGAGGACTGTGTATAAAACAGTATGAAAACAGCTGATTAACGTTAGAGCTGCAGAGATTAGTTGATTAATCCATTAGTTGACAACTATCACATTAATCAATTAATAGATTTCAGTCATTTATAATTAGAAAACGTCAAAATTCTCTGGTTCCAGCTTCTCTTCTCTGGTTATTTCCTGGTTTCTTTAGTCTCTATAATAATAAACTGATGATCTTTGGGTTGTGACTGTTGGTTTTGGATAAAAACGGATGATTAATCAACATATTAACCAACTATCAATATAATCAGCTGCATCCATCCTGTAGAATATCAAACATCCAACAAACTTCATTTTCCTGCTTGGTTCAGAGATGTTTTGTGTAAAATCTGGTGATTATTTGTAAAAACAGCGCCACCATCTTTATTCCTGCATTCTACTACTGAGTTCCTGTCGAGTGTGAAGAGTCTAGATATGAAAATAGTTTCTTCATTTTATAGTTAATGACTTAAAGATGTTTGGAAAATGGAGAAATGAAACGTCTGGACGATGACGTCAACGGATGTTTGAATAAATTCTTGTAGGAAACGTCTGTTTTCTGATTGATATTCAGGTGGAATCAGCTGCAATTACAAGTTCAAACAGAAACAGTCGACTCAAGAAAGTGAAAAATGGCCCAGCACACACACACTCACACACACACTCACACACACACACACACACACACACACTCACACACACACACACACACTCACACACACACACACACACTCACACACACACACACACACACACACTCACACACCCACTCACACACACACACACGTCGCTGTCAACATCTTAATTGACGTCGTTGTCAGTCACATTAAAGATTTAACGGCTCAGTAAACTGTGACCAAAGAACTCAGAGACTGAAAGAAACGAGTCAGAGATTTAGAACAAAACAGCACGATGACAAGTGGCTGCTGAGGGAAATCAGTGTGTGAGTGTGTGTGTGTGTGTGTGTGTGTGAGTGTGTGTGTGTGTGTGTGTGTGTGTGTGTGTGTGTGTGTGTGTGTGTGTGTGTGTGTGTGTGTGTGTGTGTGTGTGTGTGTGTGTGTGTGTGTGTGAATCATTTAGGTCAGTGCAGGTGTTGTGTGTTTCTGCAGATTCGGGTAAACAGACGTCCCAGCGGCTCCAAAATCTGCTCAGTTATCGAAGCCAAATGACGTCAGGAAACGTGTGTGTGTCTGTGTGTGTCTGTGTGTGTTTGTGTGGACTTGCAAACGCACAAATAATACACACACACACACACATATACACACTAAAACACACAAACACTAAATCACACACACTGTTGGATGAAGGTACACACACACACACACACACAGAAACTGAAACGCACACATGAAATCTTTCACACACAAAAACACACAAACACTAAAACACACACATACAGACATAAACAAACACACACACACACACAATAAATCACACACGTGTACAAACTGTTCGTTGAAGGTACACACACCTGAACAAACTAAAACACACACACACAAAATCAGATACACGTATTCACACACACAAAACACATACAATAAATCATACACACAGACTATTAGTTACACACACACTCACACACACACATACATTCACATACACCTGCACACACACACTCAATCTGACACACACATATTCACACACAATCACACACGCAGACTATTGGATGAAGGTACACACACACACATGCACACACTAAAACACACACATACATTAAACAGCACAAACACACACATTAAATCACACATACTGAAACTCTCTCTGACACACACACACACAAAATCACATATTCACACACTCACACACAAAACACATACAATAAATCATACACACAGACTATTTGATGAAGGTACACACACACACACACACACACTAAATCCGACACACAAAAATCACACTATTGGATGAAGGTACACACACACACATGCATACACTAAAACACACACATACACTAAAAAGCACAAATACACACTATAAAACACACACATTAAATCACACATACTGAAACACACATGTCCAATCACACACACACACACACACACACACACACACACACACACACACACACACACACACACACACACACACACACATAAACAGCAACACTCTTTGCTGTGAATCAGTGACACTTTTTCATCTTTTCTATTTTCCTTCAGGTTAAATCTGCTTCTATTTCTATTCAAGTTGAATTTAAAGGGACAGTTTGTGTTTTTTAAGTGTATTTATATCAGATATTTACTCCACAGTCGGTGTTTTACCTGCAGCACGAATCAACATCACTTCAAACCGTCTATATTTAGAATACTAGTGTTGGATTTGGAGCTGCTGGGATGTTTGACCCTCAGTTTTGCTGCTGCTGCGTTTTTGAGAATCGCTCGTCCGACAAACGTCAAACTGGACTCTGCTCTACCCAGAATCCTCAGCAACACACCTGCCGGGGCTGAAGTGGATCGGATCAGGTGTTGTTGAGATATGTGAAGGACAGACGTACAAAACGAAGGGATGGATTCTCTGATTCACACATAGATGCTGCTGCTGCTGCAAAACTCAGCTGATTGGAACCAAAATGGTCCAAAGCAAAGAGATGTTATATCTACACATGGTCAAAGAATTTAGTTTCAATAGCACAAAGAATCCAGGAAATATGGCAGGAAATATATCGTATTATAATAAAATAATTCACTTTCTGAAGAAAATGTCCAAATTCTCTGGTTCCAGCTTCTCTTCTCTGATTATTTCCTGGTTTCTTTAGTCTCTATAATAATAAACTGATGATCTTTGGACAAAAAAAGACATTTTAGGTTGAATCTTTAACTTTTATCGACATTTTACACCATTTAATGAACCAATCAATTAATCAACTATCAAAATAGTTGTTAGTTGCAGCTGTAATTTATAATAAGTCCTTTATAAGATGCTTATTAACGTTATTATGCTTTAATACAACTATATGTGCTAGTAATTAATTAAGTGATTAATTTCCAAATATTACATTAATCATCAACTATTTTAATAATTGATTAATTGATTTTTAAGAAAGAAAATGTCCAGATTTTCAAATCTGAATATTTTCTGGTTGATTGATTAATCGTTTTAATAATTAGTAAATTAATCAACGCATGCTAGTAATTATAGAGCTACAATGACTAATCAATTAGTTTCTATTACATTAATAACCAACTAATTTATATTGATTAATGGTTTTGAGTCATTTTTTAAAGAAGAAAATGTCCAAATTCTTTAGTCAGAAATAAAAATGTCCCCGTAAGTACAGGTGACAGAGTTGTGTTAGACACAACGTCACTTGTGAGGACTGTGTATGAAACAGTATGAAAACAGCTGATTAACTTTAGTATAATATTAATCACCAACTATTTTGATAATCAATTAATAGATTAGAGTCATTTTTAATTAGAAAATGTCCAAATTCTCTGGTTCCAGCTTCTCTTCTCTGATTATTTCCTGGTTTCTTTAGTCTCTATAATAATAAACTGATGATCTTTGGACAAAAAATACATTTTATGTTGAATCTTCAGCTTCTGGGAAACACTGATCCATTTTTCACATTAAATTTGTCTAATTCAGAAACCTTTAGTCAGAAATAAAAATGTCCCCATAAGTACAGGTGACAGAGTTGTGTTAGACACAATGTCACTTGTGAGGACTGTGTATAAAACAGAAAATGTCCAAATCTGGTTCCAGCTTCTCTTCTCTGGTTATTTCCTGGTTTCTTTATTCTTCTATAATAATAAACTGATGATCTTTGGGTTGTGGACAATAAAAAGAAGATTAATAATCAATAATCATCCAACGGCCTTTGAAAAATCTACAAACTGTCCCTTTAAAGAGCAGCCAACAGGAAAAGAAAAGCATGAAACCTCATTAACAGAACATTTACCCACGTGGTCACTGTTTGGCTGCCAGTGAATTCTGGGAAAACGGCGCCTAAAACAATACGCCGCTGAGCGTTTATCACCAAAAATAGCAAATAAAGGTTTTCAGGTTATTTTAACACAGTTTGGATTGTTGTGTGCTTATAATTCAGGGTAAATTTAGCTCAGCCATGACTCTCATTCACAGAAATCCTGCGTTTTTCTGGTGATCGTCAGGAAATCGACACACGAAATGAAACTATTCACACTGGAAAACAAAGATAATGTCAGAGAAGCTGCTAAATACGGTCAAATCACCAGGAAACAACAAGAATAAACAAGTAAACAACAACAACAGATGAAGATTCTACACTTCCTGTTTCTCTACCTGTGATTTTATGGTTTATTTTCAGATCTTTTAAGTAAAAGTACAACTAATGATGTAAAAGTACTTCATTACAAGTAAAAAATCCTGCAAGAAATATCCTGCTTACATTAAAGTCAGTAAAAGTATCTGTATTAAAAGTATTTATGAGTTGATGTAGTAAAGTATTGTAGTATTATGAGTTGAAGTAGTAAAGTATTGCAGTATTATGAGTCTATATAGTTAAGGTATTGTAGTATTATGAGTTTATATAGTAAAGTATTGCAGTATTATGAGTTGAAGTAGTAAAGTATTGCAGTATTATGAGTAGATGTAGTAAAGTATTGCAGTATTATGAGTTGATGTAGTAAAGTATTGCAGTATTATGAGTAGATGTAGTAAAGTATTGCAGTATTATGAGTTGATGTAGTAAAGTATTGCAGTATTATGAGTGTATATAGTAAAGTATTGCAGTATTATGAGTTGAAGTAGTAAAGTATTGCAGTATTTAAGTATTGCAGTAAAAGTACATCAGTATTATGAGTTGTTGTTGCAGTAAAATCCATGAGTACATGAGTTTATACAAGTACCATTGTAGTAATAATAAGTAGTAAAAACACAAGTGAAACCAGAGAATCTGGATGTTTTTCTCTTATAAACGACTCAAATCACTCATCGTCATGGTGATTAATTAAATGCTAATCGATTAATGGATTAATGGTTGCAGCTCTCCTTTAAGGTGGAATTACAGCAGATAATTGGTGAGTATCTTAATCTGAAGCTGATGTTGCAGTATTTAAGCGACACACGTCAACACACACCAGTTATTCACGGAAATCCTCATCATTCTCTTCGTTATCGCCATGGAAACGCAGCCATAAGAAGTCAAACAGCGGCTCGGAGATCGTAAATGCAGCTAGAGTCTTTTTAAGTCGGGACGAAACTCTGCGAGACAAACGTCAGTCAGTGATTTACTCCAACTGCCCCTCTGGGTCAAATAAAGTACTTTTATTTTGGCGAGTGTGTGGCGCTTCCTGCCGGTCGTGCGGTCTGAGCTCCGGGGATTCACGTCCACGCTCGGCCTCATGTTTGACGACTCAGTCAAACCTTTAAAAGTCACATTCCGCTCAAAAAGAAAGTCGTTGAGTCAGGATCTAACAACACGATGTGACAGATTCCATAATGTTATAAACTACGGCTGCAATTATTAGTCAATTAACTGATTAATTGATTAGTTTAATTAACAGAATTTGCAGCTTCATTAATATAGATTATTCTAAATAGTCATTAGATGCAGCCTTTATAAGATGCTTATTAACAGAATCATGGATTAATTCAACTATAATACTATTACTGCAACGACTAATTGATTAGTTCTGACTATTACATTAAATATTTTGATAATTGATTCATCAATTTGAGTCATTTTAAGAGGAAAATGGTTCCAGCTTCTCAAATGTGATTATTTCCTGGTTTCTATCTACTGACGTGACCTTCCAGGTATTAGTCAGAGCCCAACATTAACAAAAACAACTAACCCTAAACTCTTTATTCAACTTCCTGTTCATTATTTACAGAGCATAAGAATTAGGTTAATCAGAGTAAACACTTCCTGGATGCACCTGATTGGACGAACACTCCAACCAATCACAGACCTACTTCCTGTCATGTCACTTTTCAGGTGTGGATTTTGTATAAATACTGTAGAGAAACACACACAGAAGTGCTGAATTAGAACAAACAGAAGCTGTGATGTCACAACTATACAGTCACATCCATTAATATTAATGAGAGGCACCAAACAAACGTCCTTTGTGACATCACAACGTCACATAAACCACAGGAAATTAATGAACTTCACTTCGTCCGTTGTGACGACGCCTGGAACGAAGACGACGGTTTAATTACAGAGAGTTTCAATGACAATGATGAGTCTCATAGGTTAAAGGTCAAAGAGTCAAAGGCTGATAATTAATACATTAAAACACACACACACACATTGATATACACACACACACATTAAAACACACACACACATTATAACACACATTAATATACACACACATTAATATACACCAGGTTATAACACACACACACACGTTATAACACACACACATTATAACACACACACACGTTATAACACACACACGTTATAACACACACACACGTTATAACACACACACATTATAACACACACATTATAACACACACACACACTATAACACACACATTATAACACATACACATTAAAACACACACACAATAAAAAAACACACATTAAAACACACATTACCACACACACAATATAACACACACACATTATAACACACACACACATTAAAACACACACATGCAAACACACAATCACACACACACGCAAACACACAATCGCATGTAAACATACACACACACACAATGAAACACACACAAACACAATTTCACACACATAATCACACATCTCACACATATCAGACTCATAAAATAACCTACACACACACACACACACACACAGACTCACACACACAGACTCACACACACAATCACACAAAAAACACCTACACACAATCATACACTCTCGCCCACACTCACACACACACACACACACACACACACACACACACACTAGAAGTAGCTGCTGTTAAACAGGCATCAGGTTTCACTGAGAACAAAGACGAGCGTGGGAAAGAAATTAATACAAATAAAGAAACTGGAGCCGAAGGAGATGAAAACATGTAAATGTAGGAGGGAAGATGAGAAACAAACAAATCCCTCAAAGTGACGAAGATGACGAAGATGATGAAGATGATGAAGATATCAGCCGTAACAACAACTCAGTGTCATTCTGACGTCTGATTGGTCGAAAGAAAAAGATGATTTCAGGAGGAAAAACGGTCAAAAACAAGAAAAATAACCTGTAGCAGCATCTGGACTGAATCTGCTGCCTCAGTCCCAGTGTGTGTGTGTGTGTGTGTGTGTGTGTGTGTGTGTGTGTGTGTGTGTGTGTGTGTCAGACAGGGAGGGGGAGGGGTACGATGTAAAACACACGGATATATTTCACTTTTTTCCCTTTAAAAGGCGTCTGTGCTACATCTCATCTGCAGAATCAAAGCATATAAAAGGTGCATTGTAATATAAATAATTCTAATAAATATTATAAATATCTTTTTATAAGTTGCACATCAATACCTGTTTTTCTGGTCGCTATAAGATCCATCTCTGTCTCTTTTTTTTTTTTTACAGATTTGCCTTTAAGCGAACATGTGCTGCTTTTGATTTGGTTCTGAAGTGGAGGTTCTCATCTCCTGTCTGAACAGATTTCTAGTCACGGAGCCGAAAAACACAAACATCTGGACTCATTCTGAAAAAAAACAGCCGCTCACTATGAATTTAACCTGTTTTAAATGTAAAGGAACAATTTCTGCTGTAAAATAATGACGATTTCTTAAATACGTTGATGTGAAATTGAAAGAAAAGCCGATTATCTGCAGTATTTACTCAGGCTGAAACCCAATTAATCAATAAGTTTGATTAAATTAATCAATTAGTTGATTTTAATGCTGAACCATTTATATCCTGAACAATTAATAAGCATCACTGCTAAGTAGCTACTAGCTTTAAAGACGCTTTTCTGCATAATTGCATGTGTAGAATTTAGATTTATCAATGGAATCAACTTCTGCATTAGTCACACACACATACTTGTTTATCTACCTTATGGGGTCTGACTAACAAACAGATAATTAATAGATTATAAGCATCTCTGCTAAGTAGCTACTAGATTTAAAGCAGCTTTTCTGCATTATTACATGTGTAGAACTTAAATTTGACAAATTTATCAATGGAATCAACTTATCAATTAAAAACAGTTAAACACACATATTTATTTACCTACCTTGTGGGGTCTAAGTAACTAATTATATACATCTCTGGTCTGTAGCTACTGTATTTAAAGAAGATTTTCTGCTTAATTCCATGTGAACAACTTAAATTTAACAGATTTTCAGATGGAATTAACTCATCATATAGTTTAAATTGACACACACATACTCGTCTATCTGACTCTGTGGGGTCATCCATTAAATATAGACCTACGTTGTGGGGACCACTCTTTCTGAATAAGATAGAAACGTAGTTTCAACTCCAAAATGATCTTTACGATGGAATCAACTTATCGATTAGTCAAAAACAACTAAACACACATATTTATTTACCTACCTTGTGGGGTCTACCTAACTAATTATATACATCTCTGGTCTGTAGCTACTGTATTTAAAGAAGATTTTCTGCTTAATTGCATGTGGACTACTTAAAATTTACTGATTTTCAGATGGAATCAACTCATTAAATAGTTTAAATTGACACACACATACTCGTCTATCTGACTCTGTGGGGTCATCCATAAAATATAGACCTACGCTGTGGGGACCACTCTTTCTGAATAAAATAGAAACATAGTTTCAACTCCAAAATGATCTTTACGATGGAATCAACTTATCAATTAGTCAAAAACAACTAAACACACATATTTATTTACCTACCTTGTGGGGTCTAAGTAACTAATTATATACATCTCTGGTCTGTAGCTACTGTATTTAAAGAATATTTTCTCCTTAATTGCATGTGAACAACTTAAATTTAACAGATTTTCAGATGGAATTAACTCATCATATAGTTTAAATTGACACACACATACTTGTCTATCTGACTCTGTGGGGTCATCCATTAAATATAGACCTACGTTGTGGGGACCACTCTTTCTGAATAAGATAGAAACGTAGTTTCAACTCCAAAATGATCTTTACGATGGAATCAACTTATCGATTAGTCTAAAACAACTAAACACACACACACAAACCAAAATGGCCTCCACTCTAGACCCTTTTAAATCTTCTCTTTAAAACTTATTCCACCTGCTCCTTTAATGTTGATGTCATGTGTGGTTTGTCTTTAGCTGGTTTGACTCTGTTTTATAGAGCCGTTATGTGCTTTTATTCATCCGCCTGTGTTTTATTTGACTTTGTGCAGCATTTCGCCGTTTTATTTTAACGCGCCGCATAAATAAAATGAGAATAAAACGAGTGGAGGAGGCAGAATGTTGGTTCCTGCTGATGGAGAATGAACTAAGTTTATAAACATCTGGGCTAAGTAGCTGCTACGTTTAAAGGTTTTCTGGATTTATGCATGTGGAGAACTTAAATATGACCGATGTGTGGAATCATCCTATCGATTATATGAAAATGTCACACACATTCTTGTCTATCTGACTCTGTGGGACCACGTTTTCAAACTAATCAAACTATAATAAGCATCTCTGTTAAATAGCTACTAGATTTGAGAGAAGCTTTTCTGTATTATTGCATGTGGAGAACAAAAACTTCACTGATTTCTCAATAGAATCAACTTATCAATTAGTCAAAAAATGACTAAACACACACACATTCTCATTTATCTGACGCTGTGGGGTCTAACTAACTAAATAACTAATTAAACGATTATAAACTCTGTTCAGTCGCTGTTATATATAAAGAACCTGACAGATTTGTCAATGGATTCAACTTATTAATTAATCAAAAAAAAAGACTGAACACACACAGACTAGTTTATCTACCTTGTGTGGTCATATGTCAAATACCTACATTCTGGGGACCACACTTTCTAAATGAGATAAAGATATAGTTTCAACTCTAAAAACTCTAGTTGATGGAATCAACTCCTTAATTCTGCAAAAACAACTAAACACACACACATACTCGTCTATCTGACCCTATCGGGTCATACGTAAAATACCTACACTCTGGGGACCACCCTTTCTAAATGAGAGGTGTTTTACAGAGATGTTATATGCGTTTATTGTATTTTAAGCAGCATTTTGTTGTATTTTATCAATGGAATCAACTTATCGATTAGTCGAAAAATGACTAAACACACACACACACACACACACTCGCTTATCTGACCCTGTGGGGTCTAACTAAATAATGTAGTAAATGATTAATATGCACTCTGCTCAGTAGCTACTAGATTTAAAGAAGCTTTTCTGTGTTATTGCATGTGGAGAACTTAAATTTGACAATTTGTCAGAATCAGCTTATCAATTAGTCAAAAAGTGACTAAACACACACACACATATACTTGTCTATCTAACACTGTGGGGTCATAAAAACAATACACTCTGGGGACTACCCTTTCTAAATGAGATAAAGACATATTTTCAAATCTAAACACATCCTGTCGATGGAATCAACTTATTGATTAGTTGAAAACAACTAAAACACACACACCTATCTATCTAACCCTGTGGGGTCATACATACAATACATACGCTCTGGGGACCACCCTTTTGAAAGGAGGTACAGACATAGTTTCAACTATGGAATCAACTTATTGATTAATCAAAAACAACAACTAACTACACACAACTACAATACACACACGCTTGTCTATCTGACCCTGTGGGATCATATGTCAAATACCTACACTCTGGGGACCACCCTTTCTAAATGAGATAAAGACATAGTTTCAACTCTAAAAATGTCCTGTTGATGGAATCAACTTATCAATTACTCGAAAACTACTAAAACACACACATACACACAGACTTGACTGTCTGACCCTGTGGGATCATATGTCAAATACCTACGCTCTGGGGACCACCCTTTCTAAACAAGATAAAGCCATAGTTTCAACTCTATAAATCTTGTTGGTGGAATCAACTTATGGATTCATCAAAAACAGCAACTAACTACACACAACTACAACACACACACGCTTGTCTATCTTACCCTGTGGGATCATATGTCAAATACCTACGCTCTGGGGACCACCCTTTCTAAATGAGATAAAGACATAGTTTCAACTCTAAAAATGTCCTGTTGATGGAATCAACTTATCAATTATTTGAAAACTACTAAAACACACACATACACACAGACTTGTCTGTCTGACCCTGTGGGATCATATGTCAAATACCTACGCTCTGGGGACCACCCTTTCTAAATGAGATAAAAACATAGTTTCAACTCTAAAAATGTCCTGTTGATGGAATCAACTTATCAATTACACGGAAACTACTAAAACACACACATACACACAGACTTGACTGTCTGACCCTGTGGGATCATATGTCAAATACCTACACTCTGGGGACCACCCTTTCTTAATGAGATAAAGCCAAAGTTTCAACTCTATAAAGTCTTGTTGATGGAATCAACTTATCAATTATTCGAAAACAACACACACACACAGTAACACACACACACACACACACACACTGCCCCCACCCTAGAAACTTTTTAAATCCACTCTTTGAAACTTATTTCCACTTCCTGTCTTAATGGTGATGACAACGTGTGGTTTGTGTTTGTCTGATTTGAATCCTGCTGTGTTTTACAGACCTGATACGTGCTTTTATTTTGGTGGTTTTTAAACGTGCTGCATGAATAGAAGTGAGAATAAAACGAGTGGAGGACACAGTCAGAACTGACTAACTCGGTGAATAGGGTCGCATGTGGACCTGTGATTGTTGACGGACTGGACACAAACACAAACAAGTAAACATGGTGCTGGTACCTCCACGCTGAACGGCTGCTCCTCTCCGTTCACGGCGCATAAAATCCACAGCAGCAACAACTGCAAACAGAACGTCCCCATCACACAGCAGCTATTCACACATCTGCTGCTGCGCAGCATCGCGAAGCTTCAGCGTCTCGGTTCCTGGTTTTTTATCGTTATTAATCACAAGGCGGCGAGATCAAACGCAAAAATAAATCCTCTTCAAACGTTTAGCGGCAACATTGTTGCAGCTTCGGAGCGTGAGGAGAGGAAGAGGAAGAGGGGAGGAAGAGGAGAGGGAGAAGAAGAAGGAGAAGAAGGAGGAGGAGGAGGAGGAGAAGCTCTCGGTTCCAGCTGGAGCTTCTTTCTTTCTTTCTTTTTTTTAATCTCCCCGGGTTAGAGTCCTCGTATCCCGGTGTCAGCAGCCTCCCGGTCCCGCTGGTCCCCGGTGACTCCTCCGCAGCTCCGGCCGCGGCTCCGACAAGCGTCCAGCCCCGATTTCTGCACGGCGCGGCATAGCTGCCCGTTTTCAATCGCGTTTCCCACCGAGTGCGCATGCGCGGACCGATCCGCTCCCCCTCCTCCTCCCCCCTCCCCCCTCCCCCCTCCCCCCTCCTATAAAACCACATCATGTCAACATGAACTGGTTCTAACATCAGACCCGGTCCATTTCACTGGTTTAGACATTTTATAAAAAAACAAGAACATGTATAAATATCACATATAGTGGAGAGTAAATAACCAGAAAATGGACCTTAGAGCTTATTGTCTAGACTTTTATTTTGAAATGCAAAGCAAAAAAACATTAAACACATTAAAAAGTGACTTTTTTAACATTTGTCTCTGGATTTTTCCTTCTCGTCTGTGTTTTATAATACAAATGCATTAATATATATATAAATTTATAAAAATAAATAAAATATTAATAATAAAATAGTTTAAAAGCAAGATATAAAATATACATATGGACTTCACCTTGGATTTTATTTCTGAAACTTTTATTTTGAAATGCATAGCAAAATATGTAAAGCATATTAAAAATGCTTTTTTAAACATTTGTCTCTGGCTTTTTTTCCTTTTTTCCTGATATATAATAAAACTACAGTTAAAACTAAGAAAAGTTATTGAAATCTACTATTTTTTGAAATACTATGATTTTTAGACATTTATTTGGCTTGTTAAAAAAATAAAAAATGTCTTTTATTGTCAAAATATATATTTGTAAAGAATGTATGTGAATTTGAATTTATTTTATTTATTTATTTACTCCCATTTTTTGTTTGTTTTTTCTTGTTAAGATTTTTTTATTTAGTTAAATATATTTTTATTTATATTTTTAATTTATTGTTTTAATTTATATGTATTATTTTATTTATTTATTTGTATTATTATTATTATTATAATTAAATTAACTGTTATTATAGTAAAAAAAACTGTTGTAAAACCAAAAAAGAAAAATAAATGATGAATAAAATTAATTTCTATATATTTATTATCTACATATATTTGGAGGATAAATAAAATATTCTGCCTGTTTTTCTGTTTTGATGTAAAAATCAATGACAGTTAACTTATAATAATAATAATAATGAAGATAAAATGAATAAAAGCTTGTTTTAGATTTAAATGATGCATATTTATATAAAATAAAAAGATAAAAACACTAAACTTCTTCTCCTGTTATCACCTTTTGTGATAAAATAAAAGGTAATAACATGGAATCATATAAATACGATATGTTTTTATCAGCATAAAACAACAACTTCTGCCCATAAACTCCTGAACTCACAGGAAAACGTCCCTTTATTCCACGTTTCATCCTTGTTTCCTGGTCTCTGTGACTCCAGTCGAGTATTTTTAGGAAGACGTTTCATTCCACAGGCGACGACAGGAATTCTCCTGCGTTCAATCATCGTTTATTGTTGTTTGCTGAATGTCTCCCTGCGGATGGGGGAGGGGATTTTGTTTGTTTGGTGTTTTTGTTTGTGTTTTGTCTGGGATTTGTGTACAACAACAACAACAAACAACAAATAAAGTATGTCCTTTTGTAACAAGCTAGTGTCTTGGTTTAAAATATATTTTAACAAATAAAAAAAAAACACAGGAAAAAGCCAGAAAAATGCTGAAAAAGTCATTTTTTAATGTGCATTTCAAAATAAAAGTCTGAAATATATATGTAACAAAGTTTCAAATATATTTTCTATGTATTCTGTGTCCAAGTGTGTGTGTGTGTGTGTGTGTGTGTGTGTGTACTTTTACTGTACTTTATATATTTTATTGTGTTTTATGTCCACTAGAGGGCAGTAAAAGGCTCAGTGTAATAAACTGTAGGTGAGTAATTCTGCCCAGAAACGTCTCATGTGTCTCACTGCAACTTCCAGTATAATAGATGATGATGATGATGATGAAGATGATGATGAAGATGATGGTGATGACGTCATCAGGCCTGTCATCCTCTAAAATAATTGATTTATTCTCCTTTTTACTGGCAAAACGTTGATCTGGGCCAGAGAAAACCCTGGCATGATGAGTTCAGGTCATATTATATGTGATGTAACACACACACACACACACACACACACACACACACACACACACACACACACACACACACACACACACACACACACACACACACACACACACACACAGGTTCCCAAAAAATCATTGAAGAAAAAAGTATTGCAGTAAAAGTACATAAGTATTATGAGTTGATGCAGTTAAAGTATTGCTCATAATACTTCAATACTTTTACTACATCAACTCATGATACTGATGCTTTACTTTTATTTTGAAGTAGGATTATTTCATGCATAACTTTTACTTATAATGAAGTACTTTTACTTTTATGTATTACTGTACTTTTACTACAGTAAAGACATATAGACATATATGGTGTTTTTGACATTTAAATTATAAAATTATAGTGTTTTTATATTCATTTTGAAGCAGAAAAACACGTTTTTACCCAAACCGCCATCTTTCTTTCTACCTAACAACACTGTAGCCATAGCAACCACCTTAGCAGCCACCGTAGCAACCAATGCTAACTAACTTTCTCCATTATTTAAAAGCCTTTTTAACTGTTCTCTACTCATATATTAGATATTATTCTCTGTCTCTGGTGAAGATGAAGACGACGTTTGTGTCGTTTCCTCTCGTTCATGTTCCTCTTGTGTTCATCGATGGTTTTTTGGCTCGTCCCGACTTCCTCCTCCTCTTCCCTGACGTCTCACACACTCGCTGCCGCTTCCTCTCGGCTCCTTAATGATTTCCTCATCACTCGATAATCCTCAATTCACTTTCTGCTTCTGTTCTTTTCCAGCTCAGATCTGTGCCAGGATCCGTTTTACAAACACGATTCTGTCTCCTAAACTGCTGCCGACGGTTTTCAGGCCATAAAGAGACCAGTGGTGTGTGCACAGAGGAGGGGAAGAGAAAATGTTTGCTGAAATGCCCCCAGGGCAGATAAAACAGGGCTAAAGTGCCCTCAAGAAACCGAAGAGTGTGATGAAGTGGCCTCAAGAAGCCAGTAGAAGTATTTACAGTATTTAAACGGACAATTTACAATGTTTTACTGGACAATTTACAAATTTACAATGTTTTACTGGACAATTTACAATGTTTTACTGTACAATATACAGTATTTTACCAATTTACAATGTTTTACTGTACAATATACAGTATTTTACCAATTTACAATGTTTTACTGTATAATATACAGTATTTTACCAATTTACAATGTTTTACTGTACAATATACAGTATTTGACCAATTTACAATGTTTTACTGTATAATATACAGTATTTCACCAATTTACAATGTTTTACTAGACAATTTACACTATTTTACTGGACAATATACAGTATTTTACCAATTTACAATGTTTTACTGGACAATTTACAATGTTTTACTAGACAATTTACAGTATTTCATCAAACAATTTTACAGATACAAATTTACAAATATTTTATAGTGTTTTACTGGAGAATTTACAGTAATTTACCAAACAATTTACAATGTTTTCCTGGAGAATTTACAGTTCTGAACTAAACAATGTAGAGTGTTTTAGTGGAACAGTTTATAGTAATTTATTAGACAATTTACAGTATTTCATCAAACAATTTGCAGTATTTATATTTTACCAAATATTTTAGTGTTTTACCGGACAATTTACAGTGTTTTACCAAACAATTTACAGTGTTTTACTGGACAATTTACAGTGTTTTACTAAACAATTATCAGTTCTGTACTAAACAATTTACAGTATTTTATCAAACAATTTACAGTATTTTAACAAATGTTTTACAGTGTTTTACTGGAGAATTTACAGTATTTTACTTTACAATTTACAGTATTTTACTGGACAATTTACAGTATTTTATCAAACAATTTACAGTATTTTAACAAATGTTTTACAGTGTTTTACTGGAGAATTTACAGTATTTTACTTTACAATTTACAGTAATTTATAGTATTTTATCAAATATTTTACACTGTTTTACTAGACAATTTACAGTTCTCTACTAATTTACAGTATTTTAGTGGAAGTTTTTCAGTGCTTTAATAGACAATTTACAGTATTTTACTAGACAATTTAGAGTGTTTTATGACACAAATTTACAGTGTTTTACCACACAATTTGTACACAGTATTTTACTGGACAATTCATAGTATTTTACAAGATATTTTATAGTATTTTACTAGACAATTTGCAATAAAATATTTCTATTTGATGATACTTTATACTTCATTCTACAACATTTCAGAGAAAATATTGTACTTTCTCCTCAACTACAGTTACCTCAAGCTTTAGTTAGTACAATATGTACGTACTTTACTGCAATACTTTACTACATCAACTCACAATACTACAATACTTTAACTACATCTAATGAAAATACTGCAATAAGTTAACTATACATTAACTCATAATACTGCAACATTACTCATAACTTATGCACCTGACTGCACTTGTACTTTTATTAAAGCAGGATTTTTAATGCAGTACTTTTACTAGTAATGAAGTATTTCTGGTACTTTTACTGAAATGAATGCTGTGAATAGTTAAATCAGGCAGAGTTGATGTTTGCTTTAAATGTCGGGGTCACGTCTTTATTCTTTAATCACAGTCGCTGCTGCATCATTAGACCCTGATGCTAAATTATAAATCAGCTGATGCTGCAGCGTTCGCTGCATTTGAACATTAAAAAAAAATGACACAAACTATGAATAATGTA
>CM060476.1:1744069-1826569 GCA_030544235.1 Lepturacanthus savala | reverse complement strand
TGAGAAGAAATAAAATGAAAAGGAGGGAATCCCATCAGGGAGGAAGTGGGCAGCAGGGGTTGGATTTCATCCTCCTTCGCATCAGCTGCTTCTCTTCAACACTTTTTCCTCCTCATTCCACAACATGTGAGTTTTGACCGAGGCCGAGACTTCTGGCACCGGGATGGACGGACATGTTTCTGCTGCTAAACTCACTTCTCTGACAGCAAAAACTCACTCGATATAAGGTATATGTGGTATATCTGGTTTTATTTGATAGAGTTTTATGTGTTACTTGTTTGATTCCTTCATAAAAGTCTGATAAATGTGCTTGTTTAAAAAAAAAAAATAACATAAAAATCAATTTATCCAAATCAATCAACAGCTGACAAATGAATTTGTTGATTTCTAATGCAAAACCATGTATTTAAATATTTACTTCCACTATGTTACGTTTATTATGTTTGGATGGAGTCTGGCCTTAAAATCTTATCAGCCAATCAGAGCAGAGGCTCGTTAATGTTAACGAGACAAATATTAAATTGAATTAATCTGTTCCCCCCCTCAAGAAAATGATTTAGACCATTTTAATATGATGATAACAGTGTTTACACTTGAAAATGTCCCTTTATGGTTAATTCTGAACAAAATGTGTGAATAATTTGTGATTAACAGTGATATAATTAATCAGGATGAAATATTTGATTTGATTAACAGCAACAGAAAGTGTCTAAACTGCAGAGAATTCAAGAAAATTCCACTCAATACTGGATTAAATGTACCAAAAGTGAGAAATAGTGTCTTAACAAGTGAAAATATCTTGTTTTTGACAATTAGTTCCATATTGAGTCGATTTATCTTGTTCCACTGGCAGAACATTTAGCTTATTTCAAGTTTTCTCTTCATTTTAGTCAATTTAATCTTCTTTTAAGGAAATGTTAGTCTTGTTTTCTTAAAATTTACCCCAATTAAGGGGAAACTAATTGTAATTAATGCGTATTTTTACATATCAAATACCTGGTTCTATTTTTGGTTTCACCTCCTTCACACAGTTACTTAAATGTGTTATTTCTTCCTGATTTGGGTTCATTTAGTCTTGTTTTAAGAGAATACGACTAATGTTTTCTATATAAAAATTGACTAAAATCAAGAACAAAATTAACTTGAAATTCTCTCAACCTGACGTCAAATTAGATCACATGACTCGATTCTATTGGCTCTGACGCTTCCATAGAGCTGTCAATCACCCAAACTGACCAATAGGATCTCAGCTATCACTGACTCTTCCTCCTCACGTCCAGCTTTACGCACACAGCCCCATAAATAGATAGATAATTATTATTATTAGCAAATTATATGGTCATTATTATTGTAATTTTTGAGAATGTGCCAACATCAGCTCCGCCTGGATACACCTGAACTAAAACATGTCTAAAATCAGTCTGGTTCATCTTATAAGGCTGATATTTGGTGGAATTAATTATAAGACTTTATTTCACTGATCCATGGGTGAATTCAGCTACTAACACATGATTTTCAGGTGATTTTCAACCTAAATAGATGGAGTTTTTTTGGGCGGAGCTAATTTTTTTCCACTTTTTTACTTCATTCTACCTGGATGTACTTTAACACTGTATATTTTAAATTGATTCTGGGACTTCTATAATTATCCCACAGGTGTTAGCTTTATTTAAACCCAAGATCATCCAGTAAACCCCTGTCGTTGTAGAGATATACTGCATTAAGTCTGGACATGTAATTTTCGAGAAGTAGACTGATAAATAGACTCTACTCCGTGTCGGACTAATTATACCAAAAACAAGATATTTTAATTAGTTTAATTTGTTGTTATTTGATATTAGATAGATTTCCATGGAACCTGCAGACATGAACTGTAATAAACACAAAGTAATTCAGACACAGGCCCAGTCATCTGCTAACGAAGTGAACCAGTAGGAAAGTCTATTATTACTCTGACTATTACCTGAGCTCCTCTGGTCATTAACGGCACATTGTAAGATTTTTATAACTCCGTCTTCACCTCATAATGAAATAATGGCCTGAGAGGATTTAACGGTTCCTCCCCTCCCCCGCCGAGTCACAATATGAGCACCAGCTCCTCCAAATGTTCACTTTCCCAAGGAGGGAATGTGGGTTTAAAGGCCTCTGGCAAAGCACCTGGTGCAGACAGGTTCCCATTAGAGTTTCAGAGCCCTGGCCTGAATTATGCCCCGTTTTAATACCTCTAATCAACCGACGGAACAAAAGAATAAACCGGGAAGTTAAAAATAAGTCAAACTATGACAGAGAAATGGTTCGACCCAACGGGGACCTGGAGGGGGTTTCAGGGGGTCCTCAGGAACCATTTCCTTTCACTCTAATTCCATCTATTTAGAATAATTGGTGCTTTTATTGAGTTTCCATTAACAAACCTGCTTCTATTTTTGGTTTCAGCTCCTTCATGGTTAAAAAACAGAGGAAATGTCTCATCTTTAGTACGATCCAATCCAATTTAGTCCAATTTACTTAATGTTAATTAAAATTAGTGAATTCCATTAGCAGATAATTGGACTGGTTTCTTTATTCTTCTACAATAATAAACTGATGATCTTTGGGGTGTGGACAAAAAAAAAGACATTTTCGGTTGAATCTTCAGTTTTTGATTGACATTTGTCACCATTTTTTTAACCAAACCACTAATCAATTAATCAATTTGAGTGATTATTAAGAAGAAAATGTCCAAATTCTAGATATTTTATCCCTTGAGCCCTAAAGGATTGATTAATCAATTAGTTTCCAACTATTACATTAATCATCAACTATTCTGATAAACGATTTGAGTCATTTTTAAGTAGAAAACGTCCAAATTCTCTGGTTCCAGCTTCTCTTCTCTGGTTATTTCCTGGTTTCTTTAGTCTCTATAATAATAAACTGATGATCTTTGGGTTGTGGACAAACCAAGGTTGAATCTTCAGCTTTGAAAAACATTTTATACCATTTAATAAATGAAAAAGATAAATTAAATTAACTGAGTAATCACTAAGGACAGGTTTTTAAACACAAAACGACATTTTCAAGTGTTCATCCTACATTATTGTCTGTAAACAGGTTAGAATCCATCTTATAACCAAGAGACGAACATGACTTTTACAGATTTCAGCTTCCAGTGGAAAAAAAAGCTGAAAATCTTCCCAAGTTTATTTTCTGACGAATATGAAAAGCGTCGTAAAACAACAGGTAGCTCCTCGGTACTTTTTTATCTGCCCCTTCAGGGCGAACAGGTTTGAGACACTCTGGCTGAACCCGCCGTCGCTGCTGCTCGGGCATCGTTGAAACTTTTAAGGCGAGAGCACGCCTCCGAGAGCAATAACCATAAAGCCGATCTTACCCAGAGAGGAGTTGTGAAGCCACCACAATAAACACACATTAACCCCCTGGTGATTGTTTGGCCGGCAGGAGCCGTGGAAGTGGCTCGAGGAAAAGAAAAACACCTAATCATCATCAATAAAAGCCTAATACACTGCTGCTTGTGCAGCGACGGCGGTTATGAGAGGACATGAAGAGTTTATGGCGGTGGGAGCGAAGCAGAAAATCAAGACAGGAAGGCCTTCGGTGGGGGGAGGGGAGGGTGTTTATGATCAATAATAGATATATCTACTATTCAATATTAACTAATTACTTAATATACTAAATATATGCTCTCATTACAGCTACAACTAATGACTATTTTAATAGGTGATTCATCTATAGGCTACTGATTAGTTGTTCGGTTCATAAATTGGTGTAAAATGTGGATCATTGTTCCCCAAACCAGGAAATAACCAGAGAAGAGAAGCTGGAACCATCTAATCTATTAATTGATTATCAATACTTTGTGATTGATGTGATAGTTGTCAACTAATGGATTAATCTAAAGTTAATCAGCTGTTTTCATACTGTTTTATACACAGTCCTCACAAGTGACGTTCTGTCTAACACACCTGTACTTACGGGGACATTTTTATTTCTGACTAAAGGTTTCTGAATTAGGTAAATTTAATGTGAAACATGGGGAAGAAATAAGATGTTTGAAACCAACTTTACTTATTTTCATCAGGAATAAAGCTGCAACTAACAACTACACTTAATATATTCATCTTTTGGTTCATTAAATGGTGTAAAATGTGGATTAATGTTTCCTAAAAGCTGAAGATTCAACCTAAAATGTCTCAAGTGACGTTGTGTCTAACACAACTCTGTCACCTGTACTTACGGGGACATTTTTATTTCTGACTAAAGGTTTTTGAATTCATGAAAAATGGGGAAGAAATATGAGGTTTAAAACCACCTTTACTTATTTTCACCAGGAATAAAGCTGAAACTAATAGCTATATTTAATATATTTATCTTTTGGTTCATAAAATGTGGATCAATGTTTCCTAAAAGCTGAAGATTCAACCTAAAATGTCTTTTTTTGTCCAAATATCATCAGTTTATTATTATAGAAGAATAAAGAAACCAGGAAATAACCAGAGAAGAGAAGCTGGAACCAGAGAATTTGGACATTTTCTACTTAAAAATGACTAAAATTGATTAACTGATTATCAGAATCGTTGGTGAATAATGTAAAACTCAAATTAAATAAAAGTTAATTGATTAATCAACTAATCGCTGCAGCTCTTTTACATTATATTATATTAAAAATAATTATTTGGTTCTTAAAATGGTTAAAATGGTAATAAATATTCAACTCAACTTTATTTATAGGCTTAAAACAAGATCTCAGATGTCAGTTTACTATTATAGAAGCTAAAGAAACTGGAGAAACCAGAGAATTTGGACAATTTCTACTTAAAAATGACTCAAATCAATTATTAAACCAGAGAATTTGGACAATTTCTACTTAAAAATGACTCAAATCAATTATTAAAATTATTGTTGATTAATGTAATAGCTGGAAAATAATCAATTAATCAACTAATCTTTGTAATTCTAGTTCTTATATAATGATATTCAAAGACTCTTTGTTCAATACAACTAAAACGTAGTATATTTAAACAAATAATTAGTGTTTTGGTTCATAAAATGGTGTAAAACATCAATCACTGTTTCCTAAAGATGAAGATTCAACCTAAAATGTCTTTTTTTGTCCGAAGATCATCAGTTTATTATTATATAAGAATAAAGAAATAACCAGGGAAGAGAAGCTGGAACCATCCTCCATGTGCCTCAGGGCTGTTTCTTCAAGGTTGATTCAGGTGTAAATCAGCGGCGTCCTGACTTCCAGCTGACAGACGTCTAATGAGGCTTCCATTGACCTGTCACCAGCTCCTCTCTTTCTTCTCGATTTCCTTTCGGCCTCTGCTCATAACTCTGAACCTTGTGTTGTCATCATAAACTCACAGCGGACGCGTCGCCCGTCGTTACGTCGTCCTGCGACGCTTCAATCACCGTGACAGTCTCCGAGGACCGCCGATGTTTTAACGGAGCGACAGCGGCGTCCGCCGGGCCACCGTGTCCGTGCTCGTATCCTCGCTCATGACTGCACACTCGCTAGCTTAATTGTGCAACTCAAGGGTATCTCCACTTTGGTCTTTATATGAGTGATGCTGAAGCTGCTGAAGAATGGCGGCTATTCACAGGCCCCTCGGGGGAGGACACGCCAGGGACACCAAGTTATAGATCCCTTTAAAAGTCACAAAGAGGCCTGAGTTTGCTGCAACATGGCGACGGTTCTTTGTAGGAAACAGCCTTTGAAGCAGGGGTGACACACAGCAAGAAGGTCGCAGGTTCAAGACCTCCTTGGTCCTGGGTCTGGGACCTTTCTGTGTGGAGTTTCCAGGTACTGCAGCTTCCTCCCACAGTCCAAAAACATGCTGAGGTTAATTGGAGACTCTAAATTGTCCGTAGGGGTGTATCCCTGCCTCTCGCCGTAACGTGCTGGGATTGGCTCCAGCAGACCATGTGACCCTAATGAGGAATAAGCAGGTATAGAAGATGAGATGAACTTTTGAAGCATCAAAAAAATGGAGATTCCTTTAGATGATACAATACGAAATATATTCATCTACTATCAAATTACAGTCAAAGTGCCTCCAATAAATCATCCATCAGTGCTGTCGGCACTAAATGCGGCGACGTCTGTTCAGTCTGGTAACTGGTGGTGTCACTTCAAAAAAATGTCCCTGTGTCACACTGAACTGAACAAAAGTTCCTACCATTAATTCCTATTATTACAGACACCTGATAGATTCATTTAGATGAATATTAATATCAACCTGCTGTCAAAGACTAAAACTAAACTAAAACACATTGGATTTTCTTCGACTGAAACTAGAACACCAAGCCTAAATGAACGCCATAAAAAATGGCGGCTATTCAAAGGCACAAAGGAGGCGTGAGTTTGATGCAACATGGCGACGGTTCTTTGTAGAAAACCACCTTTAAAGCTGTAAAAAAATGGAGATTCCTTTAGATGATACTAGACGACATATATTCATCAACTTAATAAAAAAATGAAATCTACTTTATATTTATATCACAGACTTTATTAAAACTACAATCGTCATCCATCAGTGCTGTCGGCACTAAATGCGGTGACGTCTGTTCCTTCTTCACCAGCAGCTACTCTCTGCTACAGTTTTAACCTGCTGGGTTAAACACTTTATTAAACGTTTAGTGTGTAGATCAGATATTTGTCAGATATTTGTCAGATTTGGCAAGATGCTAAAAATAAAAATGGCGGCTATTTAAAGGCACAAAGGAGGCGTGAGTTTGATGCAACATGGCGACGGTTCTTTGTAAAAACAAGATTGAATCAGGAAAAAACTGGAGATAACGGAGTTAAACAGCTTATTTTAACAGATTTTAGTCCTTTGGTTACTTTTAGCTTTAGTTATTGTACTAAAATACTGTTCAACGGTTCATAAATCGATTAGAGATTTTCCCACAAGGGCCAAAAATTGTATGTTTTGGTTGATTCCTGCTTATAAACAGCTAGAAAACACATTAACCACGTCAGCCTCAGGCCTGTGTTTCAGTTTTCCTGCTATAAATGATATGCACAGATGTTTGGTGTCAAATGATTAGATAAAAACACATCACCTCCATTATCTCAGCATCTAGAATATCAGTTTTGCTGCTATGAATGATAATAAATGTGGAATATCTCTACAACCACAAAGGTTATAGACATACACCTGGAATTAACCCCTTGACCTCCAGCCCTGTTTTATGTTCAGGACATCCCCATAGTCAGTAGGGTATGTCTCTGGAATAAACACAGAGATGTTGGTCGACACTAAACGAACATTTATTGATCTCAAATAAACATTTTCATCCCAAAACAGCAACAAAAAAACACATTTTTTGTTTGTCGCTTCAAACAAGCGACTTTTTACTGTAGTGTTTTTTGGCTGCTAGTTTACTGAGTTTTTGTCATAAAGCTACACTGATGGTACCGTTGGACTCGTCACAGTCTCAGCTTTCATATGAGATGTCATTTGTTTGTGTAACATGAAGTATCAGAGCGCTAGCCATCAAAATGTGGAGAGTGGGTTGGCTTTATGATCGTATAGCGATTTTCATATTTGTTAATTAATTAGCTTGGTGTTGGAGTTGTGTTTGGTGTGTGTAAATATGACTTATATGTGCTTGTAGTGGAGTTTCTCCTGTTTAATTTGATGTATAGCTTCACTATATTTGTACATGATTAGTGGAGCAATCTCAGGGGAACCTGGAGTTTAACGGGTTAAAATAAATCTACAACGTGTGAGAATCTATTTATGTTGCTGTTATAGTATAAAAATACTTTATTTAATCTTAAAACACGACCAAACTGAGCCAAATGTGGTAAAAACACTTGAAATCAGCTCAATCATCTATAGTTAAATGATTAATAAGACAAGTTTTGTGGGATTTTAACAGGTTAAAGGATCTTGTTTTATCTTTTGCTGCAATCTGGGGTAAAAAAAAAGACAAATTGCCGACATGAAATGAGAAGAAGAGGTGATGAACTACACGTCCTTTACTGGGTTTTTCATCCATTGGTCCCAAACAGCCTGATGTTAAACAGCGTTTCTGGCAGAGCAGAAAACGCAGCATGTGTGTTTGATTATATTAGCAGCAAGCCTCTTTTTCAGGAAATGTCTTCTGACGTTTCTCCTTTTCTCTCTGTTTTTCTCTTGGCGTATACGCAGCTATTTAATGGGATTTGCCTTTCAGCCGCTTTCTATACGCTGCACCGCAAAAATGCATTTGTAGAAGGGATCGTTCAGAACACTGCAGCCTCCATGGATCCTTTCAATCAAAGTCTGCTTAGCTGCACAAATTAACACAATATGTTCCAGGGTCCATGGTTTTTTCTGTATAGACAAAGAGCCGGAGCCAAGAAATTTGTAATTCAGATGTGACAAACCCTACTTTTTTTTTGAGGAGGTTATACTGTTTGATCATTTCCAGATACATTTTTGATATTTAAAAGGTGCAGAGAGACAGGAAACAGGGGAAGAGGAGGATGAGATATGCAGAAAGTCTACAGGCGCATTCAAACTGTGGATGGTGCGATTTTTACGGAGATTTGACCAAAAACTGTGTGAAAATAAGCAGAAAAGAGGCAGGAAGTCCATGAAAACAGCTGATATTTAAGTGTGAATTAATATTCTGTTGTATTTTGTCATTTATTGTTAATTTTCATAAACATTTGGTTGGTTTTAAGGTCTAAAAGCAGCTCGTTAGACCTGCAGCAACAATACAGTCGCCTTCTCACACTCTCACTATGAATAACCCCTCCCTGTCAACAGTTGCTCTGTTCTGATTGGCCGATCCCTGTCGGCTAAGCCCCGCCCCTCAGAGACAAACAAACACTCTTTATACAATTACTACAACACTGAGTAGAATATTATGAACTGACTGTTTTTTTCAGTTTTTTTCCAAAACATGAGATAAAAAGTCAACATTTCGACATAAAAACGTCCAAAATATGAAATAAATAGTCAGAATTATGAGATAAAACGTTCATAATATGAGATAAAAATACATTAAGATAAAAAAATTACACAAATAAAACAAGATTAAATTGATTAAACTAAAAAAAATGAAATAATCAAAATTATCTTCCAATGGATATTTTAAGATGATTCTACTGAAAACTGTAGAAAATATTAGGGTTGAATTGGTTGTATTAACTTATTGATGAATGTATTGATTGGGTATTAACTTATTGATAAATGTATTGATTGGGTATTAACTGATTGATAAATGTATTGATTGGGTATTAACTGATTGATAAATGTATTGATTGGGTATTGAACTGATAAATGTATTGATTGTGTATTAACTGATTGATAAATGTATTGATTGGGTATTAAGTGATTGATAAATGTATTGATTGGGTATTTATTCAGAGTTGATCAGCAGCTGCAGGTCCGTTAAATCCCTTTTCGAGCCTTTTCTTCGTGGCCCCGGTTGTAAAAACGTCGTTAGAGGAGCTGAATGTTTAAGATTCTGACGGCAGCACATGTTCCATACAAGAGAATCCTTGTCATTCTTTATTTGGGGGGTGGACGGTTTGGGAGCTAATCGCTAACGGCGGGTTCATCCCGGGCCGGTCGGGGCCTCGTGTGGAAGATAAAACGCTGGTAAAACACGCGGCGACGCAGGTGTTTGAGCTGAAAAACGCAGACGTGAACAATGGCGACGATGTTGAACACAGACGGAGAGGAGCTCGCTGCTGGAATGGCATTTCCTCTGCTCTTTGAAAGCTGGAAGCAATTTCAGCCAAGTGGGTTTCGCCTGTTTCTCTGTTTCTCCCCCAGATCCTATAGCACACACACACACACACACACACACACACACACACACACACACATACACACACACACACTGCAAACAGAAAGTCTTGTTCTCTGTTTTAAACAGAAACTCATGGAAACAGGTTATGTAATAATAAGAATTACAAATAAAAAGGGGGACTGTCCCTTTAAGAAGACACAGATGTAATCAGATTACAGACGTTTAATAAATGTGGATTATTAGCAGGATTACAGTTTAAATACCACAATTAATTATATTCTGTAATGTAGAAACAAATTATTTTATTCATTTCATGTATTTTTTTCCTTGTTTTTTTTTATCCTGTTTTTTATCTGTAATAATTTTGTGTTATTTTTTAATTGTTTTATCTTTTATAATTTTATATTGTTTATTTTTTATCTTTAATAATTTCATATTAACTTTCTTTAATCACTGATAGATTTTAATATTGTTTTAACTTTATTTTTTATCTATAATGATTCATATTGTTGTAATTTATTTCATCCTTTTTAATTTAATTGTTTTACTTTTTTATCTTTTATATTATTTTATATTGTTTTAACTTGTTTAATCTTTTATGATTTTATATTATTTTATCTTTATTATTTAATTGTTTTTTATTAAATTTTTATCTGTCATAATTTCATATTGTTGTAATTCCTTTATAATTAAATTATTTTTTTCCTTTTTTAATCTTTTATGATTTTATATTTATTTTATCTTTTATATTTATTTTATCTTTAATAATGTTATATTGTGTTTTTTGTATTATTTTTTAAAAATATTTTATACATTTTTTTTGGTCAGAATTTTATATTGTTGTAATTTTTTTATAATTTAATTATTTTTTAATCTTTTAATATTTTTATATTGTTGTAATTCCTTTATAATTTAATTTAAATTTATTTTTATTTATAACTATATATTTTTTTATTTATTTTATTTACTTTTATGATTTTATATTATTTTAACTTTTATAATTTTATATTGTTTTAACTATCTTGTGATTTTATATTATTTTATATTTTATAATTTTATATTGTTTTAATTTATTTCATCTTTTATAATTTTATATCATTTTAACTTCTTTATCTTTTATGAATTTATTATTTATTTATTATTATTTTATCTTTTATATTTTTATATTTATTTAACTTACTAGTCTAACATCATTTTATATTATTTTATCCTGTTATAATTTCATGTTTTATCTTCTATAATTTTATATTAATTTAATTTATTTTATCTTATTTTTTATTAAATAAATTTTAGCTCGTTTAATCATCGTTTCCATGGTGAATAAAAAACTGTAAATAATAAATTTAACTTTTTTTCAACTCTATCTATAAAGAACATAATAGGAGACTAACACAGAATAACACAGAATAACACACAGAATAACACAGAATAACACACAGAATAACACAGAATAACACACAGAATAACACAGAATAACACACAGAATAACACAGAATAACACACAGAATAACACACAGAATAACACACAGAATAACACAGAATAACACAGAATAACACAGAATAACACAGAATAACACAGAATAACACACAGAATAACACAGAATAACACACAGAATAACACACAGAATAACACACAGAATAACACACAGAATAACACACAGAATAACACAGAATAACACAGAATAACACACAGAATAACACAGAATAACACAGAATAACACAGAATAACACAGAATAACACAGAATAACACAGAACACAGAATAACACACAGAATAACACAGAATAACACACAGAATAACACAGAATAACACAGAATAACACACAGAATAACACAGAATAACACAGAATAACACAGAATAACACAGAATAACACAGAATAACACAGAATAACACAGAATAACACAGAATAACACACAGAATAACACAGAATAACACAGAATAACACAGAATAACACAGAATAACACAGAATAACACAGAATAACACAGAATAACACAGAATAACACACAGAATAACACAGAATAACACAGAATAACACAGAATAACACAGAATAACACAGAATAACACAGAATAACACAGAATAACACACAGAATAACACAGAATAACACAGAATAACACAGAATAACACAGAATAACACAGAATAACACAGAATAACACAGAATAACACAGAATAACACAGAATAACACACAGAATAACACAGAATAACACAGAATAACACAGAATAACACAGAATAACACATTTCCATGTCATTTATTGAGTCTTAAGTGAAACAGACAGTTATTTGTCTGTGAAACTACTGAAAAGGACTGAGACATGTTTTTACACACGCTAACATGTATATTTACACGTCTTCACTAGGAGCACATACCAGCTGTCAGGCTGAGACGGGGGGGGGTCAGGGAGGACGAGGGGGGTCAGGGAGGACGAGGGGGGTCAGGGAGGACGAGGGGGGTCAGGGAGGACCTGGGACCTGGATCCTTGGAGGGCCACGGGGGTCCCCCTGTTTATTTAAGCTGAACCCGTCCCCCTGAATGGACAAACGGAGCCGGTTTATTTTCACAAGCAGAGAAACCGTCGCACGGATCCACGTTTTATTGAATCCTGCTCGGAAAAACCAACATTTCACAGCAGTTTCACAGTAGGACGATTCTTAGGCTGAGTCGCAGCCGCAGAGCCGGGTTTTATTCGCCCCCTCGGGTTATTGCAGCCCTACAAAATCAAGCAGACCTGATTTATGAGAGTTTTTAAGAGAGAAATAAAGTGGAGAAGGAGAAAAAAGTCGACTGCACAGGGTTAAGCTTTCAGCCCTGTGTGGGTTATGAAGCTTATTCCACAGAGAAGTCAGCCACTGTACCGCCTGTTCTGCTGATTGAATGGTTGTATTGATAAAGAACGTGTGTGTGTGTGTGTGTGTGTGTGTGTGTGTGTGTGGGAATGTTCAGCCAGAAAGTGGTTTGCATTGAAGGCTAGAAATGGGGGGTTCCAATCCTCTGGGAACCTTTGTGGCTGTGACTGTCCCCAGATCAGGCTTTAAATATTCATATGGCATTTTGACACAAAGTGTGTGTGTGTGTGTGTGTGTGTGTGTGTGTAGGTGATATAGACTCTGTCGCACCATAAGACAGAACCGGACTGCTTTGCTTTGCATTACGATGCTGGGGTTTCTGCAGTGGCATTGTTTGAAGGGCAGAGGTGAAAAAGAAAAAAAAGGGACAAATAACACATCTTCACCATTGAAGAGGGCACTTTAGAATGTGTGTTGGCCCCTAGCAGCCACATTTTGGCCCCTATAGGGCCCTTTAGTATGCCATTTGGCTTCTAGAGGACACTTAAGCACAAATTTTGGCTCCTAGTGGGCACTTTAGCATGTGTTTATCTCCAAAAAGGACAAATTAGCATGTTTTAGCTGCCAAAAGGACACTTTATCACATATTTTGGCTACTAGAGGGCACTTTAGTACACATTTCTGCTCCTATAGGGCACTTAAACATTCAATATGGCTCCTTGAGGTCATTTTAGCACAGGTTTTGGCTCCAAAGGGTACTTTAGCACACATTTTGGATCCTAGAGGGCACTTTAGTACACATTTCAGCTCCTTGAGGGCACTTTAGCACAGGTTTTGGCCCCAAAGGGAACTTTAGTATACATTTTGTCTTGTAGAGGACACTTAAGCACACATTTTGGCTCCTAGTGAGCACTTTAGCGTGTGTTTTATCTCCAAAAAGGGAATTTTAGCACATGTTTTAGCTGCCAAAAGCACACTTTATCACACATTTTGTATCCTAGAGGGAAGTTTAACACGTTTTGGCTACGACAGGGCACTTTAGTACACAATTTGCTCCTAGAGGGCACTTAAACATGCAATCTGGCTCCTTGAGGGCACTTTAGCACATGTTTTAGTCCTTTGCTTTGTGCTGGGGTTTCTGCAGAGGCATCTTTTTGAAGGGCAGGGGTGAAAAAGAAAAAAAGGGACAAATAGCGTATCTTCACCATTGAAGAGGGTACTTTAGCACATGTTTTGACTCTGAGAGGGCACTGTTTTGGCCCCTAGCAGATAGTTTAGCACACATTATGGATCCTGGAGGGCACTTTAACAAATGTTTTAGCCCCTAGAGGGCACTTCAGTATGCATTTTGGCTTCTAGAGGACACTTAAGCACATATTTTGGCTCCTAGTGGGCACTTTAGCGTGTGTTTTAGCTGCCAAATGGACACTTTATTACATATTTTGGAACCTAGAGGGAATTTTAACACGTTTTGGCTACTAGAGGGCACTTTAGTACACATTTATGCTCCTAGAGGGCACTTAAACATCCGATCTGGCTCCTTGAGGGCAATTTAGCATGTTTTCACCCCCAATAGGGCACTTTAGCATGGATTTTATCTCCAAAAATGACACTTTAACTAGCAACAGCTAGCTAGCTTAAAGTGAGAATCAAAGCAGAAAAAAAGTAAGTAAATAAAGGTAATGGCAGAAATAGTTAAAAGCAATTGATAGTAAATAATTAATAAATACATGAAAGTATTAGTAAAGTACTGAAGTATAAACATGGTTAGCTAGCTTAAAGCTAAGTTTCTACCACACAGACGTAAACAACGACAGATCAACTGTATGAAACAGGAATTTAATGTAATTTTGAGGGTGTGTATCAGGGGGACTTTTAACACCAGCGATTAAACCGTTTCCATCGATTCCTTTAAACGCTTCTCGTCTGCGTCGGACTTTTCCTTTTAACTCCAGCTCTTTGTCGCTGGCAGCAGATTTCCTTGCTCAGTTTTTTGACGGGTAGCGTATCAGGTGAATTATCCTGTCGGAGACGTATTAAGGCTCGTTTCGGTAAGACGCCCCACCCCTTTAAATCACAACCGCCGTCTTTATTCCACAAACTAACGGCGGAGCCAGGAAGGTTTTGGCAGCAGCTGCAGGGTTTATGCTCCATTATTCTAATTGCCTTTAACTGGCGATCAATATTTACAGCAGGCGAACAGGAAGGTGGAGACGAAGCAGTTCTGCCTCTTCTCTCTGCCTCTGATTTGATTGAGGAAGCTGCTGCTTGTATCTTTTTCTGTTTTACCCCCCAGTGTGATACCTCCTGACCTTCCGCTGCCTCCGGAGAGGATAAAACATAAAAAATAAAAAGCTCAGCTCATCCAACGGTCCACTTTGTCCACGCGTTAAATGTGAAAAGAAAAAGGTGAACGGGAGGACAAAGAGGTCGAAGGTCGCACGGAGAGAGAGGGAAAGGTGAAAGAAGGAAAGAACAAGGGAAAACGGGAGGAAAACGATGAGAAATCAAGTTTCCAGAGTGTGAAAAGACAAAAGCCCACGCTGTGACTCCATCTGGCCTCCTGTGTGTGTGTGTGTGTGTGTGTGTGTGTGTGTGTGTGTGTGTGTGTGTGTGTGTGTGTGTGTGTGGAAGCCAGTGTGAGAAATGACCCCTATATATATACATATATATGTGTGTGTGTGTGTGTGTGTGTGTGTGTGTGTGTGTGGAAGCCAGTGTGAGAAATGACCCCTATGTATACATACATATATATATATATATATATATATATATATATATATATATATATATATATATATATATATATATATATACTCTACTATATATATATATATATTATATATACAGTAGAGTGTATACATAGTAAATTATATATATAGTAAAGTATATTAAGTTTATTGTAAAGTATATATATATGGTAGAGAGTATATATATAAATATATATATATATAATAGAGTATATTTATAGAAGAGTGTGTAATGTGTGTGACATGTTATATATAATGTAATATATAAGTAAATATATGTATCATCTTGTCAACCATCATCTATCACTGACCTACTGTATATATAATATACATCTTATACAGTAAGTTTACACCAGTTTACACCAGTTTATACCAGTTTACACCAGTCTATACCAGTTTATACCAGTCTATACCAGTTTATACCAGTTTACACCAGTTTACACCAGTTTATACCAGTTTACACCAGTCTATACCAGTCTATACCAGTTTACACCAGTCTACACCATTTTATACCAGTCCATACCAGTTTACACCAGTCTATACCAGTTTATACCAGTTTATACCAGTTTATACCAGTTTACACCAGTCTACACCATTTTTTACCAGTTTACACCAGTCTATACCAGTTTATACCAGTTTACACCAGTCTATACCAGTCTATACCAGTTTACACCAGTCTACAACATTTTATACCAGTTTACACCAGTTTATACCAGTTTACACTAGTCTATACCAGTCTATACCAGTTTACACCAGTCTACACCATTTTTTACCAGTTTACACCAGTCTATACCAGTTTATACCAGTCTATACCAGTTTACACCAGTCTATACCAGTTTATACCAGTCTATACCAGTTTACACCAGTCTACACCATTTTTTACCAGTTTACACCAGTCTATACCAGTTTATACCAGTCTATACCAGTTTACACCAGTCTATACCAGTTTACACCAGTTTACACCAGTCTATACCAGTTTACACCAGTCTATACCAGTTTACACCAGTCTATACCAGTTTACACCAGTCTATACCATCTTTAGTTTATTTTATATGAAACCTTCTCTTTCTCTTTTGCTGGAAACAGTGATAAAGAACAGAAAATACAAGGCATTGCAGCATAATCCCCTCCGCCTCAATAACAAACAAACAGCTTTTCAAATCCCTCTGAATCCTCCCGTCTTCACTGTCTTGTCCCTAAATATCCACTGACCCATTTCAGGCTTTGTTGGAGCAGTTTTACACCAACGACGGAGGAGTCGCAGTAACAGAGTCAACAGGCTGAGAGGCTGCGTTTAAAAGATAAAACCAAGGAGTTAAGATGATTTACTGAGAGAAAACAGTGGTGTCAGTCGCTGATTTCATTTAGATTTGGTGTGAAGTCTCTGAAAAACTGTTTAAGTGGGGTATTTTGCTTTCCTGGAGGGCACCTTAGCACAGGTTTTGGCTGCTAGAGGGCACTTTAGATACATTTTGGCTCCTAGAGGGCACTTTAGCACAAATATGGGCTCCTAGAGGGCACTTTAGCACAGGTTTTGGCTCCTAAAGGACACCTTAAGACATGTTTGGGCTCCCAGAGGGCACTTTAGCACAGGTATGGGCTCCTAGAGGGCACTTTAACACAAGTTTTGGCTCCTAAAGGGCACTTTAGCACAACTTTGGGCTCATAGAGGGCACTTTAGCACATGTTTTGGCTCCTAGAGGGCACTTTAGCACAACTAGTGGCTCCTAGAGGGAACTTTAGCACAGATTCTGGCTCCTAGAGGGCACTTTAGCCCATGTTTGGGCTCCTAGAGGGAACTTTAGCACAAGTTTTGGCTCCTAGAGGGCACTTTAGCACAAGTTTCGGCTCCTAGAGGGCACTTTAGCCCATGTTTGGGCTCCTAGAGGGCACTTTAGCACATGTTTGGGCTCCTAGAGGGCACTTTAGAACAAGTTTGGGCTCCTAGTGTCTTGTATTCTACAGTATTGATGAATTCTCCAGATTCTACACGTTTAGTTTAGATTTAACATTTTCTAGGAACAAACAGCTGATTCAGCAGCATTTTCACTCACATGCAGCAACTGGGCCAAACTTTATTTATCCTATATAACACCCAGAGAACATATTATTTATTTAATATACAGCCGTCCTATTTAAAAACCTATTAATAATATATGAAAGCTGAATCAACACTGAAAAACAAGTACAGTCCAAATTTTATCTGTATTTTTCTATTATTTGGTGGAAAAACAAGACATTTTAAACAGAACAGAACTTTATCTCTTTTATATTGATGGAAATAATCATCCAAACATCGGAATTCATTCAAATTTCTGCCAAAAGCTAAATTTCCAGAGCTTGTTGTTACATTTGAACACACCACGACGCTCATTTTACCGAGCAGGACTTGAAAGCATCATGATTTAATCTCTGTTCCATCCTGCTGCTTTAAACATGGACGTTCATCATTCTGTTGATATGTTTGACTAAAATGCTTCTACACACATTTACTCATCAGTATTTAACACATTTATTCATGCTCCGTACAGAAAAAGCTGATTAAAAGTGTCAATCCCTGTTTTTTGGCTGGTTTGGGGATGAATTCATTAGTTCCAACAGTTGCTGCCAACGTTTAGTTGGCAACAGGAAACGATGACAATCAGAATGCAGCAGTTTCATGGCTCTGGTCTAAAACTCTTCTAAAACTCCTCCAGAACGACTCTAACTCACCTTTGACTGTTCATGACAAGGTTTTATTTTGAAAAGCTGTGACACAAAGGAAATGGAGAAAAGATGTAAAAAAAACTCATATTATCTGAAGATACTAAATATAGTAGAGAATATGTATAGTAGAATGTATGTATAGCAAAGTATATATATATATGAGTATAAATATAGTAGAGTATTTATATAGTATAGTGTATATATAGTAGAGTATATGTATAATAAAGTATATGTAGTAGTAGCAGAGCATAAATATAGTAGTATAGAATATGTATAGAAGAGTATATGTAGAAAATATATTTATAGTAAATTTTATCTATAGTAAAATATATGTATAGTAGAATGTATGTATAGTGAAGTATATACGTATATATAGAGAAGAGTATAAATATAGCAGAGAATATGTATAGCAGAGTATATATAGTAAAGTATATGCAGAGTATATATATATATATAGATATATAGTAAAGTATATATAGTGGAGTATACGTACAGAAGAGTGTATGTATAGTAAAGTATATGTATAGTATATTGTATATATAGTAGAGTATAAATATAGTAGTGTATGTCTATATAGTAAAGTATATGTATAATAAAGTATATCTATAGTAGAATGTATGTATAGTAAAGTACATATATATAGAAGAGTATAAATATAGTAGAGTATATATAGAGTATATATATATTTATATAGTATATGTACAGAAGAGTGTATATATAGTAGAGTATATGTATAATAAAGTATATGTAGTAGTAGTAGAGTATAAATATAGTAGAATAGAATATGTAGAGTATATATAGAAAATATATTTATTGTAAATTTTATCTATAGTAAAATATATGTATAGTAGAATGTATGTATAGTAAAGTATATAGTAAGAGTATAAATATAGCAGAGAATATGTATAGCAGAGTATATATATAGTAAAGTATATGCAGAGTATATATATATATATATATAGAGAGAGAGAGAGAGATATATATATAGAGATATATAGATATATAGAAAAGTATATATAGTGGAGTATATGTACAGAAGAGTGTATGTATAGTAAAGTATGTGTATAGTGTATATATAGTACAGTGTGTGTGTGTATATATATATATATATATATATATATATATATATATATATAGTGGAGTATATATAGTAAAGTATACGTATAGTAACGTATAGTAGAGTGTATATAGTAAATATATTTATAGTAAAGTATATGTATAGTAGAATGTATGTATATAGTACATATATGTATATAGAAGAGTATAAATATAGTAGAGAATATGTAGAATATGTACTCTTCTATGTATAGAAGAGTATATATAGTAAAGTATATGTATAGTAGATGTATATGTATACTCTCTTATTCATATATATGTATGGTAGAGTATATATATTATATATTATATATATATATGTGTGTTTATTAAAATCTTGTTAAATCCCTCATGTGAAAGTGAAGGTGCTGATTTGTTCCGTCTCAGACGCAGGAGGCTTTTTTTTTTTTTTGCTGCTGGATCCAGACAGAGTGGCCTTTTACTGGGCTGCAGTAAAGAACGCCAGCCTCCTCCAGCTATTCATTATCTTAAGTGTGTCTGCAGCAAGACAGCGAGCGAGGAGCATAAAGATGCACGATGGGAAATACTGCTGAAACCAGCTTTTCAACAAAAACAGGGAGGATCTCACAGGACACTGTTAATTAAGGAGAATGCGAAGCGGCTGATTAAGATGGCCGACGTGCCGCCGACGTTTCCCGAAACCGTTTGCTTTGTTCTGAAAAATACGTATTAGTTTGTCCTCGTTCTACAAATGAAGCCCTGGAGGAGCAAGCTGCACATCTCCTTATCACTTTAACTGCTGTTAAAGGTGCAGTGTGCAGTTTGCTGGCGGCCTCTAGTGGTGAGTTTGGAGACTGTAAAGGAAAAAAGCTGTAGGACTGAAACTGATGCTGCTGCTCTTGTTCACACAAATAGTTCTTGTGGAATTTTTCTAATTATTTTTTTGCTTCAACATCAAAGTTTAAAAGATATAGAATAAATACAATTAGTTTCAGTTTCAAGTAAATATGAAGAAACATTTTCAGAAATGTGAACGTTGGATAAAACAGGTTCAACATTCTTGTTTCAGGCTGTTCCACAGGGTGCATAAAACAAGCTTAATGTTAGCGTAACATTAGCATAATGCTAGCATAACATAAGCATAAGGTTAGTGTAAAGTAACATAAGTAATGTTGGCGTAACATCAGCATAATGCTAGCATAACATTAGCATAATGCTAGCATAACATAAGCATAAGGTTAGTGTAAAGTAACATAAGTGCAATGTTGGCATAACATTAGCATAATGCTAGCATAACATAAGCATATGGTTAGCGTAAAGTAACATAAGTGTAATGTTGGCATAACATTAGCATAATGCTAGCATAACATAAGCATAAGGTTAGCGTAAAGTAACAAGTGTAATGTTGGCATAACATTAGCATAATGCTAGCATAACATAAGCCTAAGGTTAGCGTAAAGTAACATAAGTGTAATGTTGGCGTATCATTAGCATAGCATAAGTGTAATGTTAGCCTAACATAAGTGTAACATTAGCCTAACATAAGCATAACATTAGCCTAACATAAGTGTAACATTAGTCTAACATAAGCGTAATATTAGCCTAACATAAGCGTAACATTAGCCTAACATAAGCGTAACATTAGCCTAACATAAGCGTAACATTAGCCTAACATAAGTGTAACATTAGCCTAACATAAGCATAACATTAGCCTAACATAAGTGTAACATTAACCTAACATAAGCATAACATTAGCCTAACATAAGCGTAACATTAGCCTAACATAAGTGTAACATTAGCCTAACATAAGCGTAACATTAGCCTAACATAAGCGTAACATTAGCCTAACATAAGCGTAACATTAGCCTAACATAAGCGTAACATTAGCCTAACATAAGCGTAACATTAGCCTAACATAAGTGTAATGTAAAAGTGTAAAGTGATCGTAACATAAGTGTTATGTAAACATAACATTAGCATGACATAGGTGTAGCGTTAGCGTACTGTAATCTAAGGAGGCAGACAGGAAGTCAGACAGGAACGGCACAAATCAACTAGATCGATTTTCAAAATAAAATGCTATGTCCACATTGACTTCCACCTACTTAACTCCAGTAGAAAAACAAACCCAACAGCAGCTAAACATCAGGTGAAGTTAACTTTGTTGTTCTCTTTATATATTATATAGATCATCACAGGACACGTCTGAAATGTGTCATTAGACAAACGATGCAGTGAATTATGTTAATAACATAATTCAGGACTTAAATAAGATGGGAATAGCATTAGCGTTAGCATTAGCTACAGAGGGCGTGGCTAAGAACGATGCACTAGTTTGAGTTGTCGCCTTTATACAAACTTTAAATAAAACCCAGGAAAGTGAGAGATATAAAGTTTAAAGGCGTAATTAAAAGATTGACGTCTGTAGGTGAAGTGAACGCTGGAAAACCATTAAAGTCTCAGCTGTAATGAGGCAGGAAGAGGAGGAAGAGGCTGATTAATTTATTCTGACTGACTTCCTTCATCTCTGATTAAACACTGTAAATGTTAAACTGCTGCTGCTTAAATGAGACGGGAAGAGAAACGCTGCTGTCGGTGCATGCAGCCACGTTTTAGGCCATGTTTAACCAGGTTTTATACATATTTATTACAGATACGCGTTTAAAAAATGAGAAATTTAAGCCCAAATCTTTCCTGCATCATGTGGAGGTCCACTCTTTGATAGGTAGACAGGATCCAAGTCCCCTCTTGGCAATTTATTATAATTAAAAAAGCACATTTTCAGTAATTTTATAGTTTTTATATATATATTTTTAAATGACCAGAAACAGAAGTCCACAGTTGGCAGCTAATTAGCTAATTTAGCTAATTATACTAGTTTTATCTCTATTGAGCTAATTTAACACTTTAAAGTTGCAGTTTGTCAGACTGGAACAGACTTGGCAGAAATGGAATATTACATCATTAAGTATATTTTTTAATGTTATTTAATTAAAATAAGAATTTCTACAGGAGCCTAGAATGGACAAAATCAAAAAAATGGCTGAAACATGGATTAAAAGTGGAGAAAAAACTAAATAACGACTTCTAAGACTAATTTTCTTTGATGAATATTTGTTTTACCTTTGATTCTGTATTTCTTTGCTTTTTCATGAGTTTTGTCAACCAGTAATTTATATAAAATCTTTAAAAAGCATAAAATAAATGCAGAATCGTATGTAAAGTTTGTTGTTGTTGGGTATTTTTTATCCAGGTTTGGTGATTTTGAAATAAAATAAGCTTTTAATAAGTGTTTGGATGAAAGGAATTCATGTTTTTTCTTTAATTTCATTGTTTTTTGTTTGTTGGAACCAGTGACACATTTTTTGTTCGTCACTTCAAACAAGCGACTTTTTACTGTAGTGTTTTTTGGCTGCTAGTTTACTGAGTTTTTGTCATAAAGCTACACTGATGGTACCGTTGGACTCGTCACAGTCTCAGCTTTCATATGAGATGTCATTTGTTTGTGTAACATGAAGTATCAGAGCGCTAGCCGTCAAAATGTGGAGAGTGGGTTGGCTTTATGATCGTATACCGATTTTCATATTAGTTAATTAATTAGCTTGGTGTTGGAGTTGTGTTTGGTGTGTGTAAATATGACTTATATGTGCTTGTAGTGGAGTTTCTCCTGTTTAATTTGATGTATAGCTTCACTATATTTGTACATGATTAGTGGAGCAATCTCAGGGTTTAACCCTGGAGTTTAACGGGTTAAATGAATGAACTTTTGGTTAAATGAATGAACCGTCTCTGTTTGACCTGAAACGATTTAATCAGCTGCTTTTTTTTTTTTTGTTCACATCTGGAAAAAACGGGAAAAAAATCCTCCTTCAAGGACATAAATAACACAAGTGAATAAACAGCTTCTTATAAAATATTATCAGACACACTTTGGATGATTTGTTGAGTCATAAATTAAAACCTGAAAGAAGAAAGTGTGTTTGAGTCAAAGCTGGAAGTAACTTAGAGAACATGGGGGATCAAATCTTCAGCTGCAGTTTGACTCTCAGACGCCGCCATCGACGTTGCATTAAACCATGTGGGAGTTCACACCTTCACCCCGACTCCTTCAGGCTGCAGCAGCATGTGGAGGATCTGCAGCCGTACGGATTTAATACGGCAGCATATGGTCGTCGTCGGAGGGGGTCAGCGTCCTGTCGGCTTCACATCTGCCCGGACCAGGAAAATAAAGAGGAGCGACGCTGGAGCGGCGTTTGTCCGCTGAGTGAACTACAAGTCCCATAAAATACGGCCTTTATTATCTCTGCTGAACAATAAGCTGCAGTTTCATTAGAAACGCTGTTAAAGCTGCAGCAGAACGGCACAAATAATCCATTATTTTAATAATCGATCCATGGATTTGAGTCAAAATGTCCAAATTCTCTGGTTTCTTTACTCTATAATATATATATATATATATAACACTGTTATTAGTTTATTAACCATCTATTACATTAATTAGTTCTTACAGTCCATACATCCCAACATAATGGTAGCAATCAGTGATGACTGGGCAGATTTTATAGTTTTACAACAAGGAGAATAATGAGGAAATGATTGAGGTTTTTCAGTGAATGAAAGAATGAATCTTTATTTCAAACATAAGAAAAAAGCCAATTTCTCAGCAACTAAAAGTTGCTAAATGACGTCATCGCCTGTTTTAGCCAATTGAAAATCAAAAAATTCAATAATTATGCAGCTAAATATAAATAAAGGAAGGAAGTTGTAGGATCTTTGACTAAAGTCACACCAGAATCATCAGAAACTTTCTGGAAGACAAAATCTCATCAGCCAATCAGAGAAGAGGCTCGTTAAGGTTAACGAGACGGAGGCTAAACGAGCTGAAGAAGCTGGAGAGACGAGGTATACAAATATACCTCGTTAGTGACATCACAACTTCACATGAAACAGGAAGAAGCCACGATACTGGACCTTTAGTCACTTGGAGCCATTAGTTGTGTTAATTGATTTATCAATTATGCAATTAAGTGATTTACGGTTTGGGTTAACGGGCGTTTTATTATTTTCTCTCATACTCACACACACACACACACACACACACACACACACACACACACACACACACACACACACACACACACACACACACACACACACACACACTCATCATGGGGGGTTGACGTTGCTGATCTTCCTAATGCAGCCTCCTCCTCTGCAGAGGTCGTAAATTAGCCTGAAACACGGAGTCGCCGTCGCTGCCAAACTCATCTGCAAAGTGAGTGAAGTGAAGAAGAAAACGATGATGAAGATGATGATGATGAAGATGATGATGATGATGATGATGATGATGATGATGATGATGATGATGGTGGCAGCAGCATCAGGAGTTCTGCAGCAACAGAAAATGAGGTTTTCCGTCCCGTCGTCTCCGACTCGTCGCGGCTCCACGTGGTGATAACATCGACCGATCGGCTGGTTTTAGAAACGCGGCGTTAATTAGAATTTCCAGGAGGAATCGAATGTGTTGGATTCCATCTCTGTGCAGAGAGGACGACGATAAGAAGCTCTTTTGTTGGAGAGGATTCCTGCCGCATAAAGACGAGAGCGACTTTAAAGAAAAGAGACATGAAGCAGACGTCGCTTTCTCTAATTTCGACTGTAATTTCATTTCCCTCGACCTTTTTGAACCATTATGGAAAGTGAAAAAATCCTCATTCCAGAGAAAATAGCAATTTCATATCAGTCCAAAGTGAAAATCTTTCATCTGCTCTTTCTGTTCCCAAACGCTCTTTGTTTGGTTTGAGCTGGAGCTAATTTCTGCCTGATTGATAGAAATTAAACAATAGTTGCTTTTCCTGCTCGTCCAACGTGTCTCTTCAAATCAGTTTTTCCACCATCTGCTGTAATATAATTAACAGGGAAATAAATTAATTCTACATCTGCCGCCAACAAACATTACTGTTTTACAACCAATTTAAAAACGCTGCTTTAGGCCAAAAAGTCTCCATATATTATAAATATCCAGCCAAGAAGGCACATTATCACCTCTTATGGCTCCTAGAGGGCACATTAGTATGTGTTTTGGCTTCCAAAAGGGCACTTTATGACATGTTTTAGCTCCTAGAGGGCATTTTAGCACAATTTTTGCTTCCTAGAGGGCACTTTATGACATGTTTTAGCTCCTAGAGGGCATTTTAGCACACATTTTGGCTCCAAGAGAGCATTTTAGCACAGTTTTTGGTTCCTAGAAGGCACTATACCACACAATTTGGTTGCTAGAGGGCACTTTCAAAGATATTTTGGCTCCTAGAGGGCATTTTAGCACACATTTTGGTTCTAAGACGGCACTTTAGCACATGATTTGCTTCCGAGAAGACACTCTAGCCCCCATGTGGCTCATAAAGGGCACTTTAGCATGTGTTTTGGCTCCAAGAGGGCACTCTAGCACCCAATCTGCTCCTAGAGAGCACTTTAGCACAGATTTTGGCTCCAAGAGGGCACTTTAGCACATGCTTTCCTTCCCAAGAAGGTACTCTAGCACCCGTCCGGCTCCTAGAGGGCACTTTAGCACAATTTTTGCTTCCTAGAGAGCACCTTTTGACATGTTTTAGCTCCTAGAGAGCATTTTAGCACACATTTTGGTTCTAAGAGGGCACTTTAGCAGATGCTTTGCTTACGAGAAGACACTCCAGCACCCATTGGGCTCCTAGAGGGAACTTTCGCACATGTTTTGGCTTCCAAGAGGGGATTTTATGACATGTTTTGGCTCCTAGAGGGCACTTTAGCATGTGTTTTGGCTTCCAAGAGGACACGCTAGCACCCATTTGGCTCCTAGAGGGAACTTTAGCACAATTCTTGCTTCCTAGAGAGCACTTTAGCACAGATTTTGTCTCCAATAGGGCACTTTAGCACATGCTTTGCTACGTAAGAAGGCACTCTAGCATCCATTTGGCTACTAGAGGGCACTTTAGCACACATTTTGGCTCTAAGAGGGCACTTTAGCACCGTTTTGGGTTCCTAGAGGGCACTATACCACACATTTTGGTTGTTAGAGGGCACTATACCACACATTTTGGTTGTTAGAGGGCACTATACCACACATTTTGGTTGTTAGAGGGCACTATACCACACATTTTGGTTCCTAGAGGGCACTATACCACACATTTTGGTTCCTAGAGGGCACTATACCACACATTTTGGTTGTTAGAGGGCACTATACCACACATTTTGGTTGCTAGAGGGCACTATACCACACATTTTGGTTGCTAGAGGGCACTATACCACACATTTTGGTTGCTAGAGGGCACTATACCACACATTTTGGTTGCTAGAGGGCACTTCAGCACACGTTTTATTTGTTAATTTGGCCATTAGTGGGTGACCACTCGCCTGGTGTGAAAACCAACGCAATTGCTAATAATCTTAAAACATTCAAATGTGAAGCTGTGATAAATTATAATAATAATTATAATAAATTATAATAATTTTTCTTTCAGGTGAAAATGATCATAAAAACAGTTTTCTGGGCGATAACTGAGGAGGCTCCTCCCTGAGAAAAGACTTAAACTAAATTTATGACCAATTTAAACTGCTGCTGGTTCTTTTATGGCTCCACTTCTTTTTAATACATCACATTAGAACTGCTGATGTGTGTGTGTGTGTGTGTGTGTGTGTGTGTGTGTGTGTGTGTGTGTGTAGCAGTCATTCATCACATTATTTCTCTGTTTCAGCTGATTTTATTTCTGTTCTGTCAGTGAAGCATCAGGTGAAGCTGCCTCGTTATGTGTCGTCATGGTGACAATGAGAAACGGATTGAGGATCAGGTTATTCCCTCCGGACGCAGCATCACTCTGTGATGTCACAACCACAAATCCATACACAGTCACTCAGTAACAGTCAGGAAGCAGTCGCATACGTTTACTGCATCACGCGACTAGAAACCTGTTATTTATTTATGGTTTTGGCAGAATATTCAGTCTTTAAAACTAAAAAAACTGTCAAAAACCATCAAAAACCATTAAAAACCATTAAAACCCAGTAGCAGCTCTAGTTACTGAAGTCTAATACATGCAGTATTTAGATTTTATTGGACATTTAAGCATTAGTTATGTGTAAAATATGCATAAAATATATGCATGAATGTGCTGGTTGTCTACAAAATGCATAAAATCTCAAATATGCAAATTAGCGCATGCATAATTAGTTGCTGTTTTACCTCATCTGCATATTTAAATGAGTTAATCTATAATTCGTGTCATACAAAAAGGTTTTAGTTCATATTTACTTTCACGATGTTAAGTTTCTCTATGATTGGCTGGAAAACTGATCAGCCAATCAGAGCATGAGGCTCGTTAACGTTAACGAGCCAGAGGCTAAACGACCTGAAAACGCTTCCATAGAGGAGATGTTAAATATTAAGATCATTATATCTCGTTAGTGACATCACAACTTCACAATATCAGACTGTTAAATATGTTTATCCACTCGGAGTCGTTAGTTGTGTTCATTGATTTATCAGTTCTCCTGATTTACACTTTAGGTTCATGGACGTTTATTAGAATAGATTTTGTGAGAAATGTTTCCGCAGGATAATTTTAATTTATGAAACTTGTAATGCAAAAAATAAAAGTTTCATTATGTTTGGAGCAAAAATCTGGCCTTAAAGTCTCAGAAAAACAAGCCTCCTCTTCTGAAAAAGCAGATTTTCCCACGTTGAAACCCTGGAGAAGCTTGTGTTGTCTCAGCTGACGTGATGTGATATTTGGAGGAATCGGCTGTGATTGTTTCTGACTCATCATCGCAGCAGGATCCAGATAAGACGCCTGTGAATCACCGGCGGAGAAAGGTCGACTCAACCGGACGTTTTAGCTCCGACGTGGCGTCGACTTGACCCTCGTTTCCTCCTTCAAGCTGAACCTTTGTGTACAAACTGCTATAAAATCATTATATAATAGATGGTAGGACGGAGGATGAGGCTTTAGTGGTGATAAATAGACACATAAAACACTAGATTGAATGAATTCAATAGAAATAAAGTAGTATAATAGTATGAATTAGAGCCTTAAATATGTCAAACATTAGCAACAGATCCACAAAAATTCAACTAAAATTACCGTATTTTCTGGACTATACGTCGCTCCAGAGTACAAGTCGCAGCAGCCATTAATATATATGAGTCGCATCAGTTGTTGTTAAAAGTTACCGCCAATGTTGAAATTAGCAACACCAGCCTAGAGCGCCCTCTGGTGGTTTAGTATGAAATAACATGTGAAATGATATACTGGTAATAATGTGGTAATAATTAAATAAAAGTATAAGTCGAACCCCGGACTAACTATGAAAAAAATGTGACTTATAGTCCAGAAAATACGGTAAATGTTTCTGCAAAAATTCATGATAAAATGATGAACAAGTTGACAAAAAGGTAGAAAAATGAGGTTTAAATCAGAGCCAGATGGAGGAATTTACTACAGATAATTATATATATATATATATATATATATATATATATATAGGCTTGGTTTTATGATCCAAAAGCAGCCAGTTCCATCAGAAACAGTTGATATTTCTACACAGGTAATTCTATTCTATTCAGGATGATTCATGGATGATGAAACCGCAGCTTCAGAGCCGTTTGCTGGGAATGAAAGACGATCCTTTAATTCTGCTGTAATGAACATTGATTCGATTATCTGGCAATGATCCAGGTTTATTTAACAATTCCAGGGTCAAATAATATTTCACAGGCGTCTCTGATGAGGACATTTACTTTTACGACCCGTCCTGCAGTAATTAGGCAGCAGAGCTCGTTAGTTTTATGTTTGTTTTATTGTCGACGTCCAGCAAAAAAAAAATTATTTCTATTTTATTTATTTTAAATAAATCCGTCAGGGCATTAAGCTGCTTTTCTTCCTCCGGAGTCGATCGCTTTGCTTTTTATTGTCTTTGTTTCTGCTTTTAAAAAGATGGAGGGAAGACTAAAGTGACAAGTCATCTCAGAGGTCAAAGGTCAACACATAGAAAAGTGTTATAGATAGATTTGTTTGAAGCTGGTGTATAAAATGTATTAAACAAACATGTGATACATGCAGGAGGTACTGCAGGAGGTACATGTCCCTCTGGTGGTATGTGGAGGTACTGCAGGGGGTACATGTCCCTCTGGTGGTACGTGGAGGTACTGCAGGGGGTACATGTCCCTCTGGTGGTACATGGAGGTACTGCAGGGGGTACATGTCCCTCTGGTGGTATGTGGAGGTACTGCAGGGGGTACATGTCCCTCTGGGGGTACGTGGAGGTACTGCAGGGGGTACATGTCCCTCTGGTGGTACATGGAGGTACTGCAGGGGGTACATGTCCCTCTGGTGGTACTTGGAGGTACTGCAGGGGGTACATGTCCCCCTGGGGGTACGTGGAGGTACTGCAGGGGGTACATGTCCCCCTGGTGGTACGTGGAGGTACTGCAGGGGGTACATGTCCCCCTGGGGGTACATGGAGGTACTGCAGGGGGTACACGTCCCTCTGGGGGTACGTGGAGGTACTGCAGGGGGTACATGTCCCTCTGGGGGTACGTGGAGGTACTGCAGGGGGTACATGTCCCTCTGGTGGTACATGGAGGTACTGCAGGGGGTACATGTCCCTCTGGTGGTACATGGAGGTACTGCAGGGGGTACACGTCCCTCTGGTGGTACGTGGAGGTACTGCAGGGGGTACATGTCCCCCTGGTGGTACGTGGAGGTACTGCAGGGGGTACATGTCCCCCTGGTGGTACGTGGAGGTACTGCAGGGGGTACATGTCCCTCTGGTGGTACATGGAGGTACTGCAGGGGGTACACGTCCCTCTGGTGGTACGTGGAGGTACTGCAGGGGGTACATGTCCCTCTGGTGGTACATGGAGGTACTGCAGGGGGTACATGAAGCTTTTATGTGTGTTCATACACCGAATTTTAGACTCAGTATTTAATTTTAATGTCCTAAAATAAAATACAGACCCCCCTCCCCAAGTTAGTTTGACCCATATGAGTGATATTTACAGTTGTATTCAGACATAATGGAGAGTTTTATCACTAAAACAATATTTTATATGTATGTTTATCTACACATGTAAAGTTTTTATAAATAAATAAATCAATGATACAACAGATGAAACAGCAGCGCTGCCGTTAATATCCACAACAAATCTATAAAAGTCACTGTTTCATGGGTCGAACATGAGTCAAGTCATCATGTGTTTGGTTTTAAACCCGTGTCTGTGGAAGCAGCAGCAGCCGGAGCTGATATTAAACATAAGCTGGAAGTCAATGGAAGAATCGTCCACAGCTTCAGTTTCTACGTCCATAAATAAACACGTCTGTGTTTCTGACCTTTGTGAAGGAAATCTCTGGAAAAGTCGAGGGAAAAACCTGCAAATGTCCAGTTTGTCGTGTAGATGTGATGATTCTGATGGAGCAGGTGGATCCAAACACAGGATGAGACCTGTAGAAAACCAGAAATGACCAGATATTAACCAGAGAAGTTCGTTTTCTTTATTCAGTCTAATTTACACAAATTATTCTTGTAACTTTCAGTTGATGCAGGATTTATTTATGAAGATTTTCCATATTTATTGATCATGTTGAGCAGGAAATTTGTAGATGATCTTGTCCACAATTTCACACATTATTATTATATATCATTTCACATGTTATTTTCACATTAAATTAGCAGTAACTTTTAAAACCAACTGAGAAGAACTGAACAAAAACGGCAGCGAACAGAAAATCATAGTAAAACATGACGTCATCGACGTAGAAGAGGAAGCGACACATCTTCTACCTCCGGAGTTAGAGGAGTTGATGAAAAGTGACACGAGGATGAAGATTTCATTGGGTTTTAGTGACACGGATGGTTTTGGTGAACTTTTAGCAAGTTATTGATGCTATAGTTAAACTTCTTAGCGTGTTATTGATGCTATAGTTAAACTTCTTAGCGTGTTATTGATGCTATAGTTAAACTTCTTAGCGTGTTATTGATGCTATAGTTAAACTTCTTAGCGTGTTATTGATGCTATAGTTAAACTTCTTAGCATGTTATTGATGCTGTAGTTAAACTTCTTAGCATGTTATTGATGCTATAGTTAAACTTCTTAGCATGTTATTGATGCTATAGTTAAACTTCTTAGCATGTTATTGATGCTATAGTTAAACTTCTTAGCATGTTATTGATGCTGTAGTTAAACTTCTTAGCATGTTATTGATGCTATAGTTAAACTTCTTAGCATGTTATTGATGCTATAGTTAAACTTCTTAGCATGTTATTGATGCTATAGTTAAACTTCTTAGCATGTTATTGATGCTATAGTTAAACTTCTTAGCGTGTTATTGATGCTATAGTTAAACTTCTTAGCATGTTATTGATGCTATAGTTAAACTTCTTAGCGTGTTATTGATGCTGTAGTTAAACTTCTTAGCGTGTTATTGATGCTGTAGTTAAACTTCTTAGCATGTTATTGATGCTATAGTTAAACTTCTTAGCATGTTATTGATGCTATAGTTAAACTTCTTAGCATGTTATTGATGCTATAGTTAAACTTCTTAGCATGTTATTGATGCTATAGTTAAACTTCTTAGCGTGTTATTGATGCTATAGTTAAACTTCTTAGCATGTTATTGATGCTATAGTTAAACTTCTTAGCATGTTATTGATGCTATAGTTAAACTTCTTAGCATGTTATTGATGCTATAGTTAAACTTCTTAGCATGTTATTGATGCTGTAGTTAAACTTCTTAGCATGTTATTGATGCTGTAGTTAAACTTCTTAGCATGTTATTGATGCTATAGTTAAACTTCTTAGCATGTTATTGATACTATAGTTAAACTTCTTAGCATGTTATTGATGCTATACTTAAACTTCTTAGCATGTTATTGATGCTATACTTAAACTTCTTAGCATGTTATTGATGCTATAGTTAAACTTCTTAGCATGTTATTGATGCTATAGTTAAACTTCTTAGCATGTTATTGATGCTGTAGTTAAACTTCTTAGCATGTTATTGATGCTATAGTTAAACTTCTTAGCATGTTATTGATGCTATAGCTAAACTTCTTAGCATGTTATTGATGCTATAGCTAAACTTCTTATCATGTTATTGATGCTATAGTTAAACTTCTTAGCATGTTATTGATGCTATAGTTAAACTTCTTAGCATGTTATTGATGCTGTAGTTAAACTTCTTAGCATGTTATTGATGCTATAGTTAAACTTCTTAGCATGTTATTGATGCTATAGTTAAACTTCTTAGCATGTTATTGATGCTGTAGTTAAACTTCTTAGCATGTTATTGATGCTATAGTTAAACTTCTTAGCATGTTATTGATGCTATAGTTAAACTTCTTAGCATGTTATTGATGCTATAGCTAAACTTCTTATCATGTTATTGATGCTATAGTTAAACTTCTTATCATGTTATTGATGCTATAGTTAAACTTCTTATCATGTTATTGATGCTATAGTTAAACTTCTTAGCATGTTATTGATGCTATAGCTAAACTTCTTAGCATGTTATTGATGCTATAGCTAAACTTCTTAGCATGTTATTGATGCTATAGTTAAACTTCTTAGCATGTTATTGATACTATAGTTAAACTTCTTAGCATGTTATTGATGCTATACTTAAACTTCTTAGCATGTTATTGATGCTATAGTTAAACTTCTTAGCATGTTATTGATGCTATAGTTAAACTTCTTAGCATGTTATTGATGCTATAGTTAAACTTCTTAGCATGTTATTGATGCTATAGCTAAACTTCTTAGCATGTTATTGATGCTATAGCTAAACTTCTTATCATGTTATTGATGCTATAGTTAAACTTCTTAGCATGTTATTGATGCTATAGTTAAACTTCTTAGCATGTTATTGATGCTATAGTTAAACTTCTTAGCATGTTATTGATGCTATAGTTAAACTTCTTAGCATGTTATTGATGCTATAGTTAAACTTCTTAGCATGTTATTGATGCTATAGCTAAACTTCTTAGCATGTTATTGATGCTATAGCTAAACTTCTTATCATGTTATTGATGCTATAGTTAAACTTCTTAGCATGTTATTGATGCTATAGTTAAACTTCTTAGCATGTTATTGATGCTATAGTTAAACTTCTTAGCATGTTATTGATGCTATAGTTAAACTTCTTAGCATGTTATTGATGCTGTAGTTAAACTTCTTAGCATGTTATTGATGCTATAGTTAAACTTCTTAGCGTGTTATTGATGCTATAGTTAAACTTCTTAGCATGTTATTGATGCTATAGTTAAACTTCTTAGCATGTTATTGATGCTGTAGTTAAACTTCTTAGCATGTTATTGATGCTATAGTTAAACTTCTTAGCATGTTATTGATGCTGTAGTTAAACTTCTTAGCATGTTATTGATGCTGTAGTTAAACTTCTTAGCATGTTATTGATGCTATAGTTATGTGAATAACTCTTAACATGTTGTGTAACATACCAGACACCTTCTCAGTGGTGTCATGTAACGTCAGCACCGTTCAGCCTGTTGTTGCCTCTAGTTTTATGTTAAATTGTTCCTCATTTAAATTTTAAATGTCTGTTCTTGGATTTTATCAAATAAATTGTGGTAACTTGTCAAAACAAAGGACACAAACGCAGATGTTGAGTTTCACTTTTTATCGAGAGACAAATTTATTATGCATTTTATGGCTGGTGCGACTTGTACGTATAGTCCAGAAAATACGGTCCTTATAACTTCTAAATGGTAGATCATTAACAATTTAACTCTTGAGTTATAACAATCACAAAGAAAAAAAGGCCGTATAAATTAAGACGAAAGAAGAAATTTACTTTTACTTGAGTACTGTTAAAAGCCTGTACTCTTCATTACTTGCATGTTTGTAGTTCATTTAACAACTAATGAATAATCTGAAACTCGTCAGACTGTTTTTGATGCGTGAACCATCTGTGGATGTTTCTGCAGGTGAAAGTCGTCAGAATCCAGAATCTAAAGTAGAAAATCCCTCCTGCAGCAACAGAAGCTTCAGTTTTTCAGCTTTTTTTACATCTGAGGCCACAAATGAACTCTGCAAACGCGACAAGTGGATTATGACTTAATGTCCAGAGTCGGGTGAAGGGTTCGATAGACTTTAATCCTCGTCTGATTGAAATCTATTTATGTGCAGACACTTTATTTTTTTTTCCAACTGTTCCCAATTCCCTCAGAGCTGCTGTTGATGGTGTTTTTTGGAGAGTGAGGACTTAAATCTCACGGAGACTTCTGGGGGAGATTAAGAGTAAACACTTTAGGGGTTTTGGCGGCTGATCTCCCAGCAGCATGTGGTGCGGACGCCAGCGAATCTGGAGCCTGAGTCATTAGGACGAATCGCAATCAGGCGTCTGAGGACCTGATGTCACCTCAGATAAAAATAAGCAGCAGGCTTTTATTCGGCTTCACAGAAAGTCGACATCTTTTTAGGTTCAGGTTCATTTTAACTCAACTAGATGATGAATCACCATCTAATTTGATGCAGACACTCATTTAAAGGTGCAGTACATAGTTTACTGGCACCATCTAGTGGTGAGTTTGCAGATTGCACCCGATTAGTTCTTGTCTATTTCTTCTATATTTTTGTGTTCTAGTAGTTGTAGTGCGTTTTATTTTGAAGTTTTGACCCCTAATTGGATATATTTGTGCTTTTAAAGGTTGTGTTTGCACAGAAGAGTGTTAGAGACACTCAAAACTGACTTTAAAGGGTAAAATTAATTGATTTGTTCCAGAAAAACGCCTCAGTAAGAAGTAGAAAGTCACAATTCTGACTAAAAAACATGGTTCAATTGTTCCAGAAAACACACGACTTTAACAACGGACTTTAATCTCAGAATTCTGGGTAAAAAAAGTCAGAATTCAGAGTTTTTAATGTCAGAAAATCACAATTCTGGCAAAAGAAAAAACAGCACTGAGGGAAATTAAGGTGTAATTAATGTTTTAGCCCAAGAAATCCAGTATAAAGTATATTATAAGTAAAATGACATATAATCTCCTTGTAGAGTTACAATAGGTTTATAATTACAGACATTAAATTAAATTAACTCATCTACAACATAAAGATCCAAGTATAATTACTATTAAACACAGCAGAATAAACAGGATCATCAGTCGTTATGATGGATTTAATCTACATTTACAATAAAAGTCGACGTCTTTTTAGGTTTTAGGTTCATTTTAACTCAACTAGATGATGAATCACCATCTAATCTGATGCAAACACTCGTTTAAAGGTGCAGTACATAGTTTACTGGCACCATCTAGTGGTGAGTTTGCAGATTGCACCTGATTATTTTTGTGTTCTACTCTGGCATTTTAAAGCCAAATAAACACATTTATACCTCTTCAGCACTCTTTGAATTAATTTCTTCTATATTATGGTGCAAATAAAATAAATTTAAATAAGAAAATCCAACTAAACTCCTTTAGAACTGCAACAATTAGTCAATACATGTATTAGTTGTCAACTTTTACATTAACGCTAACTATTTTGATAACAGATTAATGGATTTGAGTCATTTCACATTATATCCTGGTTTCTTTAGTCTCTATAGTAATAAACTGATGACTGAAACTTCACAGGATCTAGAACGGAACCCTGAGGAACCCCACATTTGATTTGACATCCATATATTCTGATAATCGATTAATCAATTTGAGTCATTTTTAAGGAGAAAATGTCTAAATTCACTGGTTCCAGCTTCTCTTCTCTGATTATTTCCTGGTTTCTTTAGTCTCTATAATAATAAACTGATGATCTTTGACTGTTGATCTGACACAAAAACAGAGTTTAGCTAAATTTTAACATCAATATGACTGAAGCTGGTTTGGTTTGTGTCATTTTACCTGAACTCTGATGTTACTGAGACTATTTCTCATTGATCTAATGACTATCTCTCATTGATTCATCCACTCACATGATAAAAGTGTTAAAAACCTGAAAAATGTTCCTTTAGAACAGATAAAAACAGTGATAATTAATAGTCTCCAGCTTCTTGATTTGGCTGCATTTTCATTTCCAACGTTCTAACGAGGAGGTTGAGTTGCTGCGTCTGATTCATCCTCGTTCGGAGGCTTCAGAGCCGCCGGCGTCCCACAGGGACACCAAGTGCTGTGGTGGAGTTGAATCCTGTCACATTTGCGTCAAAGACGTCGTCATCTTGAGAATCGTCCAAAAGAAAAAAGACAACTTCCATGATGCCGGTTAGTTGTGGAGCCCCCGCGCTCAGCAGCTATTTAAGATCCAGCAACTACCGACGGTGTCATCCAACTTCCTGCTGAGTCACTGGAGGCCACAGATGGAGGAGTCGCTGCCCGCGGCCGCCACGTCTTCCTGTCGTTGGTTCAAACGTCTTCATGACATTCACCACATTCAGCCTCCGGACCATCGAGGTGATGGAGGCAGGAATAAAATGTCGGAGACGCAGCAATTTCTCTAAAATGTGAATGAAACGACTCATTTTTTACACTTTAATTAGAGGTTTTGACTCCGAACAGGGTGTATTTGTGTTTTAAAGGTTAGAAAAGTCTGACTTTAATCTCATTAATCAGAATTCTAATAAAATAAAAGGGGTAAAAATAATAATATAATAATCTCAGATTAAATTAGAATTCTGGATTTTTTTTCTTTGTTTCTCATAATTCTGACTTAAATTCTCTGAATTGATAAAAACGTCTTTTTACCCTTTTAATTTTATTCTGATTTCTTGTTGACTCCTAACAAGATATATTTCATGGTTTTAAAGGTTTTATATGTACGAAAGAGCCATTAAATATATATATATATATATTTTAAAGGTAAAATATCTGGACTTTTCTGGAATAAATAAAAACATTTTATTAAATTTATTTGTTCTTATAATTCTGAGAAAAACAAATATGTATTTACTATAGATTATAATCTCAGATTATTTAATTGATTTTTATTGCACAATTAATCAATAGTGTAAATACAGCTGTAATCACAGGATTTAATTTATTTGTATTTTATAGTAAAGACTTTAAACAGTAAAAACTAATTACAGGAACTTTCTGGATAATTACTACAGTCAGTTACTGTGAATTTTAAGGTTTTACAGTGTTTTCACACACACACACACACACACACACACACACACACACACACACACACACACACACACACACACACACACACACACACACACACACACACACACACACACACACACACACACACACACACACACACACACACACACACACACACACACACACACACACACACACACACACACACACACTCGCTGCCAGCATCAATTGCAGCCGCCGTCCGTCACATTTATGTGAAAGGTTAAACAGAAACAAACGGCTGATTTGGCTGCTGAGGCCTGGCGGAGGTCAGAGGTCACCGCAGCCCAAAGAGGCTTTCTGTGTGTCGCTGGTCGGCGGCGGATGAAGTTACTGAGTGTAATAATGGAGGAGACTCAACTGCTGCTGACAAGTCTCAACTTTACAGGAGATTTACTGAACTTTCTCTAAAATTTAACCGTATTTTACAATTGTGGTGAGTTTTATTTTGAAGTTTTGACCCCTGATTAGATATATTTGGTTGTGTTTGCACCAAAAACTGACTTTAAAGGGTAAAATAAATTGATTTTTTCCAGAAAAATCTCAGAATTCTGACTTTTTACTCATAGAAAGTCACAATTCTGACTAAAAAACATGGTTCAATTGTTCCAGAAAACACATGATTTTAACAACGGACTTTAATCTCAGAATTCTGGGTAAAAAAAGTCAGAATTCAGAGTTTTTAATGTCAGAAAATCACATTTCTGACAAAAGAAAAACCAGCACTGAGGGAAAAATAAGGTGTAATTAAGGATTTAAACTATATTATAAGTAAAATGACATATAATCTCCTTGTAGAGTTACAATAGGTTTATAATTACAGACATTAAATTAAATTAACTCATCTAAAACATAAAGATCCAAGTATAATTACTATTAAACACAGCAGAATAAACAGGATCATCAGTCGTTATGATGGATTTAATCTACATTTACAATAAAAGTCGACGTCTTTTTAGGTTTTAGGTTCATTTTAACTCAACTAGATGATGAATCACCATCTAATCTGATGCAGACACTCGTTTAAAGGTACAGTACATAGTTTACTGGCACCATCTAGTGGTGAGTTTGCACATTGCACCCGATTAGTTCTTCCATATTTTTGTGTTCTACTCTATTTTATTTCATCTTTATTTTGGGGTTTTCCTAAATAAACACATTTATACCTCTTCAGCACTTTTTGAATTAATGTTTCTTCTGTATTATGGTGCAAATAAAATAAATTTAAATAAAAACAAATATGGAGAGAAGCTACAAACATGAGAAAATCCAACTAAGCTGCAACAATTAGTCCAACTTTTTTAACTATTTTGATAACAGATTAATGGATTTGAGTCATTTTTAAGAAGAAAATGTCTAAATTCTCTGGTTATTTCCTGTTTCTTTAGTCTCTATAATATAAACTGATGATCTTTGGGTTGTGGACTGAGTTTAGTTCCTATTATACAGTTAAATGTTAACATCAATATGAGTGAAGCTGCATTTCCACGTGATTAATTCCTGATAACTGCTTCAACTTTCTGCAGACACATTTGCAGCTTCTGCTTCTCCCCTGTTTTCATTTATCCACAGATCAGATGACGTCGTGACGCTGTGACTCAGAAAGTTGTGATTGACGTCTTTGACAAGTTAATTATACGTTTGCAGCAAAGGTCAGAGCGTCGGATGTGAACAGAGCAGCAGGAGGTCGCGTCTCCGTGCTGCAGTTTACTGTCACGTCACCACGAGTCGCACGTTGTTCCTGTAAATAGACGATTAGACGACGGCAGAATCACATTAATGAGTCAAACCCAGTTTCTGTCTCACAATTAAATTAACCTTCAAACGACCTTTAACCCTTAAAGCTCCCTAATAATAAAAAGCCAGATTCATTAAATTCATTGTAAAACATTAAATTATTAGTAAATGAGTTGCAGCAATTATCCTTAAATTTACTATAATTATTTATTTTTACAGTAAAAATACTGCACTGCATTAAAAACATTTTTAAAAATTATAAAACAATTAAATACTTAAATTAAATGCATTATAATACATTAACTCTGAGTCGTGTGATTTATTGAAATTATTATTAAAGTTTTACAATGAAACTTCACTTTATTAAAAATAAAATAATTTCCATACAAATAATTTTAATAATTATTATTATTATAAAGGTTTTAGATGGATCATTGATTTGAATTTTTTTAATTAAATAATCAAGTTAAATAAAATCTAACATTTGCAGTTAGTTTAATTTATAGTTTTAAAGGGAATTCTAATGAAAAAAGCCTAAAATTTGAGTCATATTCATTGAACACAGCCAGAAAAAGGCTTGAAAATACAAAACCACATGGCACAAGGGTCTTTTATCAGAACTGGAACAAAGTTTTCTGTGGAAATCAAGGTCACTGAGGCTTAAAGAATAATTCTACTGACTTTTTCCTGAAGGAGTGACGGATTGACAGAAGCAGAAAGCGACGGAATAAAAATAATTGCTGAGCTTCTCTCAGTGGGAGCTGGTGAAATTGGGTTAGGACAATAGAGCCTGGAGAGATGGTGAGTTCTGGTCTCGGTTTAGCGAGAAAAAGCTAAAATAAGAGCATGAAACACCCACTGTTCAAACCTGGGAGCAGAAAATAGAGACGTCACAGAAACAGAGTCTGAGCCCAGAATGTCTAAAGAGCTGATCTACTGTAAAATATACAAGCATTTACAGTAAAGTTGCTGTGTTTAACAGACGGGTGGACAGTGGATTTAAGGATTCTGAAACCTGTTAACATGCTGAATCAGACAAACTAGATGTTTTACAGCAGGTTTGGAGCCTTTGCACATGTCAAAAACCTGATTAAAAGCTTTGCACATTTTATCAGATCATTTAAAGCTGAACATCTAACGCCTGGAGGAGCTGCTTTTTGTACCGAGGCTGTTTTTGTGGCCTTTCGAGCAGCAGAGAGACGAGTGTGATTCATATCTCTGCACTCCTTCAGCATCAATGGAATATTTGCCTTTATAAATATAAGCATCTCTGCGTGTTTGGCAGCCGGCTCCTTCCTCTCCTCATCTGAAACATTCCCTGCTGGGCTGGTAAACGCTGCCAGAAAAACAAGTGGTTGTCAGGCTTGGTGAGATGAGAGAGCTGGCTCTGAGGCTGCAGGTTGGGCTGCTGATGGTGCCGCTCTGCATCCAACAAACCATCACATGTGGCTTCGAGGAGCCAGAGGTTTTCCTCTGGGGGGGTAGGAGGAGCCAAACTGGACTCAGAGAGTCCAGCAGCAGGACGTCACACTAAAGATATTCCACCATGAAATGTGCATTAACCCTAATTATATGTGCAATAAACTGAACACATTAAAAGTGCAATAACCCAGTGAATCAGTGAACCTGACAAATACATGACATGTAGGAAATAAAACCTCCAGGAAACATAAAACCAGTCAAAACTCAAAGATGCAAAATACTAAATATATATTGGTTATGGTAGGAAATAAAAAATATACGTAAATAACTACAGAAATAAATGTATATCTTAATTATAAACACATGTTTTGTTTACAAGATAAATTAATGTCTTTATACTTTGTGTAACTAAGTGCGTTAGTGTGTCGTCATGGTAACGGCAGGTTGGTAACGAGCATAGACTGTATCGGTGACGAGTGATGCTGGATTAATGGGTCAAACTAACTTGGTCGGGGGAGGGGGGGGTCTGTTTTTTTTAGGATAATAAAAAAAATAATAAAAACTTCATGTACCCCCTGCAGTACCTCCACGTACCACCAGAGGGATGTGAACACCCTGCAGTACCTCCACGTACCACCAGAGGGATGTGAACACCCTGCAGTACCTCCACGTACCACCAGAGGGACGCTGACCCCCTGCAGTACCTCCACATACCACCAGAGGGACGCGGACCACCTGCAGTACCTCCACGTACCACCAGGGGGACGCGGACCCCCTGCAGTACCTCCACGTACCACCAGAGGGACGCGGACCACCTGCAGTACCTCCACGTACCACCAGAGGGACGCGGACCACCTGCAGTACCTCCACGTACCACCAGGGGGACGCGGACTTGCAAACTTCATTTGCAAAAAGCCTTTACACATTAATCTTAAAATATAAAATAACTTTAATACGTGCAATTACAATAACTTTAAAATGTGCAATAGCTTTAATTTATGAAATAACTTTAACATGTTCATGTATCTAGTCTTTTCTTACTACTAATATATTTTTATTTTCCTTACACTCTACATCTACATCCAGATCTGAAACCTGGAATAAAACCAGCAGCACCTTCAACTCTGTAATAGATGAAGCTGTAGAGGAAAAAAACAACAAATAAATCACCAAACATGTGGAAGCAGCAGGAGAATGTTCCTTAGATAACATGAAGTAGATGAGGATGTTCAGTCCTGACACACACACACACACACACACACACACACACACACACACACACACACACACACACACACACACACACACACACACACAGAGGAATGAGAGGCATGTGTGAATTAAGTCTTCTCCTCAGATCATGATCTGCAGCGACACTTAACAGATCTAATGTCACGTTGCCTGTTTTTTCCCAGGAAGGCGACAGGAGGAACATCTGCAGCTGCTGCAGCTGCTGATCCGCATCATGAGCGTCTTCAAAGGCGCCGAGCGGGGAAATCACATTTTCCACCGATTTCCACCGGCTGCCGGTGAACATGGAAGGTAAATCATGAGCAGACGGGTTTTCTGTTCCATACGACTCTGACTAACGCGTATAAAGTGCTGTTGCACCTGGTGGGAACGTCTCGCTGCAGGTTTTGATGGACCGGCCGATCGTTTGAAGTGAGCCGGGAGCATTAGAAACGGCCGATGTGGCGTCTTAGATCATGTGATGCAGCTCTGTGACAAACCCAACCATGACCTTCCCTTAACCATCTGTGGGTTTGTCCCTAAACCACCAATAAATCGTGTTAGTGACATCATAACTTCAAATAAAACTGAGGGATACATGTCAAACACGACCTTTAACCCCTTAAACCCCAGGCCTATTTATCAGTTTTCCTGCTATAAATTCTAATAAATGTTAAATATCTCTACAACCACAAAAGTTATGAACTTAAACCTGGAATTAAAAGAAATCTACAACCGACAGAATATTGAAAAAATCCCAAATTGTGTTTTATTACAAAAACACTTCAGTTAAAAGTTAACCCCTTGACCTCTTTTAGGTTCAGGACATACCCATAGTGGCTTCAAACAAGCGACTTTTTACTGTAGTGTATTTTGGCTGCTAGTTTACTGAGTTTTTGTCATAAAGCTACACTGATGGTACCGTTGGACTCGTCACAGTCTCAGCTTTCATATGAGATGTCATTTGTTTGTGTAACATGAAGTATCAGAGCGCTAGCCATCAAAATGTGGCGAGTGGGTTGGCTTTATGATCGTATACCGATTTTCATATTAGTTAATTAATTAGCTTGGTGTTGGAGTTGTGTTTGGTGTGAGTTAATATGACTTATATGTGCTTGTAGTGGAGTTTCTCCTGTTTAATTTGATGTATAGCTTCACTATATTTGTACTTGATTAGTGGAGCAATCTCAGGGTTTAACCCTGGAGTTTAACGGGTTAAAAGGCCAAAAATAAACAAGCTAAATGATCTGCAATGCAAAGATGATTATCTTCATTACAGAAGAAAATATTCAGTAAGATGTTTAAAAAGGAGCCAATTAAATAATCACACAAACCAATTAAATCTAAATTAAATATCTAAATAGTCTACTACTGATATTATATTAAACTGTTTTCTTATTGTACGGATGATGTGATTATTGATGATATATATTGATGTATAATCCCAAATCATGAGGTTAAATGGATCAGAGTCTGCCCAGTTTTCAAAGAGTAAATTTGTGTTATTTGTAGAATAAGTTGGTGTTTTAGAGGAAAGTTTAAAACTCTAAAAACTATAAATAAAGGATTCGTCATGTGGAGCCAGATCTGATTCTCAAAAGCAAAGATTGGATCAATACCACACTGCAAAAAGTAAAAAAAATACTACAATTAGTCCAATATTAGTAGAAGTATCTTAAATGATGAATAAAATTAAATAGTACAGTAAAGAACATGACATAAAAATATGTTTTGATATTAAAAAATTAAATTATGAGAATTATTTCGAAGTAAAACTTATGTTGACTGAATCTACATAATTCATTTTCATGCAAATTCTACTCAAAATAATTATTCTGCAAGAAATGAATATATGAATAAAGTCAACTAAAGAAATAGAGTTGGATAAATTAAATGTGTGCAACAACTGGGAATAATAAGATAATTCCTGTAATCCTCTATTTTACTACTCAAAATAATTATTCTACAAGTTTATCTAGTTAGATAAATTATTTTCATGCAACTTTGACCTAATGAAATTAAATAATTTCAACAAAATGTATTTTCCAAACAATAATTCATTCATTTTCCTCTCGTTGGGTTTGAGTAAAAGTTACGTCTTGTTCAAGGTTGAGAAACTTCACGACTAAAAGTTGCCTTGAATTTTAGAGGCAAACTGGGATCTACAGCGAACGTCTCCCTGCTGAACCTTTAAACTGCCTCAACGTTGAACACACGCCCAACAAAACATGATAAATCATGCGCCGCTGTTTCTAAATGTATCCCCCTCCCCCCCCGTCTGTGTTTGACTTCTCATGGTTCACTGTGATTTGCTGAGCCGCTTCGAGGTGGGCCGGGTAGTAAAGACTGATCTTGGAGGAGGAAGTTTCTCCAGACGAGAGCTGGATGAATTCTTCTTGTGTCCTTGAGGGACATGAGGAGTGTGACTTAAAGACTCTTATTCCTCCTCCACTCCTTTGTTCCGCCGGTGGAGGAGGAGGAGGAGGAGGAGGGGGGGAGGGGTCTCTGCATGCTCCGACGGGTTTTATTGGCAGCGGTTCAGTTGTGGAAGACGATGTTGTGCTTGATGAAGACGGATCACCACATAACATTAGCCGCTTCTCTTCTCCATCTCATTAAAGAGACAGCATTTGATGAGAATAGGCGACATCTTCCAGTGTCACAGTGATTCACGGCGTGTGTTGTGCATCTCAACTGTGCAAAGACTTCATAGCAAACTGCAGAGTTTGTTTTTTTTTGTATTAAAAGGAGCATGTGACCTCCTTAGTCTGGGACCTTTCTGTGTGGAGTTTGCATGTTTTCTCCAGCTTCCTCCCACAGTTTAAAACAATGCTGAGGTTCATTGGAGACTCTAAATTGCCCCATAGGTGTGAGTGAATGGTGTGTGTTCCCCGTGATTGGCTGGCAACCATCTGGGGTGGATCCCTGCCTCTCGCCTGTCTCTGGCAGACCCCCGTGACCCTAATGAGGAATAAGTAGGTATCAAAGATGAAAGAATGATCTGGACCAGACACAAATTACACTGGGAGCAGATGTGGATTTTCTCTAACTGTCAAACCAGCTTCATAATTATGTGAAGGCAAAAGCTCCTACTAAAAGACTGCTCCTGGAGCTCTGTATCAAGGGACAGAGCACCTTTTTCTGGCCTGATCCACTTTCTGGGGCACCTCCAGAGGCCCCAGGAGGTGGATTATGCCCGACAAAGGTGCCCCATTCCTGGGTAACAGAGCTCCGTTACGGTCTGAGATGTTTGCCTTTGGGATTTTTTCCTGAGTGTCACACCAGGCGAACCCCCCCGGACAGCCAGGGAAGTTCGCCTTCACACGGTGTGGAAGCTATTGGCCTCCATCAGAGGAACTTCCCTGGCGGTCCGGGGACCATTGCTTTCACATGGTGTGGCACCAAATGTTCACTGGGAGCAGGTTGGGATTTTTCCTAAGTGTCACACCAGCTTTCACACTGTATAAAGGCGAACTTCTCTGCCATTCACACAGTTATCACTTGGCAAAAGTGAAAAAAAATGATTAGGACAAAATTCCTGGGCTCCATTTTCAGGTGCGCACCTCCAGGTGAGGTAGCTTATCCCTGAAAAGGGTGCCTGGAAAAAGTGCCCTATTCCTGGGTACTTCTAAGTTTTAAACACTGTGTGAAGGCGAACCCCCCCGGACAGCCGGGGAAGTTCGCCTTCATACGGTGTTGAAGCTATGGGCCTCCACCAGAGGATTTTCACTGGCAATCCAAGACATTTGCCTTCACGTGGTGTGACACAAAAAGTTCACTGGGAGCAGGCTGGGATTTTTCCTAAGTGACAGCATCCACACCGTGTGAAGGCAAACCTCCCCGGACTGTCAGGGAGGTTCGCCTTCACACGGTGTTGAAGTTACGGGGCCTCCACCAGAGGAACTTCTGCAGCAGTCAGGGACGTTTCCCTGCACATGGTGCGGCACAAAAAGTTCACTGGGAGCAGGCTGGGATTTTTCCTAAATGACAGCATCCACACCGTGTGAAGGCGAATCCCCCCGGACTGTCAGGGAGGTTCGCCTTCACACAGTCTGACACTTGGAAAAGTGAAAAAAAATGATTGAGACAAGGTGGATTAGGTGGCTTATGCCTGAAAACGGTCCCCATACCCGAGTACCAGAGGTACAGGAACCCCTTTGCAGGACCTCCTGGGGCCTTCAGGAACCTAACAAAACCCAGTGCCTGAAAAAGGTGCTCCTTTCCTGGGTACAGAGCTCCAGGAACAGCCTTGGGGTTTCCCACATTCACCTTCACATGATTTAGAGAGAAAATCCACGTCTGGTCCTAGTGAAATCTTTTAAGTGTCACACCCTGTGAAGGCGAATCCCCCCAGACCTCTGGGGACGTTCGCCTTCACCTGGTGTTGAAGCTACAGGTCTCCATCAGAGGAACTTCACATGGTGTGACACTAAAATTTCACAGATATTTTGACCTAAGGAGTGTGAAATCGATCCGATCAGCTGTTCTAAAAAAAGATCAAGTGTTCCAACATGTTCCAAATGGCCCCCAACATCCCCCGCAGGATCCAAGCAATGCTTTTCTAAATCAAATAAATAAATAAATGTTAAGACCTATTTATTCTTTGAACCAAAATAGCTTTAGAAAAAAGAAAAAAAAGAAAAGAAAGGCAAGGGGACAGGTGAGAGGAAAACAGCAGGACATCAAGTGTTTTCAGTGGCAGATGGAAGCAGCATGGAAACTAAAGAAGGCATCTGAGGACCGTGGGAGGTGGACCTGTCCTTTACAAGGGCTCCATGTGCAAAAGTGCAAAATGTCCCTATTCATTGTCAAATGTCTCCTTTTTAATCGCCAAATGCCCATTTTCAGTGTCAATTGTTTATTTTTAGTGTCAAATGTCCAGAATCTCCCTTTTCTGTGTCAAATGTTTCATTGATAAATGTCCTACTCCAGTGTCAAATGTCTCCTTTCAGTGTAAAAATCTCTAAAACTGTCTGTGTCGGAACAGGCACGAGTTCTAAAACATACACTGAGACTTGTTTATTCTTTGAACCAAAATAGCTTTTGAAAGAAAAGAAAGTCAAGGGGACAGGTGAGAGGGAAACAGCAGGACACCAAGTGTTTTCAGCGGCAGATGGAAGCAGCATGGAAACTAAAGCCGGCATCTGATGCTACTGTACAGCAGGAGGAGGACCTGTCCTTTACAAGGTGTGGGACGCAGGTCCAGATAGTGTTGATGCACTTTCTGGGATTGATGGAGACACGTCCTACACACACAAAGAAGCTGATGAAGAAACATGAGCAGGGATTTTACCGCCCACAAAAGAAGTGGACACCATGCACCATCAGTCAAAAAGCCCAGCAGAAGGAAGACAGGAAGTATTTTTGACATCAAACTACATTCTCATTACAGCTGTAACACAGTCAAAAACTGGTTTTATATCATCAAATTGCTTATAAGAGGCTGGGGTTGTGCTGTCAGCGGCTACAAACCATCAATAAGGAGACAGCCTGGAGAAAAGCAGCTACCTCCCACTGAGCCGCCATAGGAACGCAGCTATTTGAGAGCAACAGCTCCAAATTAAGGGTTATTTAGAGATGGAATCAGACCAGGAGATGTTTGTGACCATCAGTGTCCTCTGCTCTCTGGACAGAAATGTTGAATGGATGCACTGATATGAGCAAAAACAGAGATGAAGGGGTGGCCTGAGGATGAGGCCCTGATATGTTCTGATAAAGAAACAGTGCCAAACGTCCCTTTCCAGCACCAAGATGTTCCTTTTCAGTGCCAAAACGTCTCCTTTCAGTTCTAAATGTCCCTTTTCAATATCAAATGTCCCTTTTCAGTACTAAATATCTATTCGCAGTGTCAAATATCCCTCTGCTGGCTGGTCATTAACATTAATTAAGACTAATCTCATTCTCAGCAAGTTGAAGTGCATCCGTCACCGTGGCAACCCGCTCTCAACCAGCGAGCGGTGCCGAGTCCTTCCATCTCCCCTCCACTACACCGACTTTCACTGTGATTTGTGGGGCAATTACCACTGAGCCAGAGGAGCAGGAGCACTTCAGCAAGAAGAGTCACCGTCCTACGTCCTCACTACGTCCTCACGGCAACCGTGACGGTGTAACGGCGAGGACCCGAGTTTGCTTTGAACTCCAGTTCACGGCAGAGAACCCATGTCATAAAAATAAAGAAAACAAGCCGGGAGCTGGGAACTCACTCGGAACATTACCCAGCAACAAAAGCTGAATGTGAGTGGCAGCGTGTGGGATTGTCTCAACAATTAGACGTCCTGCTAAAACACCAAAACTGTTGAAGAAGTCACTATCGTCAGCACTACGTGGTGAGAAGTGACTTCTCCGTGTTTCTACTGAAGATGCATCACAGCAGCAGGTCGATGTGATGGATGAGTCACATCCTCATTATCTACTGGAGATTTAACATTATACAGTCACACTCTATAAAAGGAGCATTTAGAAGCAATGAAAAGTGATGATGATGTAGTTAAAATATTGCAGGAGTTGATGTAGTTAAGGTATTGAAGTATTAGGAGGTAATGTAGTTAAAGTATATTGGATATATATATATATATATATATATATATATATATATATATAGTAAAGTTGTACTAGTAAAGTATAAAGTACCTTCAGGCCACGTCTCATCACCTCCATGAGGTCTGATCTCCATCTGATCTGCATCTGTTCATCTACGTTACATCACTAAGGCTCAGATGAGCGGAGCAGGAAGTCCAGATCTCATATTACTACGGTGTGGATTCTGTGTTCCAGACGCCATCTGACACTTGAAGAGTGACATCAGGCTCTTGGCCGAGTCTCTAGCCTTCAGGCACCGACCTGTTTAACTGGGATTCTGGATCAGAAAGTGGGTTAAGGATCGTTTGTGGGTCATTAGGGGCTGAGGGTGGATCAACACTGACACCTAGTGGTTGGTCAGTGGAATCACATGAGAAAACCTCCAACACTACAAGTATTTTATTGTAGTAAAACACAAAGTTACTGCTACAGCATCAATATATATCATCAATATCCACATCATCAATACTATAAGAACATTTATTTAGATTTAATTTATTACCATTAATACAATAATTGCATATATTAGACTTAAATATCATCTGTTTTGATCTAATCGGCTGATTTGCACCATAAAACCAAGAAAAGTATTTATAAATAGACCATGAAAATTTAAACATAAAGTAAGAAAATCCACAAATACAATTGTTGTGTATATTATACTTAAATATCAGCCTTTTTCAATGTAATTGTATGTTTTTGGGCCATAAAACCAAGCAGAAAACCTCAGCTCCAAGACTAAATGAAGTATTTTATCTGTAGTAAAACCAAATGTTACTGTTACAGCATCAATATCATCAATATCCACATCATCAATACAATGAGAAAAGAGTTTAATATAATATCAGTAGTAGAGACTATTTAGATATTTAATTGGCTCCTTATTCTTTTCTGATTTGGTATATCAAATTTAGAATTAAAACTAGAACTTTGTCCCTGTTTAAATAAATAAATCGTAATTTAAATATTTCAGAGATAATGCTTCAAGAATCACAGATAGAGTTTAAACATTCAGGAAAAAAACTAAATGAAAACCGACTGGACGCAGCTGATGATCAGCTGTTAGAAACGCTTCACGTCTCTCAACACGTGTCGTCTTTGAATCTTTAATCCGCCGCAAAACGACAGAATTGACTTTTATTCACTAGTAGAATCTATTTGTGTTGTTTGTGTTGTTAATGTTGTTTTCACAAACAACTCAGACCCACGCGACTCGTTGGAAACAGGCGCTTACCGTGGTGTTAGCGGACCAACTTCCTGGATCGGCTTCCCAGGATGCATTGCAGCTTCGGGGATTCGTAATAAAATCGTCAAATGTAAGCCTGTAAACAGGATTCAACGTTTAATTTAAACGGTTTTGCGACCGTAACTATCGGTAAAAAGTCAAAATGGTTGATGTGGTGTCAAAAAGAGACGTTTAACTTTTCGACACCATGAGTGAAATAGCGGCGTGAAACCGGGGCTATAAATACCGGAACAGGAAGTGTTATCTACCGGCTGGTCCGATGGCGGTGAGATTTCAATTGATTGCTACAGTGAGTTACAGAACCTCTACGTTTCTTCTCTCCCCTCCCTCACCGCCGGCCTTGACCAGCTTTTTGATTATTGGTAGTATAATCAATAAAAAAATATATTGATAAAGCTCCTGGACATTACAGAAGATACTTATTTAAACGTGAAACTAATAATATTTATTCATTTTGGCACCTTTCATACATAACACTGCTTTATAGTAATTAAAGGGGGAGGGGTATATAATTGAACAACGTAATAAATAAGAATAAACAATAAAAACAAACAAAATAGTGATGACAATAACTAAAAGTTATTTGCATATTTAAAGGAAATAGTAAACATAAAACACTATATAATCTAAAAATTAAATTAAATTAAAATTAAAGTATTAATTCAAAGTAAAATGTTAACATATTTTACACACCGAAATCACAATGTAATGAAAACTGGATATTATATATATTGTTTTATATTTTGTTTGTGTTTGTTTACTTACGTTTTCATTATTATTTGTAATAAACATTTTTTTTATTATTATTTTCTTAATTTCAAACAAGGCAGGAATATTATATAGAAAATATAATAATAATAATACAAGATCTTTAACAGCAAAGTATCCCCATACTAACACATTCAAAACAGGGATGTACATTTTCACAGTTACACTATTAAATATATTTAATTATGTCTTATTGTAAAAATTGCAGCAATCTTTATTGATGAGATGATATTGCTGATAAACTAAATATACATATAATATTGTAAAATAGTCAATTTTATGCGTCACATTATTAAACCCATATTAAAACCTCTGTTTATATAAGTTCTTTTCATCTGTCTCATTAACTTATATTAAAGAATAAGAAGAATTCTATTTTATTAATGTATGTTTATTTATTTGATAGGAATAGAACACATTGATGGACACCAGTCACATATAAACATGTACATCCATAGTATCTAGACAAGCAGGTTAGAATAAAAACAGTAGAAGTAGCAAATACAATATATGCAAATACAAATATGCAAATACACAAGTAAAAACAGAATATATTTTAAACATGTCTGATTATAAATGATGCTAGTTACATGTTGGGAACCCTTTTATTATTAATTATTTAATATTCACTTATATTTACTGACAGCACTGTTTGTCTCAATGTGGAGCGTCTATATGACGTCACAGGGTCCCTCTAGTGGTGGCTCTGGTTACTGCAACTGTCAACTCTGTTACACCCAGTTAATCATAAAGATAAAAACAATAATAATATAAGAATATTATGAAATAAGAATTATTTCTCATAATCATACAACATCACACTATAAAACAAAAGATACATGAAAAGTTAATGACATTTTAAACATTTTTGAAGAACAATTCACTCTATTTGTAAAGAAAATATATATTTTTTTATCAAACCTAAGAGCAGATTATATGTATAAGTTTTTCAATTATTCCAAAAGCAATGCAAATATACAACTTCACATATTCCTGATTCCACAGAGTCCAGACAAGTGTCTACAGTATAATACAACAGATACTAGTGGCTGCATGTACAGTTTATTACTGGGAAGCAGGAACATGCACAGAATGTTAAACCTATAATAACTAATAGGATGGTTTTGTTTTTATCTAAAGCTTTACACAAACTAAATCACAAATAAATGAATATATGGTCCAGAGACACAACTAATAAAGAAGTTAAATGCAAAACAGAGCAGAAAACCTTTTTTTTTGTTGTTCCTAAGTGGCACACTTTAAGGAAACTATTAAAACTAAGGAAGCAATAAATGAAATTATTTACACCTTGTTGAAACATCATTGAAGAAAATGACACAAAATCCTCTTTAATTTCTGATCTTATGCTTCACAGCTGCTGGTGTCACGTTCACTACATTAAACTAGTTGCATGTTTAGGACGGTTGAACTGAGCTGGGATTAAATCCTGACCTGAGCGTACACGTCCTCTGAGGCTCCAGCAGTGGACCTGTTGTTGGGCTGGGCCACTCTGACCTGTCCATACGTCGTGTCCTGCTGCCGCCGGCCGTCCTGCAGCGAGTCAGCAGACGCTCTGGGTCTCTGCCTGGAGAACTGGATGTCACCATAATGCATCTGACAGACACAACATGTGTGAGAAGCAGGAAGTGGAGAATGTCACCTCATTCTCTCACTGATAGAATGCAAACATCAGAACAATCAGCAACAAAAACATCACATGTGGGTTATTAAATCTTCCACCTTCCACCAAAGCAGGTCGCTTTTAATAAGTTCAGTATTTTCTCACCTCGGCCTGTTGAGGATTTCGACGTCTCAATTTGAAAATGAGGATTCTGTAAAAAAAAGAACAGAGAGAAACGTGATTGGTGTGTTCAGATACACAACCTGAACTGTTCCTCATCATCAGGTGGAGTCATGTAGCTGCTTTAATCTGTGATTCTCACCTCACACAGACCAACAGTCCGATGAATAAGAGGCCTCCAACGACTCCAACAAGAATCACCTTAAACTGATCAGATCCACCGTTTCCTGATCCTGGTGATGGACACAAAAGTAGTAAAAGTAACGAAACAGAGACAAAAGTTGAATGTGGAAACATTGTTAGAACTCTAGTCCAGTCCTGTATTTACCTCCAAGAGTCACATTATTACTTGATGAGATCTGATTAATCTCCTTTTGTGCTAATAAACACAAAATGATTATGAATAAATAAACAAAGACAAAGGTTGAATGTGGAAACATCATAACTGTTGCATCAATGTTAGGACTCTAGTCCAGTCCTGTATTTACCTCCAAGAGTCACATTAATCACTGATGACGTCTGTCGACCAAGATCATTTGCAGCCTCACAGTAATAAACTGCTCCTTCTGTCACAGTGAAGCTGTAAACGTCTCCTTTAGATACTTTCATGGGTCCATCTTTGCTGATCTTGAACCAGGTGAAGCTGACATCAGGCCTGGCTCTGCTGGAGCAGGTCAGGGTCACCCAGGAACCTGGAGACACTGGATCTGATGGACTGATCCTCACTGAGGTGTCTTTAGGAGCATCTGAGGAAAATATGACGAGTTATTTGAATTAAAACATCATCAATCATCATGTGTCGACAGGATCCAATAACAAACTCTGTTCATCTTACGTGAAACACTGAGAGTCACTTTCTCCTCTGCTGTCTTGACGCCTGCTCCTTCATTCACAGGATATCTGGCAGAACAGGTGATGGTGTCTCCATCGTGCTGGTCTGTCAGACTGATGGTCTCCTGGATCTTTGTTGTAAAGGTTCCATCTGGGTTTTTCTTGATGGAGGTCTGAGTTTCTTGTAGGTTCCAGGTGAGTGTAGGAGGGTATTGTGGACAGGGAGTAACAGCTGAGCAGGTTATAGAGACTGACTCATTCTCCTTCACATCACCTGGGATTTGCTCACCTGAGATTTCTATTGTGGGCTTCGGAGGAGAATCTACACAGAAAGATATATTAGAGTCAGTAAACAGTAGATGTAGATCAGTGTGGTAGTTTTTGTGCCTCAGACTGTGGGCGTCTCCTTTCACACCTGCTATTTTGGTTCATGTATGTGCAGCACTGCAATGTACAACAGGGCTGGATGAGGGTGAATCTAGATCAGTGGGTGTGGTGATTATTAAATACTCTCAGCCAATCACAGCACTGCTCTGAAACAGCTGAGCCAATCACAGTGAAGAATGATAACGGCTCAACAAAGGGGAAGTTTTTCTTCAGGAAATGCAGGTTTCTATCAGTCCTGCTGCCTTCAGATGCTGCAGACATTTACTGAAGTGAAGGAGAAGCTCTTCATACAGTATAAAGCAGCTGTGGACAGCAGATACTGCAACAATCACCCACATTCATTTATACATCAATGCAGACTGATGCACTGACTTTAACCACATTCAATGTTATTTTCTCTGCAGAATGTGGTCAGAGAGAATTTAAGTCAAATTCATTATTTACTTTTTTAAATGAATCAGTTGTTGCAGCAAATATTTGAATTGATTCTGTTAATAAAATAACTACCTGTCTGAAATTATATGCATATAGACTTTTATATACACCTTTGCACAAATGAAGTTAATTGATTTAGTCTCTAATCTCTTACAGTGAAGCACATTATGAAGTGATGTGTTACTGGTCAGTTTGAACAGGAGGAATCATTACAGCAAGAACAACATTAAAGCTGCAACATGTTTTAATTTAAACTAGAATGATATTATATACTGATGAAAGTTAAAACTGTCTTACCTTTGACTGTTATTAGAAGAGGATTACAGAAATCTGTTGATGGTGCTGACTGTTTGTTATCAAGTCTGAAGTAGTATGTGTCTGTATATGTTGTGATTAAACTGTTAAATACAGTGGTGCAGTTTCTCTGATTCAGGTTTCCAGTCATTTTCATAGGATACTTGTTATGTGTCTGGCTGCTGTTGTAAACCAGATTGTCTTTAAAGAGGGAATGATGGGAGTTATTTTTAATCCACAATCCAAAGGTTGTTTTGCTGCTGTCAAATGTTTTATCATTTTTTTCTCTAAAGCTACATGGGATTTGTAAACAGGATCCACTCAGTGCTTCCATCTCCTTCGGTGTAGTAAGATCGAAGGATGTAAAATACCCACCACGACCCAAAACACCTGTGAGATCAAGGTGATGATTAACATAAGATATAAAAATCTCCATGATGATGATTCATGACACAATAAACACACTTCAGCAGCTGTTTGTTGCATGTTTTTCTGTCACATCAACAGTTTAACAATCAAAGGTTGACTTTGCAGTCAGGATGTGAACAGTTGTTAGAAGTAGCTGGTCTTTCTGCTTTGTTTCTGACTGTAAATGATACTGACTCCAAATCACAGTGATGAACAAACAGCTCACCTGTGAGAGAGAAGACACTCAGCAACATGTTGGCTGTCAACATATTTGTAGACAGGGCTGCCATGACTCTCATCACCTGGATTTACAAACACAACTATACTGGAATCATCTTAGTCATTATAGCAAAGACAATTCTCCTCCTGAAATTCACACCAGGGATGTAAATCTGCACAAATACTGCATCAAATATTTCATATTTAATATTCATTGTAAATAAAACCCACGTAGAGTGATTTCTGCTGAACTAAACCCATCAAATAAGATATTATACTAAACATATTGCACTTAGGTTCATGAGGGGAAACTAAATCCTATAATATAGAAGATATAAGCAAAGAAGAAGCAATAATCCTCACCCAACAAGTCCACATCAACCACAGAACAGCAATAAGATCCTTTGACTGATGATTTCAAGTGGAAATTGTTCCGTTTATTGATCTCAGCTGTCGAGCAACAGACCAAATGACCAACTTCTCTTTTTACTTTTGGCTTTAAAACTGAGTCCACTTCCCGTGTTTGAAGCAAGTTGTTTTTTTTTTGTAAAGCTGTAGATCAGCTGACCTGAGTGACATCAATACATGATCAATACAAACAGTCCTGCTCATATCTGCTATTAAAATACACAACTCACTGCAGCTATGTATTTAGGATGATATGGAATATGTTCTATCAATAATATAATGATGTATTGATCAAGGTGTAAACTACCAGGTGCAGGTCGGTATATTTGAATTAAATATAAATCATACAAGACTCATCATGTAGTTCATCTTTAAAGTAAAGAAATAGCATTTAATATTTACTGGCTGAAAACTGAGATCCACCTGAAAACCATTTATAGAACTACATATAAGTATCACAGCAACAAGTAGAATTAAAGAACATGGCTGAAGAATTCTCAGAAATAGTGTTTGTGATTTACAGAGAATGTGAATGAGGAAGTTTTCTGCATGTTCTCTCAACTTTGCACGTACATTTAACAGTTTATATGGCACCACTTCTCTTTGAGACGTCTTATCTGGCTCAGTAGACACATATGAACTTCCCTGTTAAAAGACACATGCATCATTGAATTAAAATAAGCTCAAATACTGAGAAACTAGAGTGAGGGTGTAGGTTTAGTTAGAACAGTGGGGGACACATTAAGTGGAGGTCTGGGCATCCTTCACCCTGAAGGTTTGAGGATCAACAACATCATTTATTACATTCTGATGAATTTTCATGCACCAGTTTGTGTGTCGGACGTGAACGAACGAATCAGAAGAACTAGTTATTTTTGGTGAACGGGGTGAACGAGGTCACTTCCTCAAAAAGACCCGTTCTTATCATTCGCGGCGTCCTTACTTGTCTGGTCACCGTTAATATGTCCTCATTAGGCGAGCTAGAAACCAGCAGCAGCTTTCCTGATTGGACTACATGCGTGAGGAGGGCGGGAGTGTGTGTGTGTGTTTGTGTGTGTGTGTGTGTGTGTGTGTGTGTGTGTGTGTGTGTGTGTGGGGGGGGGGGGGGGGGGGGCATGTGTGGTGCTCGCATGCCTTACAGGAAAAGTTGGTTAAAAACAAGAAATAAGAACAACAATAATACTGATATTATTATTAATAATAATATTATTATTACCCTTATTAAAAATAACCAATAAATCAGAAACCATTTTGTTGCATTTTATTGTTGAATAGGAAACACACACACCAGCACACACACATGCACACACACATACACATGCACACACACATAGACACACACACACACATACACACACACACTCCCATCACTAGCACCAGTTTGTGTCTTTTCATGTAATGTTGTCTCTTTGATTTAATTCTTTAAATATAAAGTCGTCCGGTTGTTATTGATGCAGACATGTAAACTGTAAACTGCTAATTGGATCTAAGTCCTATGAATATGCAGAAAACCTCCTCACTGTCAGCTGATTTACATAAAAAAAGGTCTGTATGTCTTCAAACACGGGAAGTGGACTCAGTTTTAAAGCCAAAACTAAAAAGAGAAGTTGGTCATTTGGTCTGTTGCTCGACAGCTGAGATCAATAAATGGAACAATTTCCACTTGAAATCATCAGTCAAAGGATCTTATTGCTGTTCTGTGGTTGATGTGGACTTGTTGGGTGAGGATTATTGCTTCTTCTTTGCTTATATCTTCTATATTATAGGATTTAGTTTCCCCTCATGAACCTAAGTGCAATATGTTTAGTATAATCTCTTATTTGATGGGTTTAGTTCAGCAGAAATCACTCTACGTGGGTTTTATTTACAATGAATATTAAATATGAAATATTTGATGCAGTATTTGTGCAGATTTACATCCCTGGTGTGAATTTCAGGAGGAGAATTGTCTTTGCTATAATGACTAAGATGATTCCAGTATAGTTGTGTTTGTAAATCCAGGTGATGAGAGTCATGGCAGCCCTGTCTACAAATATGTTGACAGCCAACATGTTGCTGAGTGTCTTCTCTCTCACAGGTGAGCTGTTTGTTCATCACTGTGATTTGGAGTCAGTATCATTTACAGTCAGAAACAAAGCAGAAAGACCAGCTACTTCTAACAACTGTTCACATCCTGACTGCAAAGTCAACCTTTGATTGTTAAACTGTTGATGTGACAGAAAAACATGCAACAAACAGCTGCTGAAGTGTGTTTATTGTGTCATGAATCATCATCATGGAGATTTTTATATCTTATGTTAATCATCACCTTGATCTCACAGGTGTTTTGGGTCGTTGTGGGTATTTTACATCCTTCGTTCTTACTACACCGAAGGAGATGGAAGCACTGAGTGGATCCTGTTTACAAATCCCATGTAGCTTTAGAGAAAAAAATGATAAAACATTTGACAGCAGCAAAACAACCTTTGGATTGTGGATTAAAAATAACTCCCATTCTTCCCTCTTTAAAGACAATCTGGTTTACAACAGTGGTCAGACACATAACAAGTATCCTATGAAAATGACTGGAAACCTGAATCAGAGAAACTGCACCACTGTATTTAACAGTTTAATCACAACATATACAGACACATACTACTTCAGACTTGATAACAAACAGTCACCGCTATCAACAGATCACTGTAATCCTCTTCTAATAACAGTCAAAGGTAAGACAGTTTTAACTTTCATCAGTATATAATATCATTCTAGTTTAAATTAAAACATGTTGCTGTGATTGGCTCAGCTGTTTCAGAGCAGTGCTGTGATTGGCTCAGCTGTTTCAGAGCAGTGCTGTGATTGGCTGAGAGTATTTAATAATCACCACACCCACTGATCTATATTCACCCTCATCCAGCCCTGTTGTACATTGCAGTGCTGCACATACATGAACCAAAATAGCAGGTGTGAAAGGAGACGCCCACAGTCTGAGGCACAAAAACTACCACACTGAACTTGTTGTTGACTGGATTTGACTCGTTTGGATTTTAGCTGCAACTTTAAATCCACTTTTGCACAAAAGGAGACTTGTGAATGTTTGTCTCTATCATTGCAGCCACATCATGATTATTGTAAATATTTGACAACATGAGAGTGTCAGCATTAACCTTCAAAACCCCACACTGATCTACATCTACTGTTTACTGACTCTAATATATCTTTCTGTGTAGATTCTCCTCCGAAGCCCACAATAGAAATCTCAGCTGAGCAAATCCCAGGTGAAGTGAAGGAGAATGAGTCAGTCTCTATAACCTGCTCAGCTGTTACTCCCTGTCCACAATACCCTCCTACACTCACCTGGAACCTACAAGAAACTCAGACCTCCATCAAGAAAAACCCAGATGGAACCTTTACAACAAAGATCCAGGAGACCATCAGTCTGACAGACCAGCACGATGGAGACACCATCACCTGTTCTGCCAGATATCCTGTGAATGAAGGAGCAGGCGTCAAGACAGCAGAGGAGAAAGTGACTCTCAGTGTTTCACGTAAGATGAACAGAGTTTGTTATTGGATCCTGTCGACACATGATGATTGATGATGTTTTAATTCAAATAACTCGTCATATTTTCCTCAGATGCTCCTAAAGACACCTCAGTGAGGATCAGTCCATCAGATCCAGTGTCTCCAGGTTCCTGGGTGACCCTGACCTGCTCCAGCAGAGCCAGGCCTGATGTCAGCTTCACCTGGTTCAAGATCAGCAAAGATGGACCCATGAAAGTATCTGAAGGAGACGTTTACAGCTTCACTGTGACAGAAGGAGCAGTTTATTACTGTGAGGCTGCAAATGATCTTGGTCGACAGACGTCATCAGTGATTAATGTGACTCTTGGAGGTAAATACAGGACTGGACTAGAGTCCTAACAATGTTTCCACATTCAACTTTTGTCTCTGTTTCGTTACTTTTACTACTTTCGTGTCCATCACCAGGATCAGGAAACGGTGGATCTGATCAGTTTAAGGTGATTCTTGGAGAAATCATCAGAGGCATCTTAGTCATCATTCTGTTTGTCTGTGTGAGGTGAGAATCACAAATTAAAGCAGCTAACATGACTCCACCTGATGATGAGAAACTCTTTAGTTTGTGGTCTGTTAATATTTTACATGTCTGACTGCACCAACATCTATAAATAAACTCATATTTCTAATATTTCCTCTAGTTACTGATGAAAATGCTTCAGTGTAAAGTCTGAAAAGACGTCTGAACACACCAATCACATTTCTCTCTGTTCTTTTATTCACAGCATTCTCTGCTTTAAGTTGAGACGTCCAACTCCACAACAGGCTGAGGTGAGAAAATACTAAACTTTCCTGTTTAGTGCTGCACTGTGTGATGTGAGAGTTTCAGTCCAGATGATTTCACACATCTAATATGAGTGAGGAACATCAGACTGAGTTCCATTAAGAAATGCAGCAGATGTGATGAAATCAAGCTTCTTCTGTTGAAGGTAGAAGACTCAATGACTCAGGATGTTTCATTGTTGTGGAAACATATTATTCTCAGCCAATATTCACAATTTAACTGGTTCAGCCTGGAGACACAACTGACTGTTGATCAGTCTCTGATCCTAATATCTGAGTTTTAATAGAAACTGGACGTTTGTCTGGAGCTGATGTAGAACAGGTGCAGTAGGATGATTGATGATCAGTGGTGAAGCAGGAGACCAACTCCTACACACACACACACACACACACACACACACACACACACACACACACACACAGAGTCCATGCTTTTAAGTGGTTCCACTCAACTGTAAACAAATCAGGTAAATAAAAAAACTACTAAACACAGATATTACTTAAATTTATTCAGATATTAAACTTTTGTCTCCACGCCAGTTTTATCATTCCTTGTGGGGCCTGTTTCTAACATACAGGACTTGTGAGGACCACACACATTTCTTCTTTTTATATCTTTGCAGGGTGTTATGTCACCATCTGGGTCCATTAAAGGATTCTATTCTACATAGACAATAACTGCATTAGGGATTTATATTTACACACAGACTCTGTTTTTAGGCCTCAGAGCACCCACCAGTTTTTTGCTCATTTATGGGGTCCACCGTTTATGGGGTCCACCCTAACATACAGGACTTGGGACGTCCAGTATTATACACAAATACATGTTATGTTACCATCTGGGGCCATTAATGGTTTCTATTGTACATAGACACCGACTACATTAGGGATTTATATTTACACACACACACACACCTTCTAAGACCTCAGAGGGCCGACCAGTCTTTTGCTTATTTATGGGGTCCACCCTTTCAAGTGGTTGTACATTGGTGTAAATAAATCAGGAACAAATTTAAAAATTCACTTTGATTTTGTAAGATTTTATCGTTTTATCTACATACCAGTTTTTTATTCCATGTGGGGACTGTTTCAACATATAGTACTTGTGAGGACCAGTATGTTTTTTTATTATTTCTACAGGACGTAGAAGAAGCAGACTATGTCAATGCAGTGATTGAGTCGTCATTATGAACCAGGAGGAGAGGACGACCACATGTTCAGTATCAATGCAACACATCATATCATTATTGTCTGTATTACCTGCTGATTTCTGTATTTGCTTTGGTTAGTTTGCCACTTCCATGAAGGCAGATAACTGCTTCCTCTAGAGCTGTAAATATTCACTGATGCTACTATTTGTTGAAAAGATGAAGATGATGAGTCCAGACTTCATCAGTTTATATATGAGCATTGTAGAAGAGAACGTGTCTATATTTCTGAGCATTTTATTTTGAAAGGTAGTTAAAATGAGAACTTTCAGATTTGTGGCCTTGAAGCCATTGAGTTGTTATTGTGATCCATGTTATATAAAGTATATTCTGTATATCTATAATCTAGAATATTAAGCATACAGGCCTGAAATGACTTGTGTTAAATGGTTTTTAGCATTAGTTTGTCATTTAAAGTGTTAATTCATTATAATATGTGACTTCCTTCCTCACAGCACATCAGCTGCATGTAAACTATTAATATGCAGTGTTTTAGTCTCTGACTCATATGATATAGAGCAGCTTTGCAACCAAATAAGGTGAAATAAGAGAAGTTTATGTGAACAGGGAAGTTGATGCTTTGTACATCTATAGGATCATCAATAAAATGAGTGTTGGGCTGATGTTACAGAGACCAACCTGTGATCAGAGTCATTCTGAATGTCAACATTATATTCAACTAAGAAATATTTGTGTTTGCAGCATCATAGTGAACTTGCTTTTTTGTAAAACAGAATAAAATAAATCTGTTATAAAGTTATACTGTTTGTTGTATTTGTCTCCAACACATGAATATCAGTGAGGAGCTACTGTAGAAATGCTGCTGGATGGACACATCCTGTCCATACAGGAATTAGACAGATCAATAAATATAAACTGGTATTAACATGAAACCTGAGGATAAAGTGTTACTATGTGGGTGTGTGACAGACTGGGAGGTCAGACTCCAAAACAACAAAACTACTCAACACAAACTCAAAGAACAGGCGACTCAGAGGAGCCTGCAGCCCGACCTCCTCATCTGTTTGCTGCTCTGCTTCAGCCTTTTTAACCAGCTCCTAAGCCCCGCCCCCACAGGTCAATTAACCTGCCCAAGGTGTTCTCACTTTCCTAATCAGTGGCCTCTGGTTCATAGGAGGAGATTTCAGGGCGGATGCAGAGGATATGTCCCCCTAAATATTTAAAATGCATTAGTAAAAACCAGAGGGCTTTTATTTTGAAAGAATAAAAACAGAGTAACTCATTTCTCTGTGTGTGTCTACTCAGCAGAAACAATATTAAATGAAAAGACACAAACTGGTGCATGAAAATTCATCAGAATGTAATAAATGATGTTGTTGATCCTCAAACCTTCAGGGTGAAGGATGCCCAGACCTCCACTTAATGTGTCCCCACTGTTCTAACTAAACCTACACCCTCACTCTAGTTTCTCAGTATTTGAGCTTATTTTAATTCAATGATGCATGTGTCTTTTAACAGGGAAGTTCATATGTGTCTACTGAGCCAGATAAGACGTCTCAAAGAGAAGTGGTGCCATATAAACTGTTAAATGTACGTGCAAAGTTGAGAGAACATGCAGAAAACTTCCTCATTCACATTCTCTGTAAATCACAAACACTATTTCTGAGAATTCTTCAGCCATGTTCTTTAATTCTACTTGTTGCTGTGATACTTATATATAGTTCTAGAAATGGTTTTCAGGTGGATCTCAGTTTTCAGCCAGTAAATATTAAATGCTATTTCTTTACTTTAAAGATGAACTACATGATAAATATAAAATGCATGTTTCTGCAGAGGAAGTTTTGCCTTGGATGAAATGTTAGATAAAATATACCTGCCTGCACCGGAGTAGTTTAGGACTCGTTTAACATAATTAATTAATAAAACTGTAAAACACAAATATGAGAAGTTGAATTATTTCCTTCACTCAGGTGTTTGAGTGAACATGACTCCACCTGATGATGAGAAACTCTTTAGTTTGTGGTCTGTTAATATTTTACATGTCTGACTGCACCAACATCTATAAATAAACTCATATTTCTAATATTTCCTCTAGTTACTGATGAAAATGCTTCAGTGTAAAGTCTGAAAAGACGTCTGAACACACCAATCACATTTCTCTCTGTTCTTTTATTCACAGCATTCTCTGCTTTAAGTTGAGACGTCCAACTCCACAAATACTGAACTTTACTTGATCAGTCTCTGATCCTAATATCTGAGTTTGTCTGGAGCTGATGTAGAACAGGTGCAGTAGGATGATTCAAGAACACACACACCTTTACACCACAGAGAGTGAACCAGCCTTGTGGGGACTGTTTCTAACATACAGCACTTGTGAGGACCACACACATTTCTTCTTTTTATATCTTTGCAGGGTGTTAGTTACCATCTGGGCTTTCTATCATGTATTAATACATTTGTTTGTGGTTATTTATCTTCGATAACAATGGACGGTACGACATATTGTTTATGCAATAGACCACAATCAGTTATTTGAAATGAACAAAGATTTATTCCTGTGCATATGGACCAGCTATTTGCAGAACAAAAGACAAACATAGGATTATCAAAGTAAAGTTAAATATATACATTTATACAGTGCATGGGTTTATGGTATAATTAGACTCTACTATTGCCCTACTCTTTATATACATTATGTACATATGCTTCTAGTGTTTGAGTCAGACTTAATGAAATCCGTGTGAGACTCTTCCTCCTCAACTCAACACAAAGACACAGAGGAACCAGGAAAGACCTCAAACCCGGGACACAGAGGTCCAGTGAATGCAGCGTTGAAGGTGTGGAGGTGGATCAGTTTGTCAGTGGAGACTCTGTAGAAGGACAGAAGGCCAGAAGGACAGTCCACATAGACTGCTGCTCTGTGGGAGGAGGAGGAGGAGGAGGAGGAGGAGGAGGAGGAGGAGGAGGAGGAGGAGGAGGAGGGGAGAAGGATTGTTTCTCTGAGATTGTGACAGACAGAGTAAACGCCACCAGCTGAGCAGCTCATACTCCAGGACTGATTGTTCCATCCGAACCAGCATTCATTGCCGTTTCCTTTCCTGCTGATTCCTCTGTAACTCACTGACACGTTGACGTCTCCTCTCCACTCCACCTCCCAGTAACAGCGACCGGTCAGACCATCGCTGCACAGCAGCTGATGCATCTCATCAAATCTCTCTGGATGATCGGGATATGGCTGCTTCTCTGCCACATATGTCACCGTCCTGTTGTTGTCCGACAGTTGGAGGTTCCTGTTCACTGTGTTCATGTCCAGTGTGAGGTCACAGACGTCTGATGGAGAGAAGGAGACACAACACAGCAGCAGTTGATCCTCTAACAGCTGATGCTTCATCTGTTCTTTATTTAACGGACTGTTCATGAGATAAAAACGTCTCAATGACTCTTCTTCTATCAAACTGAGAATCAGTGAAGCTAAACAAGCTTTGGATTAATCCCTCGAAGCCTGAGTATATTTACAACTGTATATAAAAATGAATTATTTGTGTTTCTGCTTTCAATCTGAAGGTAAATTAAGTAGAGATTGTTAATTTGTTCATAGCAAATGAAATAGGGTTCATGCAAATAAGCAACAATCGGCTTTAATGGGAACCAATGGTAAAGCCATGCAGCCACGAAAATGTTTGCAATTACTTACTTACTTATTATTTAAACTATAACTAGTAACTATAACTATATAATAACAACTATAACTATATAACTATATACTAACTACTATACTATAACTATAACTATATAACTATATACTAACTACTATAACTATATAATAACAACTATAACTATATAACTATATACTAACTAGTTACTATAACTATATACTAACTAGTAACTATAACTATATACTAACTACTATACTATAACTATAACTATATACTAACTACTATAACTATATAATAACAACTATAACTATATAACTATATACTAACTAGTTACTATAACTATATACTAACTAGTAACTATAACTATATACTAACTACTATACTATAACTAGTTACTATAACTATATACTAACTACTATAACTATATAACTATATACTAACTACTATACTATAACTAGTACCTATAACTATATACTAACTACTATACTATAACTAAGTAACTATAACTATATACTAACTACTATACTATAACTAAGTAACTATAACTATATACTAACTACTATACTATAACTAGTTACTATAACTATATACTAACTACTATACTATAACTAGTACCTATAACTATATACTAACTACTATACTATAACTAGTTACTATAACTATATACTAACTACTATACCATAACTAGTTACTATAACTATATACTAACTATTCTATAACTAGTTACTATAACTATATACTAACTACTATAACTATATACTAACTACGATAACTATATAATAACTACTATAACTATATAACTATATACTAACTACTATACTGTAACTATAACTATATACTAACTACTATGCTATAACTAAGTAACTATAACTATATACTAACTACTATACTATAACTAGTAACTATAACTATATACTAACTACTATACTATAACTAGTTACTATAACTATATACTAACTACTATACTATAACTAGTTACTATAATTATATACTAACTACTATACTATAACTAGTTACTATAATTATATACTAACTACTATACTATAACTAGAGACCAACTAGAACAGAGGTCAAACAGTCTGTGTCCACTTTTTTGTACTTTGTAAAGTCATCCAGTGAATTTGACCTTTGGTCCTTATGGAATTCATTCATCAGTCGTGGTTCTTTTGGGGACATAGAGGAACGTTGACCTTTGAGCATTTGAAGACAGTCTGACCTTTACATTTTCAGTATTTATAACATTGCTGCTCACTTTCAACCACTGCCCAGTGACCCACAGCATCTGAATCACCTCCTGTGTTGGAACAGCCGTAGCTGGACCTCAGTTTTCTTCTTTTGAAACTCACTTTCAACAAACCAGCATTGGGGGAAGGATGCATTTGCTATCTCTGCTGCAGAAATGCAAAGTGAACACACACTTACACTTCATCACACCAGGTCTCAGCCTCTGCTCTCCACCATGATCCACCCTGAAGGAACAAATAGTCAGAATGAACCTTCACTTTTATTCAGTTCTACGCCATGTTATATTGTTTAACTGTATTATTCTTCTAGATGAAGGATGTTTAGACATTGGACATTTGGATTCTAAATATTTAAAGAAACAAGTTGAACAGGCATTTGGTAGCATCAGACGTACTCCAAACAGCAGTGATTTTAAAGGATCTAGGTACAAATATTTGGGTATTCTATTCCTCACATTTAAAAAGTCCTCAGCTTGTCAGTGTGACAGACAAACAGTGTGTAAGTTCTTGTTGTCTGTTCATACCTGAGAGTTTTCAGTCTACAACCTGGATCTTCCTGTACATCTGACAAGTGCCTTACTCCCGAGTCTCCTGGATGGTTGTAGCTCAGGTCCAGCTCTCTCAGATGGGAGAGGTTGGATCTCAGCGCAGAGGCCAGAGACTTACAGCCTTCCTCTGTGACCAGACATCCTGATAGACTGCATGAACACACACACACACACACACACACACTAGTCAACTAGTACATTTGCTTTAAGAGGATTATTCTCTCTTACACAAGATTGGTTCCACAACATAATTAGTTTCATAAGAATCTATATAGTGAAGTCCCACAGATATATAGGTTCTGATATTTTTCCATATATAAAACAGCATTTGTTGAAAATATAGATGAAAACTGACTTATAGGATATAAGTTTTCCTGAAGCTCAGACAAAGTTGGAACCAAATATATGTAGTACACATTCCAGCAGAGAAAGAAATATGTTCTTTAGGAAATAAATGTGTGAATGTAAAGGTAGAGACAAAGCTCCTGCTTTCACTGACCTGAGAATCTCCAGTCTGCCGTTTGGAGTCTTCAGTCTAAAAGAGAAATCCTTCACTCCTGAATCCTGTAGATCATTGTTACTCAGGTCTAGCTCTCTTAGACTAGAGGACTGGGAGTTGAGAATTGACGAGAAATCTTCACAGCTTCTCTCTGACAGATTACAGCTAGTCAACCTAAAGGAGAGTTGGTGATAAAGACAAACACGTCTAAGACAGACAAAAAGTTATTGAGTCTAAAACCATTCGAATTTTGGTCAATTAAGAGAATTTGGTAATTCTGGTTATTCTATCATTGTTAAAACGAATAAAGGACTTAGAGACCTATGGTACCATATGGTACTAGACCACTTACTCTCCCCACTGGTGCCAGCTATTCAGGTCATGCTAGCTGGTAGGGAAGGGCTCTAAATAACACTCCAAATTTGGGCTACATTTTAGTGTGGGAGAAACTGTCCTGGCTAATTTTAAAGGAGGTCTTGGACACTTAAAAGAAGAGTGGGAAGCTGAGGAAGATGAAGAGCAGTGATGAGATAAGGACCAGACGATGGACCAACCAGAAAAATACATGATGCTGGCTTCCCCCTCGAAAATAGTGCCCGATGAATTTGCAGGAACACACAATGACTAAGAAAGAGGTGGTCTACTGTACACTGTGGAATCATTCTAAATCCCTGGTAATTAGCTTTACGTATACATACAGTACAGGTGCATCTCAAATGATTAACATAAGGTGAACAAGATCAATATTTTTAACAAAGCTCCTACTTTCACTGACCTGAGAGTCTCCAGTCTGCAGTTTGGACTCTTAAGTCCAACAGAGAGCTGAGTGACTCCTGAATCTTGTAGATCATTGTTACTCAGGTCCAGCACTCTCAGACTAGAGGACTGGGAGTTGAGAACCAAGGACAGAGCTGCACAGCTTCTCTCCGACAGATTACAGCTCGTCAACCTAAAGAAGAGTTAGACCACATACATACATTTTAGTGTGGGAGAAACTATCAGTCATTTATCTTCTATAGCCACTTATTCCTCTTTAGTGGCAGCCTATTGTGGGGCACACACACTGTTCACTCACACACTCATAAGAAAGAGGTGGTCTACCATACACTGTGGAATCCATCTTAATCCCTTGTTAATAGCTTTACATATACATACAGTACAGGTGCATCTCAAATGATTAGCATAAGGTGAACAAGTTCAGTATTTTTAACAAAGCTCCTACGTTTACTGACCTGAGAGTCTCCAGTCTGCAGTTTGGACTCTTCAGTCCAACAGAGAGCTGAGTCACTCCTGAATCTTGTAGATCATTGTTACTCAGGTCCAGCACTCTCAGACTAGAGGACTGGGAGTTGAGAACCAAGGACAGAGCTGCACAGCTTCTCTCCGACAGATTACAGCAAGTCAACCTAAAGAAGAGTTAGTGATGAAGTCAAACACTAACACTGTAAAGAGTTTCATTCAGTCAATTTGGAGAATTTGACCAAGTGTGGTGATTTTGTTTATAATGATATGAATAATACAATTAATAAAAACTACAAATATATAGAAATAAAATAAAATCTATATATGTGCAAATATATCATGTGAAATCACATAAATACTGAGGGTTAGGTGTGTCATACACAGAAAGGTCTGTTGTCTGTTCATACCTGAGAGTTTTCAGTCTACAACCTGGATCTTCCTGTAGATCTAACAGGTGCCTTACTCCCGAGTCTCCTGGATGGTTGTAGCTCAGGTCCAGCTCTCTCAGATGGGAGAGGTTGGATCTCAGAGCAGTGGCCAGAGATTTACAGCCTTTCTCTGTGACCAGACATCCTGATAGACTGCATGAACACACACACTAGTCAACTAAATAGTACATTTGCTTTAAGGTTATTCTCTCTTACACAAGATTGGTTCCACAACATATTCCACAAGAATCTATATAGTGAAGTCCCAAATATATTAGATTCTGATATTAATCCATATGTAAAACAGCATTTGTTGAAAATATAGATGAATACTGACTGATGGAACCAAATTTATATAGTACACGTGTACCTTGTATAATCACATGAGCACAACACAACTATCTACATTTTAGTTTACTCTGATGACTTGCACTGAATTGGATTAGCCAGGAATGCAGTCCAGAAGTAGCTGCTAACAGCCAGTCTCAAGCAGACTTCCAAATACTCATCAGTCACGGTGGAATGGTACTTGGACTTAATGGACTTTATATGGGAATATGCTGACTCCCATAGCATAAGGTGAACAAGTGAGAAGCAGGACCAACCAGAGGAGTCAGTATTACAGAAACATACATGATGCTGGCTTCCCACTCGAAAACAAGGCCTGATGAATTTGCAGGAACACACAATGACTAAGAAAAAGGTGGTCTACTGTACACTGTGGAATCATTCTAAATCCCTGGTAATTAGCTTCACGTATACAGACAGTACAGGTGCATCTCAAATGATTAACATAAGGTGAACAAGTTCAGTATTTTTAACAAAGCTCCTACTTTCACTGACCTGAGAGTCTCCAGTCTGCAGTTTGGACTCTTCAGTCCAACAGAGAGCTGAGTCACTCCTGAATCCCATAGATCATTGTTACTCAGGTCCAGCACTCTCAGACTAGAGGACTTGGAGTTGAGAACCGAGGACAGAGCCGCACAGCTTCTCTCCGACAGATTACAGCAAGTCAACCTAAAGAAGAGTTAGTGATGAAGACAAACACTAACACTGTCAAGAGATTCATTCAGTCTTCATCCCATTGGTCAGTTTGCAGAATCTGGTGATTATGAGTTTTTTTCAATGCTATGAAAAATAAAATAATTAAATGCCCCTAAATGTTAAAAATCACTGGAGTTTCAGGTCACTTAGCATGAAGGGGTATACAAACACTGAAAAACAATATAATGGATGTGTTTATTAAACCAAATAATCCATTTGCAACTAAAGGTAATGTTAATTATTGATTAATCTGGACATTTATTCACTGAACAATCAATACAGATACAGTTAGTATCTGAAGTTATCTGAGCACTTACAAAGCTTCGGTGGAGGCTTTGATCACTAGTTGCAGCCTCAGAAGAACCTCCTCTGAAGCAGAGTATTTCTTCAGGTCAAACACTTTCTGATCTCCTGACGACAGCAGGATGAAGGCCAGCGCTGACCACTGAGCAGGAGACAGTTCCTCTGTGGAGAGACGTCCTGACCTCAGGGACCGTTGGATGTGCTCCACTAGAGAAGAATCCTTCAGTTCGTTCATACAGTGGAACAGGTTGATGCTTCTCTCTGCAGACAGGTTCTCATTGAGCTTCTCCTTGATGTACTCAACCATTTCCTGGTTGGTCTCTGAGCTTCCTTCTGTCTTCATTAGAATGTCTCGTTTTTCCTGACTTGTCACTGAGCTTCTCTTCTTTTTTAGTAAACCTTCTGGTAGTTTCTCCTGATTGGTCTGAATTGAAAGACCCAGGAGGAAGCGCAGGAACAAGTCCAGGTGTCCGTTTGGACTCTGTAAGGCCCTGTCGATGGCAGTCCTGTGAATCTCTCCTGTAGATGTTGTTCTGTAAACACATCGTAGACATTCTACACAGGTTTGCCCAGTCTCAGACATGACATTCTTGTTTTGGTTTATAAGAGACATTTCCACATGTAGAGCAGCCAGAAACTCCTGAACACTCAGATGGACAAAGCTGAACATTTTATTCTCGTTTTTCCTGCCACACTCTTCTTTAAAGATCTCCGTGAACACTCCTGAATATACTGAGGCTTTATTGACATCAATGCCATTTTCTCTCAGGTCTTTCTTGTAGAAGATCTGGTTGCCCTTCTCCAGCTGGTTGAAAGCTAGTGCACTCAATGATTTAATGTACCGAATGCATTTGTCTTCTCCATATTTGTTTTTTGTCTGATACATCTGAAACCTGAGGAATTCTGTGTACATCTCAGTCAGGGTCTTGGGCAGCTCTCTGTCTGCATTCAGCAGATCCTCCAGAACTGTAGCAGTGATCCAGCAGAAAACTGGGATGCAGCACATGATGTGGAGGCTTCTGGATGTCTTGATATGGGAGATGATTGTGTTTCCTGTGTCCTGCTTCTTATGTCTGAATCTTTTCTTGAAGTACTCCTCCTTTTGTGGATCAGTGAACCCTGTTACCTCCGTCACCCTGTCAACAAAATCAGAATGGATCTGATTGGCTGCTGCAGGTCTTGTGGTTATCCAGACGCGAGCAGAAGGAAGCAACTTCCGCTTAATGAGGTTTTCCACCAGCACATCCACCAGGACTGGCTGTTCCACATGAACGTCTTCATCCGATGGACGACTGTCAGTAGAACAGTTCAGGCGAAGGTGGCTCTCATCCAGTCCATCAAACACAAACAGGACTTTGTATTCACTCCTGTCATAGATGATGTTTTCTGGTTTCTGCAGAGTTGTGAAGATGTGATTGAGAACCTCCTCTGGAATGACTTTGGTCTCCCTGATGCATTCATGAATGAGTTTGGCCAAACTGAACTTTTTTCCCTTCAGTAAATTCAGATGACGGAAAGTGAAGGGGAAAACGAGATGCACGTCTTGATTGGCTTCTTTTTCAGCCCAGTCCAACACAAACTTGCGCACAAGAACTGTTTTGCCGATTCCTGCAAATCCATTGGTCAGAACTGTCCTGATGGTTCTTCCAGCAAAGCATTTAAAAATGTTAACGTGTTCAACTGGTTCCTCTCTCTCTGCCAACTTCCCCGTCATCTCAGACTCTATGACCTCATGCGTGATGATTTGATGGATTTCACCTCCGACTGTGATGTAAACCCGTATGAAGATGAGCTCCAGAGGTTGCTCATCCTTCTTCTGGGCCCAGCCCTCACGCACACACTTAAATGTGCCCTGGAACATTGACTGAAGCTGGTCTTGGTAATATGAGATGGGTTGTTGCACTGGTACTAGAACCATCACATCTGTGAGACATGGATAAAAACAAACATGCAGCAGTGAAGTGATGGTTTGTTTCTGGACAATAACTCAACTCCTGCATCCTGCAGCAACGCTCAGTGATACTTTACTTTGAGAATCACAGTTCTGATTTAATCATTAAATCCAGGAAATGAATCCTATCTGCAACAATATTTATGAGAGATCACAGCATGACTGTGAAAATACACCAACAAATGCAAAGCAGAGATTACAGCAGCTTTACCTTCATTCTGGCTGGTGTCAGCAGGAGGTTCAGGATGAGAAGGACTACGACGAGTCCCAGAGGAGGAAGGTCCTCTCTGAGAGAGATGCACTGAGACAGATGATGAATAATCAAACATATGAAATTCAGCTTCGACAACAATGTGACAGCATTTGTGTCAATAAAGATGGTTTAAATTTAGGAGTGAAAGCCGGGGAGTTTGTGTTGTTTGATAAGATATGTGCAGCATAAATGCACGTCTCACTCTGCAGTGACATCGTGTTTCTCTCTTCCTGTGACTGACCTGTTCCTGAGCTGCCGTCTGACAGTTTCTGCACCAGATCGTTCCTGTTGATCTTTCCTAGCAGCTTCCTGGTGACCTCCACGGCTCCGTGCAGCTGGTAGGTCTGCACCATCAGGTCCACCACGTCCTGTCTGTCTGCCTCCTCCAGTCGACATGCTGGGATGGAATCGTAGCCTGTCACACATCCCTTCCTTAGGAACCGCCTGAAATATTTAAAGTCCTCGTCTATAACATCCTCCAGAAGCCTCAGCAGGATTTCTTCTGACATTGTTTCTGTTAAAATCACAGAATATTTCATCATGAACAACTTGTCAACTTGTGTTTTCACGTGATCCACGTGAAAACACACGTGAAAAACGGTGCATGTGTCGGTTCATGTTCTTCTACCTGACACACGTCACATCCTCAATCCTTTAAATCCTGATCCAGGAGACAGGAGGATCCCAGTGATGCTGTCAGAGCACGACACCCTGGAGGAGACAAAACACACACACACACACACACACACACACACACACACACACACACACACGCACACGCACACGCACACGCACACACACACACACACACACACACACACACACACACACACACACACACGCACACACACACACACACACACACACACACACACACACACACACACTTCATTTTTCTTTATATATTCTTTATTTTATTTCTATTAGTCTGAGCAGAGTAAAGATCATTTGTTAAAATATTTATCTGAACATTTTTGTGCAGGGAGACGAGACGGGGACAAATATTTCTGATATTTTTGATTCATATTTACTGCAAAAAGTTAAGATAATAATAAGATAATAAATCTTCATTCCCATCTAAAAGATCCGTCACACACCAGATAAAATAGATGTTCCCATAAAGGAATACAGGAATGGAGTCTGGTACAATTTGTACAGTATTTTACAAAGAAACTGTAAAATTTGTTGATATAATTATTGCATTTTATAACAAATCCAATCCTTCTTATCAAGTATATTTTACTGGATTTACAGGATTGTACATGTCGGTTCAGCCAATTAAATTTGAACGTTTTATTCCTGCATTCAACAAACTCTGGGTGATAATCTGTCAGACTGAGATAAACGGAGGTTCAGGAAGAGTCGTCATATTGTCTAATGATCCCAGAGAAACCAGGATAAAGGAGAGATAATTAACTCTTAGATTTAAAACTCACAGAAACAGCAGCTGTCGACTGGAGGCCTGTTGCTTGTAGAATCTGCTGCGGAGCTGAATCTGTGGCGTTTTTAAGCAGCTCAAATGGAAAATGATACTTCATATTACCTTATTTGGCAGATAAAAACATGATAGGTTAGAGAGGACCAAGACCTTCTTTCATTTTTACAGTTTCTCATCAGTTCACCGACCACATCCTGTGTGTTGCAGCTGAAGCAGGAAGCGCTGCAGCGCCTCAAACCTGCAGCAAACCGACTCGTTTAGCTGCTTCATGTCAGAAAGAAACCAAAGTGATTTTAAACAGATTCAAACTTCACAGTCTGACTATGAGCAGCTGCTGGTGACAATCAATTTAAAATGTAGAAATCAAGAAAAAGCACCTGAAATGATGGAATTCATCTATAAAGCAGTAAAGTCGTATAACCAGAACAATTGTAGAGATGTTTTAGTCCAGGTGTGGAGCAGATTTTGTTAACCCTTGACCTCCAGCCCTTTTTTAGGTTCAGGACATCCCCATAGTCAGCAGGGTATATCTGGAATAAACACAGAGATGTTGGTCGACACTAAACGAACATTTATTGATCTCAAATAAACATTTTCATCCCAAAACAGCAACAAAAAAAACACATTTTTTGTTCAAGCGACTTTTTACTGTAGTGTATTTTGGCTGCTAGTTTACTGAGTTTTTGTCATAAAGCTACACTGATGGTACCGTTGGACTCGTCACAGTCTCAGCTTTCATATGAGATGTCATTTGTTTGTGTAACATGAAGTATCAGAGCGCTAGCCATCAAAATGTGGAGAGTGGGTTGGCTTTATGATCGTATACCGGTTTCCATATGTGTTAATTAATTAGCTTGGTGTTGGAGTTGTGTTTGGTGTGTGTAAATATGACTTATATGTTCTTGTAGTGGAGTTTCTCCTGTTTAATTTGATGTATAGCTTCACTATATTTGTACAGGATTAGTGGAGCAATCTCAGGAGATTAACGGGTTAATATCACAAAAATGCAGAAATCTACAGATTTATATTTTCTATATGTTCGTATTATTACTTGGGTTTGAAATGATGTTGAGTTAAACTAAAACTGTTTGATATCAACTTGTAGCTGAGACTCTTGTTGTTATTTTGGTGTGTTACACACACACATACATGTAATTATTAACTAAATCCCTCTCTAATACTCGAGGAGTCGTTGTGTTTCTGTATAACATCAATATTCCTAAAGTTACAGCAGCAATTTTTACTGGATTCCAAATTTGTATTATTTCAGTATCAAGGTTGGTGTCTGTCAATTGCATGAGTCAATATCTGATGTGGTTCCACTTTGTGTGTGTCTGCGGCTGCTGAGACACATTCACTCTTCACACTAACCACAGGAACCGAGTTAGACAATAGTTTGTTTTTGTTATTTTCCGGTTCACACACATCACGTTTCCTCCTTTTTCAGCCTGGAAACAGCAACTTAGATTTAGAATAAATGTTTTGATGATGAATGTATAATCCACGTGTATCAGAAATGCTGTATTTTATTATAATTTATAATTCAAAACATGAAGAGAAAGTCCAGACCCAATCCATGGACATTAATCCTGTTAATAACTTGTTTGCTGACATCAAAAATGCTGTTTCTGAGGCAAAAGATGAATTCTGAGGCTGTTCATAGGAACCAGAAGTTATTATAACTAAATTTATACTTAATTTATAGATTTTTCAGTTTAAACAGTAAATATTTGAATTTGTAAAGAATAACAGACACTGATATTTCTTTGAACAGCAGAATATTCATTTTTCTTCATTTTCTGTAACGTAATTAAACAATTTCACACATTTTCCTTCTTATATTAATTGCATTAAAATAAAATAAGGACTTTACTCCTGTTATAAACACTGATATATTGAACATTACTGTATATTTTAATTCTAGGGACACTGATTTGTTCCTAAGTTATTAGTTATTCCAGCTGTTTTTGCATAAAACATCAAACGTGCAGATATTTTGCATCTTAAAGACGCCTGGATGCTGAATTCTTATCAGGAAAGTTGCTTCTTCTCCTTGATTCAGAGAAAAAGCTGCTATAATAAGAATAATGACAATAATTTACTTTATTTTTCAATGAATGGGACATTTTTGTCTGATTTTAAATGTACAGGAGGCTTCAGTAAGATCATAAATGTTGATAAATGTTTGTAGAAATGAAGCCACATCATGAGAATCGTTCTGTTTCAGTTTATTAGAAACAACAAGCGGTTTCATAGAAAAGCAGCAGCAGCGTCTGCAGAAAGATGAAAAGATGCCAATAACAGGCCTCCACAACCTGAGCTGGGCACAAAATTAAAGCAGACTAATAAGAATAATAATAAGAATAGTGATGATGATGCTGTAAATCTGGGTTTTTGTCTACAACAAGCCCAGTTTGTATTCCACCATCATGTGAGGCTCCCCCATCATTTCACTCTGGGCCGGATCTGAGGAAACGAGAGAAAAACGCAGGTTAAACCTCAGAAAATAACTGTAGTTTGATAAAAAAAAAGACAAAATCCTCATAATAAGTTTCATTTCCACTGCATCCTCAGTCCAAATGTGAAGGAAACCTCATTTGTTAAAGTTATTTTACAGAAAATGAAGATAATTTTATATTAGACTAAACAAACAGCGTCTTTCTTGTTCTTTTCTTCTTTATAAACTCAAATATTTACTGTGTTTTATATTTATATTAAAGATTTAATCCACTTAGAATAAAGTAGATAAAAAGTAAAGTTAATGGTTTTTATTTATTAATAATTTACATTTTCCAGGTTTAATTCTCTTAGAATATAAAACTAGTTTTTATAAAACTACTCACTGAACCAAATATTTCAGTTTATATATAAAAAACAGATGCTGTTATTTCTTTGAACAGACTAATATTATTATTATTTGTTTTATTTTCTGTTCTTTTTCAATTTAAATTGTAAACTTTATTGAGTTAAACAGGTTCCCACATGTCCTGGAAAACCTGGAAATTTATTCAAGTAAAAAAAAAGGTAAAATATCCTGGAAATTATTAATTTATCCTGGGAAATGATGGCAGTAAAACAGAAATTAAAAAAATTAAATAAAGTAAAACACACTAATGACACAGTAAATATAGAGTTTATAAAGTAAAACACACTAATGACACAGTAAATATAGAGTTTATAAATCATTTTTCCCTTCAACAGATGCTGCTTTTCTCTTTATTTTCTGTCATTTAAGATATAAAACAGTGAAATAAAACTATTGACAAGGATTTGGTCTAATCACATATATACATATATACATATATATACATATATAAACATATATTCCATATATTCCAGTGTAAAATAAAGCCTCTCACCGTTGAGGATGTCCTCGAAGCCGATGGACTCGTCGCTGCCTCGCAGTGTGTCCAGAGCCAAGTTTGAACTCTGGAGGAACGGCAGCCGCTGGATCTGGAAGCAAATTAAACAAGAAGAGTTTAAACAACTTTAACACATTAAATAAGAAGAGTTTAAACAACTTTAACACATTAAATAAGAAGAGTTTAAACAACTTTAACACATTAAACAAGAAGAGTTTAAACAACTTTAACACATTAAACAAGAAGAGTTTAAACAACTTTAACACATTAAACAAGAAGAGTTTAAACAACTTTAACACATTAAATAAGAAGAGTTTAAACAACTTTAACACATTAAATAAGAAGAGTTTAAACAACTTTAACACATTAAATAAGAAGAGTTTAAACAACTTTAACACATTAAATAAGAGTTTAAACAACTTTAACACATTAAATAAGAAGAGTTTAAACAACTTTAACACATTAAATAAGAGTTTAAACAACTTTAACACATTAAACAAGAAGAGTTTAAACAACTTTAACACATTAAATAAGAGTTTAAACAACTTTAACACATTAAATAAGAGTTTAAACAACTTTAACACATTAAATAAGAAGAGTTTAAACATCTTTAACACATTAAATAAGAGTTTAAACAACTTTAACACATTAAATAAGAGTTTAAACAACTTTAACACATTAAATAAGAGTTTAAACAACTTTAACACATTAAATAAGAGTTTAAACAACTTTAACACATTAAATAAGAAGAGTTTAAACAACTTTAACACATTAAATAAGAGTTTAAACAACTTTAACACATTAAATAAGAAGAGTTTAAACATCTTTAACACATTAAACAAGAAGAGTTGACTCATTTAGACAGAAAACAGCTGCAGGAAACACGTCTGATACTCTAAGATAAACCTGAAGGTTCTAAAGAAATAATAGAAACATTCATATCTGAGCCACAAAAACCATAAAAACATGAAATAAACAGCACTGAAAAGGTCAGAGACTGTTATTAAAACATTAAAACATGCTGCCATAGCAACATATTTTATACAGAAATATTAATATTTTACAGGATTAATTCATATAACAAATAACTATAAAATAATTATCGATAAAATACAAAATCTATCTATAAAATAATAATCTATGCATCTATAAAAATAATTATCCATCCGTCTATATATCTATAAAGTAAATCTATAAAATAATGTTACTATATAACAATTTATAAAAATATATATATATATATACACATCTACTAAATTATAATCTATAAAATAATCTATGTATTTGTCTATGAAAAAATTATCTTTCTATAACAATAAATATATGTCCATCTGTCTAATATTATCTATCTTTCCATTTATCAATAAAATAATTATCTATATACATAAAAATAATCATCTATAAAATAATATTCTATCCATCTAGAAGATAATAATTGATATAAATCTTGATGTGAACGTGTTAATGAAGAGGAGGAAACAGGAAAAACAGGAGGAGGTCAGAGTGATGTCAGAGCGTCGTCAGGGAGACGGGTCAGGTGGTCGTCATGGCGACGGTCCTACCTGTCTCGCTGCCCTGTACTCCATCTGCAGCTTGAGTGGAGCGTGGAGACCCTGGATGTTTCTGAGGGTGGAGAAGTTCATCTTGTCCTGGTTCAACTGGAACTGAACCGACAGGAAGAAAATTAAACCTGTGACGTCACATCTGGACAATTAAACCTGTGACGTCACATCTGGAAAAGTAAACCTGTGACGTCACATCTGGATAATTACACCTGTGACGTCACATCTGGAAAATTTAACCTGTGACGTCACATCTGGAAAATTTAACCTGTGACGTCACATCTGGAAAATTAAACCTGTGACGTCACATCTGGACAATTAAACCTGTGACGTCACATCTGGAAAAGTAAACCTGTGACGTCACATCTGGAAAATTAAACCTGTGACGTCACATCTGGAAAATTAAACCTGTGACGTCACATCTGGACAATTAAACCTGTGACGTCACATCTGGAAAAGTAAACCTGTGACGTCACATCTGGAAAATTAAACCTGTGACGTCACATCTGGACAATTAAACCTGTGACGTCACATCTGGAAAAGTAAACCTGTGACGTCACATCTGGAAAATTAAACCTGTGACGTCACATCTGGAAAATTTAACCTGTGACGTCACATCTGGAAAATTAAACCTGTGACGTCACATCTGGAAAATTAAACCTGTGACGTCACATCTGGACAATTAAACCTGTGACGTCACATCTGGAAAAGTAAACCTGTGACGTCACATCTGGAAAATTAAACCTGTGACGTCACATCTGGACAATTAAACCTGTGACGTCACATCTGGAAAATTAAACCTGTGACGTCACATCTGGACAATTAAACCTGTGACGTCACATCTGGATAATTAAACCTGTGACGTCACATCTGGATAATTAAACCTGTGACGTCACATCTGGAGAATTAAACCTGTGACGTCACATCTGGAAAATTAAACCTGTGACGTCACATCTGGAAAATTAAACCTGTGACGTCACATCTGGATAATTAAACCTGTGACGTCACATCTGGATAATTAAACCTGTTTTATATTTATCCAGGAATTTATCCAAAACATGATAAAGGTGACTGATTATTCAGTCAAAGTGAAAACACCCATTATTTTAAATGACTCACATTTTTTTCAGACAGCTCCAGTGGGTGAGCAGGGAGGAGCTCATTCTTCACACTGCTGAAGCTGTTCAGAAAAAGATCAAAAACACAAAATAATAAGATGAGGAATGATGGAAAGTATTTAAAGTCACTATGAATTAAGCCTGAGAATCAGATGCTCCCTAACATTTATCACTCATATTGTAATGGTTCATATTTTCTATTCTATTATTCGATCTATTATTTCAAAAAATGCAGCTCTAAACATAAAAGTACCAATAAAGCAATGTAAATACTTCATTACAACTAAAGTTCTAAATGAAATGTTGATGTTGTTAAAGTGCTGCAGCAATAAAACATTAGTATTATGAGTTGATGCAGTAAATTTTCTCTCTCATGTTTGATTTTTAGTGAAATATCGGATTATTTGAACATTTGCTGAAATGAAACCATGTGAGAAGTTGAGTTTCTGACCCGCTGCGTAGAGTGTCCTGGACTCCGTAAGATCCCTGCGGACACAAACCGGCCACAGGAACGGTGTCTTTGAGCTGAGAGCGGAGTCCCCGGGTATTCTGGAACAAAACACAACATATTTTAATATCATCATAAATGTTTTAATTAAAAAAAACTCTGAAAAACGGAAACGGGGACAGCCGCCGGCTACTGCTAACAAGTTAGCATTAGCTCGAGTGACTAATCACATTCACGCATTTCCTGGACTTCACAGCTGATACAGACAGACAATAACGCCGCGATGGGGTCGGTTACATATTTAAATAGCATTAAAAATATTTAAGTTAATTTAATGTGGTTATATTCTTAAAACAAATCCAGAATATAAGAATAGAGCCGTACCATCCTGATTCCGTTTCTGCTACTTTTCTTTTCAACACACTTGAATATCCGCTTGAGTCGCGTTTTCTTGACGTCACAGCCGGTCAAAACATAGACGCATTACACGTAGATTCCACACCTTCTGTCTATTGGAACGGTGCGTCAACACAGTCGCCATCTTATGTCGGGGGGAGCCATGCCTTCTTGCGTTTAATTAACGTTTAAAAATAACAACTAACTAAATTACGTGTTTGTATTTGATAATATAGCAGTTCTTGTTCACAATATCTAAATAAAGTTGATATATTTTGCCGTTTCTTTAATAGGGACATCAGGTTATATATAACGTTACTGCGGTGAGAACGGTTAGAACCCCCGACGAAACATGGCGACCGCGTTGACGCTTATCCCATCTAGGCGTACATATCTATGCGGGTTTAACGTCATAAACCAACGTACTATTTACCGTACCATAATGAGGCAACCGCGCATAAATCGGACATTTAATCTACACGCAGGTATATTTGTGATTACTACAGTGAAATATACGTCGTCATATCACTTTATCACGAGAAAATAAGACACATACAAATTAGCACCTCTTCTAATGGCCATGGATTTTATATAGTTAGCATCGGGGGTATAGCTCAGTGGTAGAGCATTTGACTGCAGATCAAGAGGTCCCCGGTTCAAATCCGGGTGCCCCCTCTTTTCTTTATCCTTGGAAAATATACTTCTTAAATGATCTGCTTGTAATTATTTACTGTAATATCAAAATATTATCAATAAATAGTTGAAACAACTGTCGCAATTACTGTCAAACTACTTCCATATTCGATATAGTTTATAGTTATTTCCATTATTTCTGAAAATATACTGTGTGTAATGGATGGATTTCCCAGGTGTAGGATTAATAAAGTTTATCTTATTTTATCTTATCTTAAACTTACCTTAACTAAAATGTTAATGAGAAAAAAAAACACATACTCCATTAATACCATTCACCAGATCAGAAGGGTATTTTTCAAAAAGCACATTTTTATTTAATTCCCCTTTAATTTATGGGAATAAACACAGGTATAAACAAAATTGTACTTACCCTCCAGAAAGAGAAGTTATGAATCAGATGAACAGAAAGAAGAATCACATATACATATTATTAAAAAAATAATAATAATTTAGATTTCATTTGTCTACACTGTGGTGTCAAATCTTCTGTTTAACTCATATTTTTAAGTTTTTACCTCATAATTCTGAATTTCTATCGCAAGATTATTCTACTTAAATAAATAGATAATATATTCTCCTGATAATATTTAATTTTTTGCAGTGCACTGATCAATATTTAGTATTTCCAGCAGCAGGTGAAGTTTTCTCCTGTTTTACAAACCATTTACGAATCAAACCTGTAAATATTTTATCTCTTGAGTCTCACTGACTTCACATTTTTGCACAAAAACAAGAACTGGAACGTTTTTTGTAGTGATCCAGTGGAGCGGATTGGACCCTTCAGTGGGCCAGTACTGGCCATCGGACCGCATGTTTCACACCCCTATAATAAACTGAAAATCCTCAGGATTTAGCATCCTGACTCCAAGCAACACAGATGTGAAGCAGTGTATTTAGTTGGTTATACAACTAATTACACTACTCATAATAAGTTAGGGATATTGTGGATTCATGGATTTCATACATTTTTTGGAGTAATAAATATTAAACTATTGAAGGTAGCATTTCTTCTTATTCATTATTAGTAATTTCAAAAGGAATTTTTACTTATTTCATTAAAAATCCGCCCAAATAGAAAGAAAATTCCTGTAAATAACAATATCATTAACTTATTGTGAGTAGTGTATTAGTGTAATAAAGTGTAGTGATGAATCCTGAAGATTTATTAGTTTATACAGTAAATATCTGAGAAAAGAACACATACTGTTATTATAAACAGCCAATCTTTACACAGTCATCATCCAGTGGGCCGGATTGGACCCTCTGGGGGGCCGGTTCTGGCCCCCGGGCCTCATGTTTGACCCGACCAGCTCCTGTAAGACAAAGATCAGGGTGAAATCCTCAGGCTGAGTCTCGTTTTTTTCTTTTTTTGTCTGAATCTCTCTTGCAAAAAGAAGCATAGATGCATCTGGATCCAGCAGCTCCGTGGAGAGGAGGGTCCTCTAAGATCCTGGACCTCCGGTGGGGGTCCTGGTGGGTCCTGGTCCTGGATCAGGAGTAGAGGCTCCAGTAGATGGTGTTGAACAGCAGGTAGGACAGGGGGAAGGCCAGGCGCGAGTACGAGTCGATCATGTAGCTGTTGTTCACCAGCAGGTCCACGTTCTCCCGAACCGACCGCTGCCGCCGCAGCCGGGTCCCCTCCGACGGCCGGCCCTCCTGGGTCTGGGTGGGCGTGGTCAGGGGGTCGGAGGTCAGGGCGGACGCCATCCGCGGGTACGGCGTCAGCTCGATGTCGTTGTCGTGGAAACAGCCGTCGAAGGCCATCGCCTGGCTGGCGTTGAAGGTGGAGGGGAGCTGGGGAGAAGGCAGTTTAATAAGAGTTTAATAAGAGCAGAATAATCTAAAAATATTATTATATAATT